>CM054058.1:71477586-72011975 GCA_028641055.1 Alopecurus myosuroides
GGCTGGACTCCGGCGAGCAATACGTTGCCCTACGGCGAGATATGCTCTCAGCAGCCATAACCCCATTCTTGTATGCTGTGAAACCTACGATTTCAAATCCGAATTAATACTCCCTCCGATCCATATTAATAGGTGCTGAAGTGGATGTATCTAGCAATAAAACATGTCTAAATACATCCACTTCAGCACCTATTAATATGGATCGGAGGGAGTATGAGAAATATAGGTATTCGAAATGTACCGAGGCAAGAAAATTTTATTTAATCGGTATTACAAGATAACGTACTCTGCTTCCGAATTTGGTTGATCCAATTTATACAGTAACTCTTCATGATGCGTTACATTACATGGTTGAGTTTTTATTCTACTAGGAACCCCTTGCTTGAAGGTTATGTGTTTCCGTATGCCTCCCAGCCACAATCTATTTCACTGCTCCGTCCCTATTCCTCTCGATCCTAACTTAGTGTTAGCTCGGCTTCCTAACAGAATCGACGGTCTGCGGAATGTGGTTGTACGTAAGAATTAATTTCCTTTTCTCCAATGCGAGATTGGTCTACACTACTCTACTATGTTCCATTGCCCCAACACACCCAAGCCTCAATACTGTTGGCTTAATCCTGCATTTGCTCTTCTCAGTTACACAGTTTCAGTAAGTGTGCCACGGCAGAGAATGAGTTCAGTTTTGCTGCCACGGCAGAGAAATTGGATGGTTTTGCTACCGCGGCAGGAAGTGCAGTTTTAGTCTGAAACTGAGTTTTCAGTTTCAGAGGAATAACGCCGTGTTTCGATCGCTTGTGATTGATCACGGATAGATAGGCTAGTAGTTTTCCTTTCCACATATCTAGGATCGCTAGCTCTGCATGGGAGACGTGGGATGGCACGTTTGGTAGTTACATGCAGGAGCTGGTCTTTCGGGCCGTTGATCGAGCCTTTTTCCTTGTACTGGTTAAATAACAGAAAACGGAGAAAAGCAGTAGGTTGAACGCTGCACAAAAACTCGCCTGTGTCTCGTTCATCTCTTGATCATACTAGTTCTTGCATTCGTTTCCACGAACCAGTGAGCTAGTGATTCGTTTTCGCAACGACATTTGGTATCAGAGCACTTCACGACGGCCCCGTACTCGCCGCAACAGAACGGAGTTGTCGAGCGGAGAAACCAAACGGTGGTCGAGATGGCAAGGTGTATGCTCAAATCCATGGCCGTACCAGCGCGTTTCTGGGGAGAGGCAGTCAAGACCGCAGTGTATGTGCTCAACAGGGCGCCGACGCGCTGCCTGAACGGAATCACACCCTATGAAGCTTGGTACGGGCGGAAGCCAACTGTCGAACACCTGCGCACCTTTGGGTGTGTTGCGCACATGAAGCTGACGGGGCCAGGTACATCCAAGCTGTCTGATCGCTCTCTGCTCACGGTGTTTGTTGGATATGAGGAGGGATCGAAAGCCTATAGGGTGTATGATCCCAGCGGTGGCAAGCTATACGTCACCCGTGACGTCATGTTCGAGGAACGCAGAAGCTGGAACTGGGCGGCGCAGGGGAGTGGAGAAGGAGATGATCTTCCACACACCTTCTCGGTGGTCTACACCACGGCGAGGGGGGAGACGACGCTGGATGCAGGAGAAAGCGTAGGCGCAGCTAGGAGCGCCCGTTCGTGGTCGCCGCCCGTGAGCGACGGACCGCGCACGCCCCTGTCGACGCCCAGAGCGACGCCAGGCCCGTCGATCGCCCCAGCTGTGGAGTGGTGCACGCCACCGTCACACGACAGCACTCTCGACGCGGATGATGACGGCGAGGCTGAGCATCGCTACAGGAGGGTGTCGAATGTGTACGACACCACCACGACACACGCTGGCGCGTCCACAGCAGACAAGGCAACAGAGGAAGACGATGATGATTTCCTTCACCTTGTTGCAGCAGAGGAGCCCGCGACTGTTGAAGAGGCAATCGCTCTGCCTGCGTGGAAGGAAGCAATGGAGGAGGAGCTGCAGTGCATCCGTGACAACAAGACGTGGTCACTGAGCGCGCTCCCACCCGGTCACCGCGCCATCGGGTTGAAGTGGGTCTTCAAACTGAAGAAGGATCCAGAGGGAAACGTGGTGAAGCACAAGGCCAGACTCGTAGTGAAAGGTTATGCGCAGCGACAGGGTGTTGATTTTGACGAGGTGTTTGCTCCTGTCGCAAGGATGGAGACTGTGCGCGTCCTGCTCGCTCTGGCAGCGCACGGCGGCTGGCAAGTTCATCATATGGATGTCAAATCCGCGTTTCTGAACGGTGAACTGGCAGAGGTGGTCTATGTTCAGCAGCCGCCTGGTTTTGTCGACAAGAAATGCCCCAGTCAGGTCCTGAAGCTCAGCAAGGCGCTCTACGGCTTACGGCAGGCCCCCCGTGCTTGGTACGCAAAACTTGATTCCTCCCTTGTCAGTCTTGGTTTTGTTCGTAGTCCGATGGAGCATGCTGTTTATCGCCGTGAGATCGGCAAGGATTATCTGCTGGTGGGTGTGTACGTAGATGACCTGATCATCACGGGCACGGACGTCAAGGAAATCGAGGTGTTCAAGTCTGAAATGCATCGCATGTTCAGAATGAGCGATCTTGGTCTGCTGTCTTATTACCTGGGAATTGAAGTCAAGCAGATCAAAGGAAGAATTACTCTCTGTCAGAAAGCATATGCTGAGAAGATACTGGAAAGGGCAGGTATGTTGGAATGCAATCACTGCCACACACCAATGGAGGTACGTCTGAAACTCTCCAAGCAAGACAACACACAGAAGGTGGACACCACAGAATTTCGCAGTGTGATTGGTTGCTTGCGGTATTTGGTGAACACCAGACCGGATATTGCTTACTCTGTTGGGTTTGCTAGTCGTTTCATGGAAGCTCCAACCAAGCAGCATTGGGCTGCTGTCAAACAGATTCTCAGGTATGTTCGTGGGACAACAGAGTATGGTTGTTGCTACAAGCAAGGAACAGGCACACCTAGTTTGATTGGGTACACTGACAGTGACCTCGCTGGTGATCTGGATGATCGGAAGAGCACCTCTGGTGTGGTTTTCTTCCTAGGTGCAAGCGTGGTCACCTGGTCCTCACAGAAACAGAGAGTGGTGGCCATGTCCTCGTGCGAAGCGGAGTACGTAGCAGCAGCATCAGGTACCAGCCAGGGAGAATGGTTGAGTGGCCTACTGGGTGATCTGATGGGAACACCACCACTGAAATTCAGATTACTCGTGGATAATAAATCGGCGATAGCTCTCAGCAAGAATCCTGTCCACCACGATCGCAGCAAGCATATAGACATTAAGTTCCATCACATTCGTCAGTGCATTGAGGATGGAAAGCTGGATGTTGATCATGTGCGCACTGATGAGCAGTTAGCAGATGTTCTTACCAAGGCATTGGGAAGGACACGGTTTGTGGAGATGAGGAGCAAGCTGGGAGTGATCAAAGTGCAAGATTAGGGGGGAGAAATGTTGGCTTAATCCTGCATTTGCTCTTCTCAGTTACACAGTTTCAGTAAGTGTGCCACGGCAGAGAATGAGTTCAGTTTTGCTGCCACGGCAGAGAAATTGGATGGTTTTGCTACCGCGGCAGGAAGTGCAGTTTTAGTCTGAAACTGAGTTTTCAGTTTCAGAGGAATAACGCCGTGTTTCGATCGCTTGTGATTGATCACGGATAGATAGGCTAGTAGTTTTCCTTTCCACATATCTAGGATCGCTAGCTCTGCATGGGAGACGTGGGATGGCACGTTTGGTAGTTACATGCAGGAGCTGGTCTTTCGGGCCGTTGATCGAGCCTTTTTCCTTGTACTGGTTAAATAACAGAAAACGGAGAAAAGCAGTAGGTTGAACGCTGCACAAAAACTCGCCTGTGTCTCGTTCATCTCTTGATCATACTAGTTCTTGCATTCGTTTCCACGAACCAGTGAGCTAGTGATTCGTTTTCGCAACGACAAATACTAAGTTTCCAAGCTGATGGCAGATTATGCTTTTGGGGGCTGTACTGAAGAAACTTGGAATGCTCAGTGTTATAGCCAAATAAACCATCTGAAATTAGTTTAAGGAGAAAACTGCTCAAATCATCAATGGGAACTGTTAGACATATTGTACCCGTACGTGTACGTATGGTGTAGTACACCACCGTACACGTACAACCCTTGTACTGCCACGTGAGCGGGCTCTTCCCTCACCTATATAACACGTACCCGAGCCCTGAAAGGGGTATCGTTTCCGCCTACCCTTTGACATGGTATCAGAGCATCGCCTCTCCATGACCTAGCTAGCCGCCGGATGATCAAAAAACCCTAGATCGGAAAACCCACCAAAACCCAAAACCAAAAGCCAAAGATCAAAGCCAAAACCCCGGATCCCCACGGCGAGCAATGGCATCGACGACTGCCCTCATCGCCGCGCTGGGAACCCCCCCCCCCCCCCTCGCAAAAGCTCACACGCGGGAACTTCCTGTTTTGGAAGACCCTCGTCTACCCGCCGCTCCGCGCCGCCCAGGTCATGGACCTCCTCACCGGCGTCGAGACTGCACCGGCCAAACTCATCGAGGGGCTAGATGAAAACCAGAAGAAAACCTCCATCCCCAATCCCGCCTACTCGGCCTGGGTTGCTAGGGATGCAACGGTGCTCGCGTATGTCTTGAACACCCTGTCACCGGAAGTCCTTGCCCATGTTCTTGGGCTAGAAACTTGCGCCGAGGTCTGGACCGTGGTGATGTCCATGTTCTCCACACCTTCGCGCTGCAAGATCCAACACCTACGTGGTGCCCTCAACAACACAAAGAAAGGCGATCTCTCCACCGCGCAGTTCTTCGCCAAGATGAAAGGCCTCGCATCCGAACTGGCCGCCATCGGGAAACCGATCGACGAGGACGAGCTGGTCGGCTACATCCTCAATGGCCTCGACGGAGCGTACAATTCCCTCGTTGCATCTGTCAACGCAAACCCGGGGACGTCTCTCGACGATCTCTTCGGGCAAATCAGTGCGCAAGATATGCGCCAGGACATGCTCGCCAAGAGCGGGCAGGACACCGACATCTACACCAGCTCCGCCAACGTCGCACGCCGTGGCCGTGAAAAACCCTCCAAGGGAGGTGATCGCCCGCGGCAAGAAGATGGAGGTCGCGGTGGATCTCGCGAGCGTGAGCGCGGCGATCGTGAACGCGGCTACCGTGACCGCGGTGACCGCTACGATGATGGGCGCCGTGCGCGTGGTGACCGCGGTGACCGCGACGACCGCGGCGACCGTGACGTGCGCCGTGATACAGGAGGAGGGCGCCGTGACAACGGTGGAGACCGTGGTCGCTACGACCGCGGTGACGACCGTGGCCGCTACACCGAGCACAACGACAAGAACCGCCGCCGTGACGATAGCCGTGGACATCGTCGCAGGCGCACACCGACACCATTCGTGGCCACCACCTGCCAGATATGCAAAATTTGGGGGCATCCTGCCTCCGATTGCTAGTGGCGCTATAAGCGCGATGGTGACTCCGATGATGATGGTGGGGGTGACCATGAAGAGAAGAGGGCGAACATGGCATCTCACGGGGTGGACACCACCTGGTACCCCGACACTGGCGCCACGGACAACATCACCGGGGAGCTGAGCAAGCTTTCCACGCGTGAGAAGTATCAGGGACGTGACTGCGTCCACACAGCTGATGGTAACACTAGTGGAAACAACCCCTTTCGTCCAGGGGGGCAGGGGGCATCTGTCCCGGTTGCACCAAAATCCTGGACAAGTGCCATGCATTGGTTCCCGGTTCGTGGCACGAATCCCTAGCCACAGGCCACGTGGCGCACGCATGGGCATTGGTCCCGGATCATCCCCCTAACCGGGACCAATGTCCCTTCCCCTACAAATGCGGCCACAGCCCCCGTCCCTTTTTTTTAAGCTTGGGGGGGGGTGAGAGAGAGGTGTGGGTGGTAGTGTGTATTGTACCTCGTGGCGCGGGAGTCCTGCCGCGTGGCGCGGGAGTCCTGCCACGTGCGCGTGGCGCGGGAGTTGTAACGCGTGGCCAAGAATGCGCGTTATAAACTGCCGCACCTCCACTCCACACACCGTCGTGCCACCACCATGCCTCCGAGGAGGAACAACACTACCGGTTTCCGCGGAGTCCGATCGCGGCAGAACGAAATGTTCACCGCGACTATCCGCTTCGGGGACGACCGCATCCCCCTCGGCTCCTTTGCGACGGCCTCGGAGGCCGCCCGCGCTTGGGACGCGGCGGCCTGGCGCCTCAGCCGCCCGCGGTCGTTGATGAATTTTAGTGACTGCCACACCCTCTGGGAAGCGGAGGCCAGGGCGCCGACGCCGCAGATCGTCACTGCCGCCGACCACCGCCACCTCAGGCACCGCGCGTTTCAGGGCCTAGTCGACGCCAGGGACGACCGCGTGGTCCGCGAGTATTACCGGAACAATCCGGGTGAGGAGAGCGCCGACGAGGAGCTATGGCAGACCCGCGCGGCTGAGCGGGCGGAGCGGCGCCTCGAACGCCACCTCGAGTTAGATGCCGCTCGGGAGGCAAGGACGAAGGCGCTGCAAGCGCTCCGTCGGGCCGACCACGCCGGCGAAGTCTGGGCCTCCGACGATCCGAGGTGGGGGCCTATCTCGGAAATACCATCATGCACCTCCTCCGACGACGAGGAGGTCACCGACGACGACGAGGACGAAGAGTAGCGCGCTAGCGCGTCTGCTTTCTGTTGGCTGTTTAATAAAATAATTTGTTGTATTCCGGCAAACAGTGGCCCTCTAGCTCGTCTGTTTTTTGTTTTCCGTGTGATTTTTCCTGATTTGTTGGATTCAGATCTAATGGCATTTCGATAGACGTTAAAAAGAGGGGGACATCTATTTCGATAGATAAACAAGGCACGGTACACATAATGGCAAGATTGGATCTAAATCTAAACGGAGAGCATAGATCTAAATAAACAAGGCAGTACATAATGGCAAAAGTGCATCGATCTACTAATCATACTCCTGCCTAGGCCTATAGTACATGTACTCGTAGTCGTCGTAGTCGCCGCCGCCGTCGTCGTCACTATCGTCTGACGGTGCTCTGCACTCCCTCGGAGGATCACGACTCCAGGGCTGGGCCTGAGGGTAGCGCAGGCGAGGGATATCGCCGGCCCTGATGTAGTCCATGACGCTCTGTAGAGTCCGGCCGGACCACCATAGCCGACGACCGGCCTCGTGATAGTTCCCAGGAGGCAGACCGTCGTCCTCATACCTGGAGAGCGCCCTCTCACGCCGATTGATGAAGAAGGCATCCCAAGTATGCTGGTTATCGGGATGCCAACTGGGATTCCTCCGCTGCTCCGGCGTGAGCTCGTGGTAGTAGTGGTTCGTGATGGCCGCCCGACGCGCCACACCTTGAGGAAGAGGAGGGACCGGCACTCCTCCGGCGCTCAGCATCCAACCGGCGGGAACGTTGTAGCCGCACGGGCAGGGGTAGTTCGAGGCGGAAAGTGCCTCCGCCTGGATGAATGTTAGAGTGGGTACGGTAGAAGCCATGAGAGAGTGGTGAGTTTGTATGTGTTTATGGCAATGGAGTGGCAATGTATACATATATATAGCGAGAAGAAAACATCCCTTTAGTCCCGGTTGGGGACACCAACCGGGACTAAATGGGTTATGGTTTCATTGGGAAACGGATCATCCCTTTAGTCCCGGTTGGGGACACCAACCGGGACTAAATGGGAATTAGGGTTTCGTTTGGACCAATCAGATAGAATCACACGGATCGTGTGTTTCTTTCAAGCGCTCTTGAGTCGTTGGATCCGGGTGTGTTTTTTTCGAGCTGTTGTGAGCCGTCCGATCAGGGCTACAGTGTGTTTCTTTCGAGCTGCTGTGAGCCGTTGGATGAGGTGTTTCTTAACCGTTGGATATAAACCCTAGCTCAACACTTTGTGAGCCAGAGGACCCTATATATATATAGCCCAGCTTCATACACCGGTCAATTCATCTCCCAAATACAAAACATCCGGATCAGTGTTTAACACATTCATCCATGCATGCTTGGGTCATTGTTGACTTGGCGCTCGGGTAGTAATGTGCACGGGAACATCATCCGCGGCGTCCGAGCACGGTAGAAAAGAAATTTGTATTTCAGCGTCTGTTTTCTGTTTAAAGTAATTATTACTAATTTTAAAACAATATAAGATATTTATATTTAAATTAAGTGCAAATAGTGAAATAGTTAATAGTTTGAATAGTTAGAATAATTATTTAGTTAAACAGAAAACGGATTTGAATTAGTTATGCAAATTCAAACAATATTAATGTTATAATTTTTTCCTAATTTGAAACTATATAAAAGTTATTCACGTGCATATTTAATATATTCAAATTTTGGCGCTAAAACAATTGGCCAAAAGTACTTCTGGTCCCGGTGCGCGACCAGCCGGGCGTTCCGTCCCGGTCGGTGGCAATAACCGGGACGAAAGCCCCTTCCGTCCCGGTTGGTGGCAACAACCGGGACGGAAGGGGCTTTCGACCCGGTTGTTGCCACCGACCGGGACGAAAGGGGGATAGGATATATACACGTCACCGCCCCCCTCAGCTCCAGACCGCGCGCAGGGACGAAAGTGACGCCGCCAGGCTGCCCATTTTTTCCGTTCCCCCGCGCCGCCCCTCGCCCCGTCGGCGTCCTCGCCTCTGCGGCGCCGTCCTTGCGTCCCGTCGCACCCGGCGCCGCCCCTCGCCCCGTCGGCGTTCTCCTCTGCGGCGCCGCTCATTGCCCCCGTCGGCGCCCTCCTCTGCGCCGCCACCCCTCGCCCCCCACGCGCCGCCCCTCGCCCCGTCGGCGTCCTCCTCTGTGGTGCCGCCCCTCGATCCCGTCTCGCCCCCGTCGGCGTCCTCCTCTGCGGCGCCGCCCCTCGCCCCACGCGCCGCCGCTGCCCCGCGCCGCCGGCCCGCCGCTGTCCCAACAGGAGGTAAGGCCTGCCTCCATCTCGCCCTAACCCGGGGCCTTTTTTGTTTTTTCCCTTTTTTTACTTAATTACTGTTTTTTATTAGTGTTACAAATGTTAGAATTATTAGTTTATGAATGTTAGAAATTTTAGATTAGACTTATTAACTTTAAATTTGTTTAGAATTGATATAAAAAATTTAAGAATGTTAGAAATTTTAGATTAGACTTAGCAATTTTAGATTTGTACGTTTAGAATTGATATAGGAAATTTAAGAATGTTAGAATTATTAGTTATTAGACTTAGCAATTTTAGATTCGTACGTTTAGAATTGATATAGGAAATTGAAGAATGTTAGAATTATTAATTATGAATGTTAGAAAATCTAATTAATATAGTGTTATAAATTTAAGAATGCTAGAAATGTTATCGTATGTTTAAATATTATTATGTATAAGCAATTTTAATGAATTGGATCTGAAATATATACTTACTCTTTTTGTATAGTATGGAGCCAAGAGACGAAAATGCCGAAAATATGATCGAGCGTTTAATCCACGGGCCCGATGTAGAGCCCGATGTGAGCCAGTGGATGAACGACTCCGGTGAGGGAGATCCGGTGCTCACCCAGGGAGACGACTCCGATGAGGGAGAAGCCGACGGCTCCGATATGGGAGCAGCCGACGGCTCCGGTGGAACCATACAAATTACAAACACCGGCTCCGAGGTGCATATATATATATATGTTAATTAATGAAGCATCCGTTGTCTATATACATGTATTAACAGTCTTTATATTTTTAGCCATCCGGTTCAAATATATCAACCGGAAAAAAGACTAAACGAGGCGCAACAAAGAAGTTGAAAGATACAGAAAGATACAGGATCGACACGATCACAGCAGACGGCGCACCCGAGCTTCCCGCTGATGTTGCCCAACAATTTGTGAAGCAATGCGGAGTGCTAGTTAGAGATCACATCCCGATCACTGTTAATGAGTGGAATGAGCCAAAAGATCCGCGGAAACAAGGAATTTCATATGTCGGCAAAATAGCCAAAGATCATCTTTTCTCAAAGATTTTGGCTAATTTCAACTTACCCGTGCCGGAGGTGGACGAGAATGAAGCGGATGTGACTGAGGCCGATGTTACTAAAATGAAACATGAGATACGGGAAAAGGTCAAAGCGTGGACCCTGAAAAAGATGGCCGAGCAATTCAAAAACTGGAAGAAAAGATTGAACCTTGATTATGTTAAGAAGAACAAGACTCCTGATTTCACTCAAGGGTATGAGAAAATAAAACCCGTATGGGCAGACTTCGTGAAGTACAAGCTGGCAGAGAATGAACTGGAAAGGACGAAAACAAATGAGAAAAACGCCGCGAAAAAGGTATATCACCATGTTATGGGGCAAGGTGGCTACAAGGGTTCTAGTCCCAAGTGGGAGACATGGGAGAACAACCTGATTCAGCAGTGGATCACTCTCGAGCCGTTCTTGTGGGTCGAGCGGACAAGGTCATGGTTCTACGGGCATGGGGGCAGGTTGGACGCCGAAGGAAAATCAATATATAACCTAAGGCATAAAAAGAGTCGTCCTCTACCCATAGAGAAGCTGAGAGAGGCAATAAAGGACGTTAAAGATGGGAAGTTCGTGCCAGATAGAGAGAACGACGAGCTCACACGAGCCCTAGGGAATAAGGAACACGGAGGGCGTACACGAGGCACAAAAGGCACTCCTCCGTGGAGTGTTGCGTTCGAATCCACCAAAAAGTTATACCCAGATAGAAGCCGTCAACGTAAAAACGACAAGGAGGCAGCTGAAGCAGAGAATCAGGCAAACTGGAGGCGTCAACTTGAAGAAATGGTAAAGCTGACACAGGATGTAGCAAAGAAGCAGCAGGACCAAATTAACACACTTAGCCAGCAGATAGTGTCTACCGGCGCAACAGTAAACATGGTAGAAGTTGAAGTCGAGGCTCCCGACGCCGCACATTCTCATCGCAAAAGCAGCGTTGCGTCCACGCAGCTACCGGGTGATGATGCACCGCCGATGATTCACCCGGTGGATGAGATCACGGAAATGACATCCTGTGAGCTCCACGTGAAGGTCGTCAATATAACCATCAAGGCGGCGGCCGGATATGCCTTACCAATTGGCAACGAACCAACTCACCATAGTCTTCCGGTTCCACGGGGCTACGCTGTTGTTGGGGTCGATGAAGTTGTCAACGAATTCGAGCGGGTAAAGCTTGATTTTCCTGAAGGTGAAGACGAAGAGTTGACTGAACTCGGAGAAGCCAAGAACTTGACCGTTCTATGGCTAAAGGAATGCATTGTGCTCACAAATCAGACGACAAAGCCATCAAATCCTCTCCTTTCTCCAGCGCAAAGGTCTCCAGCGCGGTCGTCTTCGCAACGCATGCCGTCTCCGGCGCGGTCGCCTACGCCGTGCACGTCTCCAGCGCGGTCGCCTACGCCGCCGCGTCAGCCCTCTCCGCCCACTAAGTTTCTGCCGAAACGTAAAAAATCACCGAAACGTCAACGGTCACCCCTCCCGATGGTACCAAAATAGGTACCCAAGTTACCTTACGACTATACTCCCGAGGAAACCCAGAAAATCGCAAAGGACGAATACGATGCGTGGAAATCAAAGCGGAAGGAGAAGCAAAAGCCAGATTTCCCTGAGACCGAAGAAGAGATAGAACGAGCTTGGAAAATGGTGAAGACTCTTCAGCAACCCGAGCCGAGTCTGTCATCTGACTATGACCGCTCTATTCTGAAGTGACACCAGGAAATGGTGCGGTCAACGAAGAGTAGTAGCGCAAGCGGGAAAAAGGGGAAATCAGTTGCTCAACTCGGAGAGCAGAAAAAACAATCCACGTCCCCGCTCAAAGTGATTTCCAATACCCAGGTGGGGCCGAGCACTAATATTGCTGATGAGGATATTGATCCGGAGTTTATAACACTGTACGCAGACAAGGCAGCTGATGCGGGTTTGTCCATTGCTGAGTATATGCAAACAGTGAACTACTTCCCCGCAGCTGAATGTGCGTACAAATACGAGTCCGGGAAGCCTCTTGTCAAACCCGAGGAGATAAAGGATCTACCAACGAAAATGCGAAGAGTGCATAGTTGGTATATGCAAGCCGCTGATGAATCTGAGGACTGGCTATGTCTCAACGTTAAGGACGAGCACTATGGAACTGGAAATGGATATGTTATGATTCAATTTGAGGAATTGTTTCAGTTATACCAGCAGCAGGCCCTCGACAAATCTATCCTTAGTGCCTATTGTCTGTAAGCACTTATTTCTCTAGCTCACCTCATTCAATTGCATATATATTCATATATATATATATATATATATATATATATATATATATATATATATATATATATATATTACACTCATATATATATATATATAGTACACTCATATATTATAATTGCAGAATGAAGATTCTCGAATGCAAAAGAGGTGGAATCTATGATATTGGGTTCATTGATCCAAATATTATTTTTTAAAAGACTCTTCGGCAATCTCCGAAGGATACAGAAAATAATATTCTGAGGGCAATAATATTTAACCAACACCGACGGGAAATACTATTTCCTTACAACTTCAAGTAAGTGTGTTACTCTGTTGTAAACATTCTGTTTTCCTTACTCGATTTTCATTGTATAATTGATGAGTTATGTGTGCGCAGCTTCCACTATATTCTGCTAATCTTCCAAATTGACAAAGGAAAAGTAATTGTAATGGACTCAAAACGTAAACCCCTCTCAATGTGGGCTGACATGCAGGAAATGCTCCAGCGGTAATTTCAATCTTTATTAATTTCAGTATTTATATATTGCAATATATCGACTACTTTGTTTCATTTTCGGATATCAAGTAATTACTAACTCTTTTTATTCTTTTTCTTTCTCGGGTAGGGTTTGGAAGAGGTTCATAAAGAAGTCTCCCGGTGAATGGGAAAAACAACTTACATTTGATGTTGTGCAAGTAAGTACTATCTAGATCCGTGCCCATCTCCTTGATTCTAGTTTCGATACCATTATCATGCCTGGTTGATTATTATTTTGATTGAAACAATCTTCTCGTATAGTGCTTGCAACAAGGAGACGGGAATAACTTGTGTGGATACTACGTTTGCGAGTTCATTCGTCAGACCACATCTCCCAAGGGCAGAAATTTAAAGCAACTTCATGTACGTTAGTCGTCAATTCTTCTTATTACTATCTATTTTAGTTACTTAGCTTCATATATTTTAGTGACCACTCTTCTTTATATTAGATCGAACGGCTTCGGGACGGTCTTCTACCTAGGGACCGCATACGAGCAATTCAGGAGGAAATTGCGGGCTTCTTAGATGCAGAGGTCATAAACGTTGATGGAGAGTACCATGCCTCCGGTTGGAACTAAGTTTGATTTTGTAATACACTCCATCGGTCATGTAATATGCTCGATATACTTTGCTTCTGTAATATAAGTGTTTCTTATTCTGCTTTATATACTTATTCACTCGTGCGATCCGGGGGCTCGGTGGAGGGTCCACCGAGGCTCCTCTCTTCTCGAGGTCCGGGGAGGGGCCGCCAGGAGGTCTCGGGGACCAAAAAACGGAAATTGTAAATTTCTGCCGCGGCAGAGAAAAGGGCAAAAGCCCTGCCGCGGCAGAAGGGGCATGCATCCCGGGTCGTATTCAGAACCGGGACTAATAGCCCTGGCCAGGTTCCAGCGCTCGGGCCACGTGGTCAGCCCCATTTGTCCCGGGTCCTGCCACAACCGGGACCAATGGGGAGGGGTATTTGTCCCGGATGCCCCGTCCCGGTTGCACAACCGGGACAAATGGGGGCCTACGAACCGGGACTAAAGCCCCTGTTTTCACTAGTGTAAGGGCATGAAAATAACTCATATTGGTCATTCCACATTGCATACCCCACATGATGATTTGTTGCATCTCAAAAATATACTCCATGTCCCTAGTGCTTCTAAAAATCTATTATCAGTACACAAACTTTCTCGTGACAATGACATATTTTTTGAGTTTCACCCCTCTTTCTTTTTGATAAAGGATCAGGCCACCAGAAGAGTTCTCCTTAAGGGTCCATGTCGTGGTGGTCTCTACCCTCTAGAACCAGTATCTCCAGGATTTCAGAAGCATGTTTTTGCCACAATAAAGCCATCTTCATCCACATGGCATAGTCGGTTAGGACATCCATCGTCTTTTCTAGTTCAACATATAATCAGAAAGAACAATCTTTTGCATTCTCCAGTCATAAATCCCTATGTGTGTGATTCATGTCAGTTAGCTAAAAGTCATCAGTTACCATATCCTATATCCACTAGTGTCTCCACTGCTCCTTTGGAGCAAATATTTTCTGATGTTTGGGGTCCTGCCCCCGAGTCTGTGGGTAGACATTCATACTATGTAAGCTTTATTGATGACTATAGCAAATTTACGTGGATTTATTTGCTTATGAAACGCTCTGAAGTTTATCAAGTGTTTCTCAATTTTCAGCAACTTGTTGAAAGAAAATTCTCTCGCAAAATCATTACCATGAAAACTGATTGGGGTGGTGAGTATGAAAAACTCAATGGTTTCTTTCGCAAAGTGGGAATTTCACATCATGTTTCTTGCCCTCATGCTCACCAACAGAATGGCTCAGCTAAATGTAAGCATAGGCACATAGTTGAAGTTGGACTAGCTTTGCTTGCTAATGCATCCATGCCATTAAAGTATTGGGATGAAGCATTCCTTACTGCCACATTTCTCATAAATCTACTTCCTACTAAAGTCCTAGATTTTGATACACCTACACAACGTCTCCTTCAAATTGCTCCAAATTATGATGCCTTACGTGTTTTTGGTTGTGCTTGTTGGCCCAATCTTCGCCCCTATAATAAACGCAAACTTTCTTTTCGTTAGAAAAGATGCGTTTTCCTAGGCTATAGCCCTCTCCACAAAGGAGTAAAATGCCTTGATGTATCCACAGGGAGAGTCTACATATCTCGAGATGTTACTTTTGATGAACAAGTTTTTCCATTTGCATCTCTGCATCCCAATGCAGGTGCTCGTCTCAAACAAGACATCCTATTATTGCCATCATCTCTCCCACTCACATCATCTAATAATGGGGATGCTAATGCTAATGATCATATGCCTGTTATTGTGCCTATTACTGATGCTCTACAGGATTTGGAGCCTACAGAAGAAAACCCCATTGAAAACTATGAAGAAACGGCCTCGGAAACGCAATCTGCATTTTCTGCAGAAAATGACGAAACGACGACAGAGATCCCACCTGGGGACGATCCCGATGCTGATGATTGGGGATCCTCCTAGGATCACGCGGCGTCCGATCCCGAGGGCGATTCGCCTGGCGCAGATTCTCCTGCTGGCGCCAGCGCTCACGGCGACCGGTCCCCGAGCGACCGCGCCCAGTCCCCGAGCGACACGTCGCCTCCATCTCCCGCGCGGGTCTCCTCCGAGCCGATAGCTGCACAGGGATTTGTCCCAGGATCCGCTGCACCCGGCGCTGGTGTGGCCTCCGCTGTCTCAGGATCTGCGCCAGGGACGGGATCCGGTGTGCTGCAGCCCCGTGCTGCCTCCGGTGTGCCACTGGATCCTCCCGTGCGTGTTTATGTACGCCGCCCACGTCCACCAACACGTGCAACGTCTCCACAACTCGGTGTTCGCACCAGACTTATGAAAGGTATAAAAAATCCGCATATATACAAAGATGGATGTGTACGGTATGGTCTACTTGCATCTACAGGTGAACCAAACACTCTGGCTGAGGCCCTAGCAGATGAAAATTGGAGAAAAGCTATGGAAGAATTGTTTGATGCCTTGACACAAAACAAAACTTGGCATCTCGTTCCTCCAGGTTCTCACAAGAATGTCATTGACTGTAAGTGGGTATACCGTATCAAGAGACGTTCAGATGGTACAATTGACAGGTATAAGGCATGTCTCGTTGCCAAAGGTTTTAAACAACGTTATGGTATAGATTATGAGGACACTTTTAGTCCTGTTGTTAAAGCTGCAACTATAACAACTGTTCTAGCTATTTCAGTCTCTCGAGGTTGGAGTTTGCGGCAGCTAGATGTCAAGAATGCGTTTCTTCATGGTGTTCTGGAAGAGGAGGTTTATTTGAAACAACCACCTGGGTTTGAAAATTCTGATACTCCTCATTATATATGCAAATTGGACAAAGCCTTATATGGACTGAAACAGGCACCTAGGGCCTGGTTCTCTAGACTCAGTTCTCAGTTGCATGCATTTGGTTTTTCAGCATCAAAGGCTGACACATCTCTGTTTCTTTACAACAAGTACAATATCACTATATTTGTCCTGATTTATGTTGATGACATTATAGTTACCAGTTCTTCTGATGAAGCCATTACAGCTCTTCTAAAAGATCTCAGCAGCACATTTGCCATTAAAGATTTGGGTGATTTACATTTCTTTCTTGGTATTGAGGTTTCAAAGATTACTAATGGTTTACTCTTAACACAAGAAAAATATGCAACAGATTTGCTTGCCAGAGTGGGCATGACTCAGTGTAAACCTGCACCCACACCTCTATCTTCATCTGAGCAGTTATCATTGATAGATGGATCACCTCTTGGTCCTCAGGATTGTACTCAATACAGAAGCATTGTTGGAGCCTTACAATATCTTACTCTTACTCGTCCAGACTTGGCCTTCTCAGTAAATAAGATTTGTCAGTTTCTTCATGCTCCTACCACAGTACATTGGACAGCTACTAAACATATACTGAGATACATTGCAGGTACTCTAAAGATTGGTATCACATTCACACAATCATCCTCAACACTGCTTAGTGCTTTTTCAGATGCTGATTGGGCAGGGTGTTTAGATGATCGCCGCTCTACAGGGGGTTTTGCTATATTTTATGGGCCAAATCTAGTTTCTTGGAGTGCACGTAAACAAGCAACTGTCTCTCGTTCCAGTACAGAAGCTGAGTATAAAGCACTTGCTAATGCCACTGCAGAACTCATATGGGTTGAAGCTCTTCTTGGAGAATTGGGTGTTGCATTAAGAGAGGTACCTCGTTTGTGGTGTGATAACCTAGGGGCTACTTATCTTTCTGCTAACCCAGTCTTTCATGCTCGTACAAAGCATATTGAGATCGATTTTCACTTTGTTCGAGAACGAGTTGCTGCTAAAAGATTAGCTATACAGTTTGTATCTAGTAAGGATCAAGTTGCTGATGGCTTCACCAAGGCACTTCCTATTAGAAACTTGTATGAGTTTAGGCGTAATCTAAATCTTTTCCAAAGTTTAGATTAAGGGGGACTGTTAGACATATTGTACCCGTACGTGTACGTATGGTGTAGTACACCACCGTACACGTACAACCCTTGTACTGCCACGTGAGGGGGCTCTTCCCTCACCTATATAACACGTACCCGAGCCCTGAAAGGGGTATCGTTTCCGCCTACCCTTTGACAGGAACAACCTCCTACACGTTGTCAATTTTTCATATAAGATGTCGTCCATATTCCCATCGAGCGAGCAGCTTGATGGTTGCAACCAGACTCCTGCTAGACGTGGCTAACAAATTAGAATTTGACCGTGCAAATGCAAAAGAAAGGACGAGGCTGTTAGCATCCGGACTCATGAGTTTAAATGATTTTTATCTCGACTCATGGTAGGTTGCCTCTATGCACGTGCACGGTAACCGAAGGGAAAAACTAATTCACAAATCTGTCTCCTTACGGATCTCATAACGGAAGAAAAAATCTCTAAACAAGTGATTGTGTCCATCTGCTCGCCGATTATTTCCTTCAGTTGTCGGCTCCTGATCCCGCCTTCAGTTACCGCTCAATGGCCTCTGCGTCTCTCGTGTCTATCTATAAGCCACAACAAAGCTAGCATGAGCACCTAGCAGGACGCCCTGGTCTGTTCATCTCTAAACGTGGAGCAAATTACCCAGCAGGAAGCGACTAGGTAAGCCTCCATGACATGCACATCCCCACAAAATGGTCCTCCTCTTCCGCAATAATGCTTCATCCTAACATTATGCATAAAGCAAAGTAATGTCAGTTCTTTCCCGTTTAATGTTAGGCTTGCTGAGTTTCTTTTGGTGTTCTTATAATTTAATAAAACTTGAGCTTCCTCTGTGTAATCCAGCAAAGACTACTGAGTTCATCCTTGATACTTCTTATTTGTTTATTTTCTTCTTAATCGTATAGGCATGACAGCCGGTAGTATTGTCCAGGTTATGTGCGAATGCCAAATAACTATATTTAATTTAGGTTAAGAGTGAAAGGCTGTGTCTCATACAAGAAATCCCTGGCGCTCCCGCTTATTCGCTGCGGGCGTTGGTAGCTGATTTGAGTGGACTGTGACCTGAAAAAAGCAATCTCCAGCGGCAGCAGATGGAACCGACTAATCAATTGCCGACCATGGTGTCAAAACGTATCAATAAGCAGTATTCAATCTGTGTTCGTGTATGTGCTTGTTTATTTCGTGTGAATTTGCTCGCAAAATATGGAGATTAGTGCATTTTACTTTTAGCATATCACTTTCGGCTAGTTTTACTAATTAGTTTGGTAACTGTCTCAACGGAGTTGATAAGAACACATAAGTTAGTATACACGTTGGTGTATGTGCTTTCTTGTGGACTATTTGGAATTGCTGAAATGATGTTATTTTTAACAATTTGGAAGCGGGTCATTTTTTGCAGGTTGTCTATCGAGCTCTTCACTGGATTCATATGTGGTCTCTCATGCTGCCCGAAGACCAACGTGGATATTTGGATGCAGGTTGCTCTCGGCTGATAACGGTCGTTCGGGTTATCTTCAACACGGTTGGATGGTTACATGCTAGACGATTACAATGAGTAGCCGTCTAATTATGCTGGTTTTTAGGTGGCTGATCTTTATAGCCACTTTAGCTGATACCTGAGCTGTTTGGATTTTCGCTGTGATGGTTTGTAAACTAAATGATTTTGTTTCAATATAAAAGCCGCGTGCATCGTCCAGATGCAGAGGCTGGGCCATTCCCTTTTCAAAGAAAAATTCAATCCATGTTGGGGACCCAATAGAAAAGCACGCTCTCATCTAGCATGTACTCTCCTGATATTTTTCCTTTCCATCCGTTGAATCGTATTTCCATGTGATGACCATAGAGTCTGCAATTATTTCTACCGTATTATACTTCAGGTGTCATCACGTAATTTTTTTTCTTTTATCTTTTCTAGAATACATGTACCATACTTAATTATGTACAGGTGGACATGCTTTTACATAGTTTAATTGTAGTTGTCTCATTATTTTCTATTTCAATTTAATAATTTTGGTCTTGATGATGTTATAAATATTTTCAGAAGCGAGCCATCATTGATTGATGTGATTAAGGTTCTAACTTTTATGATGGTTCCATGTCAATATTTTTATAATGAATTTGTCTTGATATCAATTTGACCTGCTATAAAGAACCTCATACTGACAATTTTTATTAGGAAGCTAAATGTGATGCATGGACTAGACTTGGGCTCTATTCCAATGTCATGTTAGGTATGCATATCTAGAAGTTAGTTTTACGGTAAAACCAATCTATGCACTGACAGGTAAATTGTGTTTTTTTCCTTATCATATCCCAACAATCAATTACAAGTGATTCAACTAAAATAGGACACTGGTAGAAAAAAGGCCTTCCATACGCCCCCTTTAGTCCCCAAAATGTCCGAACCGTGACTAAAGGGGTATTTAGTCGTGGTTCGGGAGGCAACCCGCGACTGGAGGTCTTGATTGGCGGTTGGGGAAGCGAGCGGAGGGCTTTAGTCCCGGTTGGCCTGGCCACCCGCGACTAAAGGCCCAAACTGCTCGCCTCCTAGTCTTTAGTCCCGGTTGGCCTGGCCACCCGCGACTAAAGTTCCAAAATGCTCGCCTCCTGCGCGATTCTAATTCGCGAGTGAGAGGCAGAAGGCCTCATTTGCTACAGTGCGCGCGACTCTCTGTTCTTCCTCTCTTCTTCTTTCTCCACCCATGGATTCTCCCATTTTCAAGATTCTCCATGTGCCCACACCATGCGGCAAGAATCTCCATGTCGCCTATACCAACAAAGACGAGAGGCTCCCCGAAGCTCTTGACCGTTTGAGCAAACTCTATGAAGCCGATGAACACCACAAGTTCTTTAGGCTTGATCTGGAGTATGCGGCCAATCAAAAGGATGTGGCCGTCATCCAGATTGCTTACAAGGAAACCGTTCTGGTCTTCCAATGGGCAAGGTACGCACACAATCTCTTGTAGGATAGTTGTTGAATTTTCGATTTGTTGTTGCATTGAAAGAATACACTTGTTGCAACTATCTAACATGTGTTCCATTTTTTTTGTTGAAGTAGTGCAAAGAAATTTCCAGAACTTATGGATTTTCTTGTCAACAAAGGTTTCGACTTTTGTAGCGTCGATATCACAAATGACCGGCAGAAGATGATGCGCACCCTAAATATTGAGATACCCGAACACAACTACATTGATCTTCAGGACTTTATCCATTTTGATGAGATGGACGGGCACAAGACCGGAATGGCTCAGATGGCAACTGCCTTCATCCACCACGACTACAGAACGATGAAGACTTGTTTCACCTCGAGGAATCACAACTATTGGGGGAAGAACCCACTTGACCGGATCAATCTCGAGTATGCAGCAATAGATGCATATGTTGCGTTCGAGTTGTTCCGCATCTACTCTTCGGAGCTCGAGTAGATGTTGTTTGTGTACCGCATCTATGTACCGCTATGTTGCGTTCGAGTTGTTCCCCTCGAGTACTACTATTATGTAATGGATATATGTACTATATTATTTCTATTAATTCCTATATTATTTCTATATGGAAAACAGAAGGTTACTTAAATGTCTCAAAACCTTGTGAAAGAAGAAGACTAATGAAATGGCTCAAATAAAATCAAGGGTTAAAAAAGACATTATGCATTCATAAGGCTGGAAAATAGAAAATATTTAGGAAAGGGGAAACAAAAGATTTCCTAAGATTAAGAGATATGACCACTTAATCAAGATGCATTCATAAGGACTGGAAAACAGGGAGATAGTTTTATTTTTCTGATTTTTTTTATATATTATTTGTATTTTTAAGATGGTAAAATGAATTAGTTTTATTTTTCTGAATTTTTTGATATATTATTTGTATTTTTAAGATGGTAAAATGAATTAGTTTTATTTTTCTGAATTTTTGATATATTATTTGTATTTTTAAGATTATAAAATGAAATAGTTTTATTTTTCTGAATATTTATTTATTCAAAATTATTATTACATAATTACTTTTGTTTATTAAAAGATTTATGTGAATTTTAAACAATAAAGAAATGTGGCATCGACCAACATGTTAATAGGATTGATATAATACTAGTATCGCATACATGCGTGCGAAACACTTGGATGCGGGACGGGATGGAACTCGGAAGTTAAGCGTGCTAGTGCTAGAGTAGTGGGAGGATGGCTGACCGAGCGGGAAGTTTGACCACGAGTAAGTAATTTGACTAGAGATAATTGTAGTTAGACACTAAGCAAATAATAAAAATTCTGAAAAAAAGGGAGTGAAAAAAAAGGGAGTGAAAAAGGGAGTGAAAATTGGAGTGAAAAAAAATTAGAAACCCAAATGAATTAAAAAAACAACGAAATAGTTTGTAATCCCGGTTCGTGTGACAAACCGGGACTAAATCGTCCTCCGCTCCCGGCGCACGCCAGCCGCCCACGTGGACGGGCTTTAGTTGCAGTTCGTAAGAGGCGCGACTAAAGGGGGGGCCTTTACACTGGTAGAAAATAGGCCTTTAGTCCCGGTTCGCAAAGGCCTTTAGTCCCGGTCGTGCAACCGGGACTAAATATGCGCGACTAAAGGCCCCCTCCCTTTAGTCGCGCCTCTTACGAACCACGACTAAAGGACCGTCCATGTGGGCGCCAGAAGTCCGTCGGGGCGGAGGGCCTTTAGTCCCGGTTCTCGTGGCTAACCGGGACTAATGGCCTCCTCCGCAGGATTAGGGAGGATGGGTGACCGAGCGGGAAGTTTGACAACGAGTAAGTAATTTGACTAGAGATAATTATAGTTAGACACTAAGCAAATAATAAAAATTCTGAAAAAAGGGAGTGAAAAAAGGGAGTGAAAAAGGGAGTGAAAATTAGAGTGAAAAATAATTAGAAACCCAAATGAATTAAAAAAATAACGAAATAGCTTGTAATCCCGGTTCGTGTGACAAACCGGGACTAAACGTCCTCCGCCCCCGGCGCACGCTAGCCGCCCACGTGGACGAGCTTTAGTTGCGGTTCGTAAGAGGCGCGACTAAAGGAGGGGGGGCTTTACACTGGTAGAAAATAGTCCTTTAGTCCCTGTTCGCAAAGGCCTTTAGTCCCGGCCGTGCAACCGGGACTAAATATGCGCGACTGAAGGCCCCCCCTTTAGTCGCGCCTCTTACGAACCGCGACTAAAGGACCGTCCATGTGGGCGCTAGGAGTCCGTCGGGGCGGAGGGCCTTTAGTCCCGGTTCTCGTGGCTAACCGGGACTAAAGGCCTCCTCCGCAGGTTTAGGATTTTAGCCCCCCTCTCGTGGCTAACCTGGTTTCTTTTTAATTTGTTTTTTTTATTTCTTTTATATATTATTTTGTGTTTAATTTTAATTTTGATGAAGTTTCAGTACACATATTCTACGCTACTATATACATGCATATGAAATTTCAAACAAGAAGAATTCAACAGGAATATATAATATATATTCAATATCGGGTGACCATATACAACTTCGAACAAGTTTCCATACACAATTACGATGGATGACCATACACAACTTAAAACATACTGCTAAAGGAAAAATCCTGCTAAGTCATCTCTTGAATTGGTCGTCGTCGGACGTATAGTGTTCTCCGTTAGGATCGATGACATGCCTAAGGAAAAATCCTGCTAATTCCTCTTGAATAGGTCGAAAGCGAGCTTTTGGACTAAGATTCCTCCGCAAGTTATCCGTCGACTTCCACACGCTTTCCGCCGTCTTTCGCTCAGAGGTTTCTCTCCGTATGTTCTCACAAACATAGTATCCACATAGATTGGTCCCCGGTGGGTGCATATCCACATTAACCAACTTTTTAAATTCTAGCTTATGTTTGAATTCACCGACAATTTCTCCTGGGAACCGTCTCCAAACTCTACAGTGCAAAGAAAATTAAATGAACAAGGGAGTTATTAGCTACTGCATATTAGGAAATGAACAAAAGAGACCGATCGATATAGAGCGCAAATGATTGAAAATAATTACTTATGCAGTATTTTTCTCATGTCGGCCCAAAGAGATGCATCTGAATCCATAGATACCATGATATAAACGGTGGAGGTGTGAAGTTCAATTTTTAGCAGCATCCAGTGGAACCTGCGGACACGTTATACATGCACAGTCATGCATAACTTATCGATTAGACATACCATGCATGGAGTAAACAAAAGAGAATGGACACAAGAGAGAAACACTCACCCAAAATGGTAAGGAAATAGAATATGACTTTTGAGGTTATGCTTTGTAAGAAAACTGTACAAGTCTTTCTCCATGTCTTCGGGGTGACGTTCTAACATAGTTCCATTAATGATATGTGGGTCAATGAACCCAACATCATGGGTGTTTCTTATTTTGCATTCTCAAATCTTCAATCTTCATAATAGAGTACGCAACAATATAGTTAGGACAATATATATATAGTGCAGGCAATGAAGAACGAGATGAGGTAGAAATAAATCACTTACAGAACGTAGCAACTCAGGATAGATTTGTCGAGGTCGCGCAGATTGAACAGCTGGAACAATTCACTCAATTCAACTTGTACAATGTATAGTTTGGTGTGATGTTGCTCTATAACACCCAAATAAACATATTATTTGGCGGCCCATGATATGAAATTATTGTACCAACGTAGCAGATTTCGCATTTGTTGTGGTAGACTCTTTTCCTGCGTAGGCTCAACGAGAGGCCCATTCTTCACATATTGAAATGCTACCTCACCCATTGGCGTATCGTCAAGGCCTAACGAGGCACGAAGAGTCAAACCCATCTCGGACGCATTTCTCATGGCACTCTCTATAGTCAATCCAATTGTTGCCGCAGCTGCTTTGACCTTGGGGTCCTGTTCCGGACCGGCTTTCACTATGAGCGGGGGGATCGATTGTTTACTCTGCATCCCGAGCTGGTCAACTTGTTTCCCGCTTTTTTTCCTTTCTTCTTTCTGCTCCTTCAATATTTCTGCTTGCCTACAAAGTTCACTTCCATAGTCGTCAGGCATATTCAGCTCGGCTTGGGACGGTTGCGTCAAAAAACTCGTAGCCCACTTCTTTACCTTCGGAGGGTATACTTCCTTGGGCTTAGGCTCCCTTAGCGCCTTCTTATCGGCCTTCCATTTCTCATAGTCAGCATTCGCGGCCGATTTGGTTTCATCTTCACTAAGTTCCCAAGGCCTTTGGGGGATAGGCTTCAGTGATGGCTCCGGTGCCCGTGTGGTCTTAGGTACATAAGGCTCCGGGTTAATAGTCCAAGAGCGGGTTTCCTTGCTGTCCGCCTGCTTCTGCTTCTTCGCCGGAAGAGAAATGGGGGGCGACGGCTGCTTATCCGCCGGAGGAGGATTGGGGGGCGACGGCTGCTTACCCGCCAGAGGAGGATGGGGGCGACGGCTTCTTACCCGCCGGAGATTGTGGATCAGGGGACGGCGTCGAATGGCGTGAAGGAGGTGTAGGTGGACCAGCACCACCACCACCACCATCAGCACCACCACCATCGGAGGGGGTGGACTTGTTAGCCTTGGCATCTCGCCTGGAAACACTATGTACTTCTTTTTCCATAGAATGAACTGGCGCTTGACATCTCCAAGTCTTCTCTCCCCTTCGTATGTAGCTATGTCAATCCCCAGGTCCTCAAATCCTTGGACTATGTCTTCCACCGTGACACGAGCATAGCCATATGGAATGGGGTTGTTGTGGTGGAGTGCTCCAGGTGTACAGGGTAAAGCACTGCCGGTAGCGACCTTCGTGGAAATGTTCCCCACGGGATAATGCAGATCACATTCTTTCATCTCCTTTACATCATCCACGGGGTAGTGAGGCTCCGGTGCACGAATCTCAATCGTCGGTGCATTAGCACCTGCAGGCGGGGCCTCCGTGGAAGCCACGTTGCTTCTCCGTTGATGCTGGCTTTCGAGATCTGCTTCATGATCTTCATGCGGCTCTGTAGGCGCCGATCTTTCTTTCACAACTATTCCATGCACGGTCTGCTTCAACTCACTAAGTTCTGATGCAACCTTCGACAAAAGATCTGCATCCTGGTCCGTCTTTCTCTTACGGCTTCTGTAACAGTACGGGTCATTTTCCTGGGAAAACCCTACTTTCCACGGCATTCTGCCTTTGCCTCGTACATGTCCTCCGTGTTCAGCATTCCCGAGGGCTATTGTCAGTGCGTCTTTCTCTCTGTTGAACGTGATCAAGCCCTGTTGAGCTCGGGTCATTGCGTCAATAAGGGCTTTTGTGGGAGCAAACGTTTTCTGCCGATGAACACACGCCCCTGTCTCCGGGTCTAGCGATCCCCCATGCCCGTACCACCAAATTTTGGCTCTTTCGTCCCATCCCTCTGTACCTAGAGGGATTCCTCGCGCCGTCAGGCCGTCCTCCATCTTCTGCCACTTAGGGGCCGAAAGGCGGTATCCTCCTGGCCCCATAACATGATGGTACTGTTTCTTATCCGCATTAGCCTTATTTTTTTTTTGATATTTCCTTGAAATGCTCCGATTTCTTTTGCCTCACAAATTCTGGCCAATCATCTTTCAGTTTCTCATTTTGTCCAGTGAAAATCGGAGTCTTTCCCTTGTTTACATATTCACGGGTTAAATTTTTCTTGAAGTTCTGGAATGCTTCGGCCATCTTCTGAAGAGCGAACTCTTTGACTAGCCTCCTCCTCTGACGTCCATCTGGAACCTCGTTACCGAATTCATCTTCTTTGTTGTATTCCGGAGGTAGAATGAAATGTGCCATAAGCTTTCTCCACAGATCCTTTTTCGTTATCTTGTTGACAAAACTGAAACCAAGACGTGCTTTCTTTGGCTCCTTCCATTCCTGGACGGTGATCGGGACGTTATCTCTAACAAGGACTCCGCATTGGTTGATATACTTTGTGGTGTGCTGTAGGGGCTTGCCGGTTTCACCGACTGATTTGATGGTATATGTTTCTCCTTCTTTCATTGCCTTGGATTTGCCACGCTTTGTCGTACTCGATCCGGCCGAGGGCTAAAATAAGAAAGAGAGTCGCGCATGTTAATGCATATGTATTCACATTTCAGTAAGTTTGTATCACGAGAGGCTCAATGTATATATATACCTCGCCGGAGGTGGTTGGTCTTTGCAATTCGAGATCGTCATTTGTCGACGGTTGATCATCTTGATCATCGACAATGTCCGTTCCTTCACCTTCTTGATCATCAAGGTTCAGATAAGAAGAGACTACATCATGTTCTTCGGCTATCATTTCTAATATAAAACCTTCAGCCTCCTGATCCGTAAGCGGCAAGGCTCTATTGTCCGCCATATGTCACTCATGCAGACATGCATGTAGTAAAAATTAATTAAGTATAAAGGAGACTTAGGAAATATTGTCGTAGAAGGAGGGAAAACATACTGCTAGGGTTTAGGGTGGAAGAACGATGACCACCGGAGGGGGAAAACCATACTTTAGAGGTGTGTCCAAGATTAGTTGCTCAAATGACTTGGAGAACCCCATAGCTAGGTTGAATTTGCTTTCCTGGTCATTTTGGCATATTACACTTAATATTCTGAATTTATTGAATTAAAACTTATTTTTATTATTTTAATAAATCTAATTGAAACAGATTAAAACTTGTTTTGGGTGGAAGAACGATGACCACCTCCGGGTTAGTGAAATGACCGTACTTTTTTTTGACTTAAGAATATATATTTAGGGTTAGTAGACTTAGGGATTTTTTAAAGCTTTTTTTTGACTTAGGAATTTCTTTTGACCTTTTTTTTTGACTTAGCAAAAAAACGAGTGCAGCCAGCCACACGGGCCAGCCACACTCGCAGTACTGCGCGCACGGGCCAGCCAGCCACACGGGCCGCGTCCAGGAGCCCAACTGCCAGCGTGACGCGAGCGTGACGCAATGCTGATGTCACCGTCATTTCGTTTTCGTTTTCGTTTTCCGGCGGTCACGGGCACGGGGCGCGGACGCGTTGCTGTGGTCGCCGTCCTCACTGGAGTGGTCGCCGCGCGTTCGTCGTCCTCACCAGTGCGCGGTGGTCGCCGTCCTCACCGGTGGTCACGCGTATACGAGGGCGGCGCGAGGCCCGCGGGGGAACCTACCGGGGACGACGGGGCGCGGGGTAGGGGCGGAGTAGGGTGGGCGCGGTGGAGAGAAGGAGAGGTTCATTTAAAAATTCAGAAAAATAAAAATAATTCATTTAAAAATCTTAAATATACAAATAATATGTCAAAAAATTCAGAAAAATAAAAATAATTCATTTTAAAATCTTAAAAATACAAATAATATGTCAAAAATTTCAGAAAAAAATAACTAATTCTTATTAAAATCTTAAAAATACAAATAATATGTCAAAAAATTCAGAAAAAAAATTTCATTTTAAAATCTAAAAAATACAAATAATATATCAAACAAATTCAGAAAAATAAAACTATTTCTTCCCTGTCTTCCCGCCTCCCGCTTCCCGCGTCTGTTTTCTGTTTTCTGTGTGATTCTTCTTGATTGCTTGGATTAAGACGACTCACGTAAAGGAGAGGGGGACATGCATTTCGATAGATAAACAAGGCACAGTACACATAATGGCAAGATTGGATCTAAATCTAAACGAAGGGCATAGATCTAAATAAACAAGGCAGTACATAATGGCCAGAGTGCATCGATCTACTAGCTAGTCATACTCCTGCCTAGGCCTACAATACTCCGAATCGTAGTTGTCGTAATCGCCACCGTCGTCGTCACTATCGTCGGACGGTGCTCTGGACTCCCTCGGAGGATCACGACTCCAGGACTAGGCATGAGGGTAGCGCAGGCGGGGGTTATCACCAGCCCTGATGTAGTTCATGACGCAGAGAAGAGTCTGCCCGCCGCCCCACCACAGCCGACGACCGGCCTCGTTGAAGTTCGAAGGAGGCGGGTCGTTCTCCTCGTACCTGGCAAGCGCACTCTCACGCCGATCAATGAAGAAGGCGTCGCAAGTAGGGCGGTAGTCAGGATTCCAACTCGGATTCCTCGGCTGCTCCGGCGTGAGCTCGTGGTAGTAGTGGTTCATGATGGCCGCCTGACGCGCCACACCTTGAGGAAGAGGAGAGACCGGCACTCCTCCGGCGCCCAGCATCCAACCGGCGGGAACGCTATAGCCGGGTGGGCAGGGGTAGTTCGAGGCGGAAAGAGCCTCCGCCTGGATGAAGGTTAGAGTGGGTACGGTAGAAGCCATGAGAGAGTGTTGAGTTTGTATGTGTTCATGCCAATGGTGTGGCAATGCATACATATATATACCAAGAAGAAAACATATCCCTTTAGTCCCGGTTGGGGACACCAACCGGGACTAAATGGTTTCGTTGGACCAATCAGATAGAATCACACGGATTGTGTGTTTCTTTCAAACGCTTGTGAGTCGTTGGATCCGGGGTGTGTTTCTTTCGAGCTGTTGTGAGCCGTTCGATCAGGGCTACGGTGTGTTTCTTTCGAGCTGTTGAGCCGTTGGATCAGGGTGTTTCTTAACCGTTGGATCAAAACCCTAGCACAACACTTTGTGAGCCAGAGGACCCTATATATAGCCCACCTTCATACACCGGTCAGTTCATCGAGCAAATACAAAACATCCGGATTCGCCATCATACGTCCTGCCGTGAATTTGGTATGCATATATGACCCAGTAGCCACGGTGGGGCTGTATGATGGCGATACCGATTGTTTTGTTATACATCCCCCTTTAAGGTTTGATACATCATATATTCAGTTCATCGAGCAAATACAAAACATCCAGATTCGCCATCATACGTCCTGCCGTGAATTTGGTATGCATATTGCACCCAGTAGCCACGGTAGGGCTCTATGATGGTGATACCGATTGTTTTGTTCTTCACCTCATCTCTAACACATCAATAAATGCTTAGGTCAGTGTTCACTTTGAGCTCGGAGTGGGTAGTAATGTGCAACTATTTGCTTGGTTGTGTTAGGGTGACGGGTGGCGCGGGAGTTGTGATGCATGGCGCGGGAGTTGTGACGCGTGGCCAGGAGGGGGCGGTATAAACTGCCGCGCCTCGAGCGCGTCTTCTCCTCTCCACGCGCCCACTCCTCTCCATGCACCGTCGCGCTTCCACCATGCCTCCGAGGAGGAACAGCACCACCGGCTTCCGCGGCGTCCGAGCACGGCAGAACGGAATGTTCAGCGCAGATATCCGCTGGGGGGACAACCGCATCCCCCTCGGCTCCTTTGCGACGGCGGCGGAGGCCGCCCGCGCCTGGGACGCGGCCGCCTGGCGCCTCAACCGCCCACGGTCGCTGATGAACTTCAACGACTGCCACACCGTCTGGGAAGCGGAGGCTAGGGCACCAAAGCCGCAGATCGTCACTGATGCCGACCACCTCCACCTCCGCCACCGCGCGTTTCAAGGTCTAGTCGACGCCAGGGACGATCGCGTCGTCCACGAGTATTACCGGAACAACCCGGGGGAGGAGAGCGCCGACGAGGAGCTCTGGCAGACCTGCACGGCTGAGCGGGCGGAGCGTCGCCTCGAACGCCACCTCGCGTTAGATGCCGCTCGGGAGGTGAGGAAGAAGGCGCTGCAAGAGCTTCGTCGGGCCGACCGCGCCGGTGAAGTCTGGGCCTCCGACGATCCGAGGTGGGGGCCTATCTTGAACATACCATCATGCACCTCCTCCGACGACGAGGAGTTCAACGACGAGTTCGGCGACGATGATGACCCGGAGGAGGTCACCGACGAGTTCCCCGACGACGACGACGAGGAGTAGTGTTCGTCTATTTTCTGTTTTTAATAAAAAAAATTGTATTCCGGAGACACTGCGGCGCGCTAGCGCGTCTGTTTTCTGTTCTTAATAAAAGTTATGAAATTAGATATTTTATCTCACAAGGTTTTGAGACATTTAATATAATTCAAATATTTTGCACTCTGATTTTCATGTTTTCCACTCGTTTTCTCAAATATTTTGCAAAGGAGTTAGTCTTAAACACATCAGAGATAATATAATTCACATGATCCATTCAACAAAGTTTGGTACAATAAATTATTACACATCAATTCTTCCCTTGTGTCCCTTCTTTCTTACGATTGTGTCGTATCCATGGAGCATCCTCATCATTTAACTTAATGCTTGGGTCAGTGTTCACTTTGAAGGGCGGAATTTCACCAAACATATTATAATCTTCTGACATGTCTGTCTTGTCCTCCACTCCCACGATGTTTCTTTTCCCTGAAAGAACAATGTGGCGCTTTGGATCATCGCATGATGTACTGATCGTTTTCTTATCTTTCCGTTTCCTCGGTTTGCTACTCATGTCCTTAAAATAGAAAACCTGAGCGACATCTTTGGCTAGGACGAATGGTTCGTCAAGGTAACCAAGATTGTTGAAATCCACCATTGTCATTTCGTATTGCTCGTCCACCTTTACCGCACCTCCTGTTAGGTTGAACCATTTGCGTCGGAACAAAGGGACCTTAAAGTAGGGTCCATAGTCAAGTTCCCATATCTCCTCTATGTAACCATAATATGTGACCGTTTGCCCATTCTCGGTTGCTGCATCAAAGCGGACACCACTGTTTTGGTTGGTGCTCTTTTTATCTTGGGAGAACGTGTAAAATGTATTCCCATTAATCTCGTACCCTTGGAAAGTCGTTATAGTCGAAGATGGTGTCTTGGCCAACATGTACAGCTGATCTCCAACATCATTGTCATTCATTAAATATTTTCGCAACCAACTGCCGAAAGTCTCCATGTGGGCCTTTCTAATCCATGATTTAGGCTTCCCCGGGTTGTCCGAGCGTAAAATATTCTTGTGTTGCTGGAAGTACGGAGCCACCAAGCTCGAATTTTGCAGAACTGTGTGGTGTGCTTCAGTCATAGAATGACCGTCCATACATATCGTTGATTTCCTTCCGACCGTGCCTTTTCCACTTAGTCTCCCCTCGTGCCGCGATTGAGGAATACCAATCGGCTTAAGGTCAGGAACATAGTCAATACAAAACTCAATTACCTCCTATTTCCATAGCCCTTTACGATGCTTCCTTCTGGACTAGCACGGTTACGAACATATTTCTTTAATACTCCCATAAACCTCTCAAAGGGGAACATATTGTGTAGAAATACAGGACCGAGAATGGAAATCTCTTCGACTAGGTGGACCAGGAGGTGCGTCATAATATTGAAGAAGGATGGTGGAAACACCAACTCGAAACTGACCAGACATTGGACCACATCGTTCTGTAACCGTGGTAGATCTTCTGGACTGATTACCTTCTGAGAGATTGCATTGAGGAATGCACATAGCTTCACAATGGCTACTCAAACATTTTCCGGTAGGAGCCCCCTCAAAGGAACCGGAAGCAATTGCGTCATAATCACGTGGCAGTCGTGAGGCTTCAGGTTTTGGAACTTTTTGTCCGCCATGTTTATTATTCCCTTTATATTCGACGAGAAGCCAGAAGGGACCTTCATACTGCTCAGGCATTCAAAAAAAAATGATCTTCTCTTCTTTGGTAAGAGCGTAGCTGGCACGACCTTGAAACCATTCCGGATGCCGGTCATCTGGGTCTTTCAAAAGTTGCTGGTCCTGCCGTGCTTCCTTGGTATCATTTGTCTTCCCATACACGCCCATGAAGCTTAGAAGGTTCACGCAAATATTCTTCGTAACATGCATCACGTCGATTGCAGAGCGGACATCTAGGACTTTCCAATACTATAGGTCCCAAAATATCGATTTCTTCTTCCACATGGGTACGTGCCCGTCAACTCCCAGCGGAACTGATTGTCCGCCAGGACCCTTTCTAAAGATGACTTTCAAATCCTTGACCATATCAAATATCTCAGCTCCAGTACGTTCCGCAGGCTTCGGCCGGTGATCTGCCTTGCCGTTGAAATGCTTGCCTTTCTTTCTTACGTTATGATTTCGGGGAAGAAATCGACGATGACCCAGGTACACGTTCTTCCTACAACTATCCAAAAATACACTTTCAGTCTCATGTAAGTAGTGCGTGCATGCTTTGTACCCCTTATTTGACTGTCCCGAAAGGTTACTGAGAGCAGGCCAATCGTTGATGGTTACAAAAAGCAACTCTCGTAGGTTAAATTCCTATTCTTTGTGCTCATCCCACACAGGTACACCAGGTTTGCCCCACAACTGTAAAAGTTCATCAACTAATGGCCTTAGGTACACATCGATGTCGTTGCCGGGTTGCTTCGGACCTTGGATGAGCAATGGCATCATAATGAACTTCCGCTTCATGCACAACCAAGGAGGAAGGTTGTAGATGCATAGAGTCACGAGCCATGTGCTATGGATGGAGCTCTGCTCGCCAAAAAGATTCATGCCATCAGTACTTAGACCAAATCTTATGTTCCTTGCGTCAGCTGCAAAATCTTTGAACTCTCTGTCGATTTTTCTCAATTGTGTTCCATCAGCGGGGTGTCTCAACTCCCCGTCGGACTTACGGTCCTCTTTGTGCCATCACAACAACTTGGCATGCTCTTTGTTCCTGAACAGACATTTCAACCGAGGTATTATAGGAGCATACCACATCACCTTGGCGGGAACCCTCTTCCTGGGTTTCTCGTCCTCAACATCGTCACCAGGGTCATCGCCTCTGATCTTATAACGCAATGCAGTGCATACAGGGCATTCATTCAAATTCTCGTATTCACCATGGTAGAGGATGCGGTCGTTAACGCATGCATGTATCTTCAGAACCTCTAAACCTAGAGGGCAGACAACCTTCTTTGCTTCGTACGTACATGCGGGCAACTCGTTATTCTTCGGAAACATATTTTTCAACATTTTCAGCAAATTTTCAAATGATGAGACAGCTACACCTTCCCGTGCCTTTCATTTCAGCAAATCCAATGTGCAGCCCAGATTTTTCAGACTATTGTCGCATCCTGGGTACAACGACTTCGTGTGATCCTCTAACATGCGATCCAAATTCTCCCTCTCCTTGTCAGTTTTGCAGCGTCTCCGTGCATCAGCAATGGTCCGACCAATATCATCAACGGGCTCATCATGTGCCTCTTCTTCACCTTCACCAAACCCTTCCCCACCTTCAGCATCATCCTCCATGAAAGCCTCATGATAGTTGACATTGATATCATCCTCTTCTTCATCTTCTTCCATTCTAACCCCTCTTTCTCCATGCTTGGTCCAACAATTATAGCTTGGCATGAAACCGTGCCGAAACAGGTGCATGTGAAATTCTCTTGAGGAGGAGTAACTCTTCTGATTCTTACATTCAGCACGTGGGCAGATAATAAAACCTTGGTGCTTGTTCGCATTTGCCACTACGAGGAAATCTTTCAAACCCGTAGTGAACTCGCCGGAGAGTCGGTTACCGTACATCCATTGCCGATTCATCTGCATTATTATTATATAAAGTATATAATTAACCATCATGCATTTGTTAAACTAACTAGCTTGAAATAATTCAAATCATTAAGGTTCAAGTTGCTAACCGCGATCGCGGAGGAAAAATAAATGACAAAGCTCAAGTGCGGCTCGGACACTTCATATCATGTGTGTTTCATGCTCTCGGGCATTTCATCGAACACCTTGTGTGCATAGGATGAACCAAAAGCAAACCCACCACTCCTTGTGAATACTGTGAGTAGAAGTGGCACCAAATGTGGCTAAGGGAAGTGAGCCGAGTCCTATATAGGGATGGTCCTTTAGTCCCGGTTGGCCTGGCCAACCGCGACTAAAGGCCTTCGGGCCAGCCTGAGGACCTTTAGTCCCGGTTGGCCTGGCCAACGGGGACTACATCCCCTCCCGTCCGCCAGCTGTCGACCCAGCGCGCTGGGCCCAGACTGTTGGTCGCGGGTCTCCTCCCGAACCGCGACTAAAGACCCCTTTGGTCGCGGTTCGGTTATTTTGGGGACTAATGGGGGCGTATGGTAGGCCTATTTTCTACCAGTGTTACTCGGTGCATATGTTCCATTCCCCCAACACACCCAAGCCTCAATACTAACTTTCCAAGCTGATGGCAGATTATGCCTTTTGGGGGCTGTACTGAAGAAACTTGGAATGCTCAGTGTTATAGCCAAATAAACCATCTGAAATTAGTTTAAGGAGCAAACTGCTCAAATCATGAATGGGTACAACCTACTACGTACACGTTGTCAATTTTTCATATAAGATGTCGTCCATATTCTCATCGAGCGAGTAGCTTGATGGTTGCAACCAGACTCTTGCTAGACGTGGCTAACAAATTAGAATTTGAACGTGCAAAAGCAAAAGAAAGGACGAGGCTGTTAGCATCCGGACTCATGAGTTTAAATGATTTTTATCTCGACTCGTGGTAGGTTGCCTCTATTCACGTGTGTCCGGTAACCGAAGGGAAAAACTAATCCACAAATCTGTCTCCATTCGGATCTCATAACGGAAGAAAAAATCTCTAAACAGGTGATTGTGTCCATCTGCTCGCCGATTATTTCCTTCAGTTGTCTGCTCCTGATCCCGCCTCCATGATCCAGTGCTATCACAGCCGCGTGCCAGCTCAATGGCCTCTGCGTCTCTCGTGTCTATCTATAATCCACAACAAAGCTAGCTTGAGCACCTAGCAAGACGCGTCGCCCTGGTCTGTTCATCTCTAAACGTGGAGCAAATTACCCAGCAGGAAGCCACGAGGTAAGCCTCCCTGACATGCACATCCCCAAAAAATGGCCCTCCTCTTCCGCAGTAATGCTTCACCCTAGCATTCATGCATAAAGCAAAGTAATGTCAGTTCTTTCCCGTTTAACGTTAGGTTTGCTGAGTTTCTTTTGGTGTTTTTAATTTAATAAAACTTGAGCTTCCTTGTGTAATCCAACAAAGACGACTGAGTTCATCCTTTATACTTCTTATTTGTTTATTTTCTTCTGAATGGTACAGGCATGACAGCCGGTAGTATTACTACTTATTTTTTTAATTTTCTTCTTATTTGTTTATTTTCTTCTTTATGGTACAGGCATGACAGCCGGTAGTATTACTTTTTTTTCTTTTTCTTATTTGTTTATTTTCTTCTATACCGCGGAATGTGGTTGTACGTAAGAATTAATTTCCTTTTCTCCAATGCGAGATTGGTCTACACTACTCTACTATGTTCCATTGCCCCAACACACCCAAGCCTCAATACTATTTTTCCAAGCTGATGACAGATTATGCTTTGGGGGATGTACTGAAGAAACTTGGAATGCTCAGTGTTATAGCCAAATAAACAGTTTGAAATCCCATTGTTCAATTGGTGTGAGGAACCGGGGATTTCCAGGCCACCTCCCGGATAAACGTGTTTTGGGCCGTCCGATCAAGGGTGTAGACGGCTCTGATCCTTTATGGAACTGTTTCGCTGCACCGTGGTCGTTTTTCACGTCTTTCCCCGCGCGTCTATGCGACTGACCAGTGGGGCCTAAGTTAACTGGGCTCCGGCTGGCGGTTGCTGTGTTGATCCGCCGCACGTACCAATGTGGAAAAGACGCGCAGCGCGGTGGCAGACATTGTAATTCGGTCGAACCGGCAGGCCCAATTCCGAGTTTTCGCGTCCAGACGTGAAGGTGAGGCACGTGAAGGCGGACCGGGGGTCGCCGCCGGGTACGAGGGCTACAGCCGGCGTCCTGCTCCTCCCGTGCCCTTCCCGCGCGGTGGTAGAGGGCTATGGGCCCGTCGCCTCCTCCACGACCTATTAGGGTTCTCGATCTATTAGGGTTTCCACCTCCACGACCGACGCTCAGCCGCCTCCGACGAAAATCATTTGCTCTGTCGTCGTTCTCGCCCTCGGCGTGCGACCTGCAGCGCTCCGCCTATATCTCCTCTCAGTGCTCGACGGGGGCGTTCTCCTCTGCCCCGTCATTCCCTTTTCCCGGCGTTTAGGAGGAGGTTCGGTGCTTGGAAAGAGGAGCATAAGGCGCAGCGACGTGCCGCTGCTGGTGAGAGCTGGGAGGAAGAGGAGGAGGGACGTCTCACGCGGTGGTTGGCACTGATTGGGCTCTTCTCTTCCTTCCTGGCCCGTCCTGCTTCGACAACACAGGTCCGACCTTCGATCTCTGTGTCATCCGGCGTGAGGTTTGTCCTCCACGAGCTGGATCTTCCCTCAAGGTGTGTCCTCCTCGGCTTCTCCCTCTCCACGAGCTGAAATTGGTCTCCGGCAATAACCCATCGCAGAAAGCCGCGGCAATCCTACATCTATATACGATTTTTTTCTTATGTTCTGTTCGTGGAAACGAACATTTCGTTATGCTGGATGCTTGCAGTTTTTTGTTGGAATGAATCCAGATCCGAGAGGAGCACTTTTCCCTTTGAATTGGTCCTAAGATGGGGATTTTTTATGTTTCCAGTTTCCAGACTACACGTTGTGGGCCGGTGAAAGCGAGGTTAATTAGCGTGCTGCTCTCGGATCTGGATACATGAAATCTTTACTATTAAATGGGAGTGGGAGTTGGTCGTAAGTTGGTCACCCGTCATCCTATGGTCTGCCATCGATCAATCTGTATCGCTAATCGCTATAGCTAACCTCTCCATCGTCGATCGCCCTGGATACCGCTAAATCTGTGCGGTCCAGACCCACTAATAGCGATTCCTTTCCTTTCCCTTCTCATACTCATTATTGACCGACTCAATCAAATCAATCTTTACTATTAAATTCGAGTTCAACGTACGTACATCAAAGACAGACTATGGCTCTCGCACCACACGATCGATGCCTAGAAAAAAGGAAGACGCAAGTCGCCAGGGAGGAAAAATCATGCAGATATCCTTCCATTTAACGCATGTCTCCTCCGGGCAAGAAATCAAGATACGAATATCTCCCAAACCAAATATAGGATTGCCTGCACCCGAGTCATGCGCCCACGATACCTGGCGTCCATCCTGTGCTTCCGTCCCACTTATTCCCGTGCTTGTTTTTTCGTGGCCAAAGAAATTGAATACGTGCAAATATATACATGATCGCTCGAACTAATTGTAAACCGTCGTAGGTCGAGTAGCTAGCTCACCACCATGTCTTCATGCTCAAACATCTTCACGTCTCCGGTATAAGGTCCTGGCCAACACGGACATGTTAGTCCTCCACGGCAATAGCGCTACGGGAGAAAACCCCTTTCCCGTGTGCCAGAAGCACACGGTAAAGGGAAAACAACGCACGGTAAAGTCTTTGCCGTGTGCTTTTCGTCGTGGCACACGGCAAAGATTACACGGTAGATAATTGCACGGTAAAAAATTCTTTCCCGTGTGCATATTGTCGTGGCACACGGTAAAGATAAAAATGGGTCCCACCCACACTTGGCCGCGCACGAAACGGGAACGGAAAAAGGTGGGCCCAACATGTCAGTCTTTCCCGTGTGCAAGCACACGGCAAAGAATTTTGACTCTTTGCCGTGTGCCTGCACACGGCAAAGACTGACATGTTGGGCCCACCTTTTTCAACCCACCGTGGGCCACACCTGTCAGTCTTTCCCGTGTGCAAGCACACGGCAAAGATTCAAAATTCTTTGCCGTGTGCTTGCACACGGGAAAGACTGACAGATGGGCCCCGCTGGCCCTCCCACCATCTTGTCATCCGTGGCAATCTTTACCGTGTGCTTGCACACGGGAAAGATTTAGAGATCTTTGCCGTGTGCAAGCACACGGTAAAAAGTTGCCAAAAATGCCAGGTCGTACAGGCCTGCTCCACGTGGCCTCTTTACCGTGTGCTTGCACACGGCAAAGAGTGAAAAAATTCTTTGCCGTGTGCAAGCACACGGGAAAGAGGTCAAAAAAATGAATTTTTTTTTTGTTTTCATTCAACATTACAGTTCAAAATCACAGAATACACTGCACAATAGATATAACATTCAATAATCATCACAGCAACACCAAATTGCATCCAAAATGCATCGAAACGGCACAAAATCATCCATAATAGCACAAATATCATTCATAGCATCCATAGCATCATTATTTACAATGGGTTCATCATTACATCGATGTTGCATGACAAATGGAAACATCCGGGAAGTCCTCATGCCATCGATGTCCCCTCCGAGCTCCAATCCATCTAGAACATGAGAGAAAGCGACATTGACATGAGAATGGAAACATTTGAATGCAAAATGACACATAATTGACATAGACATCAAACTTTGCACTCTCACCACTCAGGCAGTGAAGCGAGAAATTCGGCAAACCTGACGAGTAGCAAGTCGACAGATGGATCTAAGTCTAAGTGAGACATGAAAGTAAGTTTTGACGCGGAATATAGTAGGTTTAGCAAACTCACCACTCTGCTCCTGTCTGCTCTCATGGCTGAGGTGCGGTAGTGGACATGGGCGATGCGTTCGACCCCGCGGCAGAGGCACCAGTACCCTGCAAGCAGTTAGAAGGAAATGATACAAGTTAGAAGGAAATTATACAAGTTATACGAAAACGACACCAGTTAGAAGGACATGATACAAGTTAGAAGGAAATGTTAACTTACGGTAGCGTTCGGTGATTGGTGAATCACCATCTGTCCGGCTCCGGCTCCGGCTCCGGCTCCAATAAGCGGCATATGCGGCATCTGCGGCATCTGCGACTGCATAGTATGTTTTAGAAACCGGGTTAGTAATAGCCGAGAAGACTACCGCTACTATGCAATTTGAATGAAACTCACCGCTAGCCACGACATCTGCATCTGCACCGCTGCCATCTGCCTCACCTGCTCCTCCATCTGTTGCCGCTGCAACTCGAGCTGGCGCCGCTGCTCCTCGGCCAGCTGCCGCTGCTCCTCGACCAGCTGCCGCTGCTCCTGGGCATCCCGCCGCTGCTCCTCGGCCTGCTGCCGCATCGCCGCCAACTCCTATTCAGGTGACATGGTTTGTAGTTGTTAGGACGAAACCATGCAAAAAGAATAAATGAAAGGTTCACAAAACTAACCGTAGCTAAGTCACGTGCAGGCTCGTCGCGCCTCAGGATCGGGAGGCTGGAGCTCGTCGCCCGAGCCTTGATGGCAGGGAGGCTCTCGGTCTCGACGGGGAAGGCGCTCGCTCCAACAGAAGGCCGTCCGTGCCTCTTCCCGCCCCCAGACACCATGACCAGGAACGGGTCAAAGTCCTGGGAGCTCGGGTCAGCGTCCTCCCCCTCCTTGCCCTTGAAGGAGCCGTCGTAGTTCTTCTTGCGCTCAGCGGTGGGCTTACCATACGCCTCTTCTCCGAGGTTGGGATCATATGGCTTCGCCTGCTTGGCGGGTGCCACCTTCGCCATGAAGAAGGCCTGGTAGGAGTTTGGCTCCGCCACCTTATTGTGAGCCGCCTGCAATAGAAAATAACACGGTTAGAAGAGCACATATTGTTCCACCCATAAGTAAGAATGCATGAAGAACTTGCAGAAAGAAATTGCACTTACATAGATCTCGGCGTAGCCCGAAACAGACCGGCTACCCTGATGGTGATAGGACTTCACCAGGAGCCGGTTCGTCCTACCGGCGGCATTCTTGGCCTTCCACGCGTCAGAGTCCCACATGTGGGACAGCTGGGACCACGCATCCGCGTGGTGGGCGCACCAGGTAGGCTTCGCCTACATAAAAGATTACGAGGTTAGTATGTATGAACAAAAAGTACAAGTGTTTGACATGCATGAGGAATAAGAAGAAGCAATTTTACCGAGTTATACTCCTGGGCGGAGGGGTACTTCTTGATGGCGTTCTTCCTCTCGCAGACCAACCCCTTCGTCGCCTCGATCCGGACCACGGCGGCGACACGGGCCTCGTAGAGCATGTCTGTCACCGCCTTGACCGCCTTCGTCGTGAGGATCTTCCGGGACACCTCCTCCTGCCCCTCAGCGCATCGAAAGTACCGCTACAATTAAACAAAAGATGTGGTGTTAGTTCATTCGATGAGATGTAGTTCAGGAAATATGGTAGCTTTTACTTACCCAGAAATCCTGGAGCACGGCCTCATACTTGGTGCCGTGGGTGATGTCCGCGCCGAGCTTGTAGTCCAACCAGCGAACAGCTGGCACTGCTGGACTGCCATCACCGCGTGACACCATCCCGGGGTAGTGGGTCTTGAGAAGAGCACCCAGGACGTGCGACACGCTACGCCCCGGACCGAGCCTCTTGAACCTGTTTGTAAGATCAGAGAGCAAAAAAATATTAGTTCCAATATTTACAATAGATGTATGATGCAAAATACAAGAATAATTGTAAAACAATAGACAGAGTAGCGCGAAATAAAATATAATTACTATAAATCTTACCCGGTGCCCTGTGGCTGAAGCAAAGGTCGAGACGCGGTGGGCACGTCGTTTGGGAGCGACACCGGACCCCGCAGGTACACCTTGCTGGTGACCTCCTGCTCTCCCCCCTCCTCCTCCTCCTCGTCGTCCTCCTCCGTGCCATCAGGTGGCGGGAGATAGTCCTCCTCCTCCCTCTCCTGGTCCTCCATGTCCTGCTCGTGCCTCTGCGGCTCCTCCACCATGACCTCCTTCCCTCGGCCAGTCTCCCCCTCCGTCCTCTGCCTCCTCCTCCTAGTACTGTCGGTCCTAGTCGACGTAGCGGCGGTTCTGGAACCTCCGCCGCTTCCCTCCTGTGCCCTCCGCTCCTGCTCCTGCCGGAGGGACTCCTGGTACACCGCGTCGATCGGCCGCCCCTTCCTCGTGCCCCTTCTGCCGCCCCTGGACGACTCGGGCTCGCCCAAGGGGGTCCTCCTGCCTGCTCTGGGTCCTACCATGTTGCTGTGGCCTGCAATGACAAACATTAAACCAATTAGTAATTAATATAAAGCATTTGAGGCAAATAAGAAATAAATGAAAAGCATGTGTGGAGCAAACAGAAATAAATGTAAAGCATGGAAAGAAAATGAACTAAGTAAATTTACTACAAAGCATACATATATTGGTTTGTATCGGGATCATCTGGATCTGGAGCACTAGTGTCATCAACGTCGGCCTCATCATCACTATCACGCGTGTCATCAACGTCGGGCTCCCCCTCTTCGGCGGTGTGGTTGTTCTGTGCACTTAACCGCTCGAGTAATGCCAAGTCCTCAAGGTCCTCAACCTCTTCTTCGACGTCGTCACCGCCAACGTCTACTTCCATATCCTCACCTCCCGTCAAGTCGATCACAAAATGGCCGGTGAGACCATCGTCCTCTTGGAAGAATTCTCCCTCATATGTGTCCGTGTTTATGAGAGGGTTATAGTCGGAGTCGATTGGCATTGGCAATTTACCATATGGCGACACCTTGTACGGGACATCGTAATCCCGCAGACGAGGGATAGTGCACGCGTATGGGAGGTAATATACTTGCGTCGCCTCTTGAGCCACGATATAGACATCTGGGCAGTCCAATATCTTTTCTCGATTAATTTCGACTAGCCCAACAGCCGGTTCTCCTCTATAATGCACCGGATCGAACCACTTGCACTTGAAAAGAACAACCTTAGGATGCGGTCCTCCTAGTCTTTTCCATTGTAGTTCGTATATTTCTTCAAGTATTCCGTAGTATTCTACTCCATTGCATACGGTTAACACTCCGCTATTTGTTGTGCTTCGATTAGGCCGAAGCTGCTCGTAGATGTTGGTTCGGAAGCGAAACCCATTGACGTCGTAAGTGTCGTACCTACGGACCTTATAGTGAAAACTCATGGCAACGGTTCTCAGCTCCTCGTTCATATCATGGTCTACGTTAGCCTGTAGGTTCAACCGGAAAGCGTTAATTAGCGGCATGTAAGACGTGATAGGTATGTTAAACATCAGCGAGGGGAAATAGAAAGTACTTTGCCTCGTAACCAATCAATGTAATTTGGTTGGTTGTTACCGGCACCCTCACGGAGTAACTTGTCCTCCTCGTGTATGGTAGGTTCGTCGGCACTCGACCAATATTTCGCCACAAATTCCCTACAAAAAATAAGGGAAACTTGAGTGTTTTGGTCCCAGAATTTTGTGAAGAGTTGCGATACAAATTACCGTGGAGAGCACTTACTCTTGGTACTCTGCCGCCTCTTGTAGGTTTGTAAGGATATACAAGCTTATATCGGTCCACACGCTGTGACTCAATTCTTGCATCTTGTGGCTGCCAGAAGTTCCAAGTTTGCCTTTGAAGAGGCTAAGCTCGGATTGGTGCTCGAGGGCGCCAGTGTTGTAACGAGCCACTGGATTGTGCATGGTGGGAACATCCGGCGGATAATACGTTGTGATGACGTTCGCCACCTCCTCGATTATGAAAGCCTCGGCTATCGATGCTTCAATCTTACATTTGTTTCTAGCTTTGCTCCGTAGGGTCTTTTGTAGCCTCTCCGTTCCGTACATCCAACGGCCTTGCACTGGACCTCCCATTCGCGCCTCGGTGGGGAGGTGTAATATCATGTGTGCCATAGGAACAAAGAAGCTAGGCGGAAACATTGCCTCTAACTTGCAGATCAACTCTGGAGCCACCTTTTCCATGTCTTCAATAACGGTTGGAGATACCTCCTTAGCACAGAGAACACGGAAGAAATAGCTCAGCTCGGCCAGGACCCTCCAGTCTGCCTCGGGTATGAAGCCTCGAACCATTACTGGGAGTAGCCGCTCAAGCCATATGTGGTAGTCATGACTCTTGAGCCCGATGATTTTCATGAGATCAATCCTGACACCCCTTTTTAGATTCGCCGCGTACCCATCGGGGAACATCAACAAGGCGATCCACATGAGCGCTATCCTCCTTTGCTCCCTTGTAAGAACCCAAGGGGCCTTTGGCTTCCTCCATCTCTGTCCCCCGCCGGGTGGCTGCATCTCAAGATTTGGTCTATTGCAAAGCTTTTTTAGATCGACTCTAGCCTTGACGTTATCCTTCGACTTATCAAGAATGTCAAACAGTATAGCGAAAACGGACTCCCCGATATTCTTCTCGGTGTGCATCACATCTATGTAGTGTGGCTGTTCGAGATCCGGGAAGTAAGGGAGATCCCACAGGGACGGCTTGTGAGTCCAGGCGTGTGTGACACCGTACCCCTTGAACTTGCCTGGATTCTCAGGATCATCCTCGAGGGCGTTTAACTGAGCGAGTATCTGTTCGCCGGTCAATTTAGGAGGTGCCGTCTTTGTGACAACGGTATCTCTCGTGAACTTCTTAGTGTCTTGTCTGAATTCATGGTCAGCACGAAGGAACTGCCGATGCAGATCGAAGCAACAATACTTGCGACCCTCACTCAGCCAATAAAACTCCATAGCACTCTTGCACTGCGGGCATGGAAACTTTCCGTGAACGCACCAGCCTATGAACAGCCCAAAAGCCGGTAGGTCATGCAATGAGTACTGGTACCAGACAAACATATTGAAGTGTGTCTTGGTAGCTCGGTCGTATGTCCGGAATCCCGTAACCCAAGCTTCTTTCAGCTCATCCATCAACGGCTGCATGTACACACTCATATTTTTTCCCGGGTAGTTGGGCCTCGGAATTATCAACGACAGGAACATGTACTTGCGTTGCATAATGGCGCCGGGTGGGAGATTCAGCGGGATAACAAACACGGGCCAGCAACTGTATGAGGCAGCCGTCATACCATACGGATTGAACCCATCGGTTAGACATGGCAATTCGCACATTCCGAGCCTCGGCTGCTTTCACACGATGTTTGTTGTCAAAATTCTTCCATGCTTGACCGTCCGACGGTATGTACCATCCTCTTCCTCTTGCTCGCGTCTTCCTTGTATCTTTTCCCATCTTTGTGCCATGTCATCATTTTCGCAGTGTCCTTGTCCATGAAAAGTCGCTGAATCCTTGGTACGACCGGAAGATACCTAAGGATGTTGGCGGGGACAGCGCTCTGCCTCTTCTGACCATTACCCGGGTCTACCTCCACATACCTTGAGGATCCGCACTTGGGACAGTATCCGGACTGCTCGTATTCTTTCCTAAATAGGACGCATCCCTCCGGACAGGCATGGATCTGCTCGTACGGCATGTTAAGTGCACGGAGGATTTTCTTCGACCCGTAGAAGCTCGAAGGCCGGAATGTGACCTTCAGGGAGCCAGCGACCAACGACGGTCATTATGTCATCAAAGCAGTCTCGAGGAAGGTTATACCGGGCCTTGATAGCCATAATATCACCGATGGCCTTCAGCTGCCTGTATTCCGTGTGGGGGTGAAGAGGCGCAGCCGAGGACTCTAACATATCATAGAAAGCCTTCGCGGCACCCTCTGGCTCCTCTTCTTCCACTGTGCATCACGGAAGTCATTTACCATGTCTCCTAACAACCGTTATCACGGTCGTCCTCGGACTCGGACTCATCTTCTCCCGCCTCCTCCACTATGACACGGTCCTGCTCACCAGTGTACGTCCACACGTAGTAGTTCTCCACAAACCCATATTTAACGAGGTCTATTCCATCGAATCCCTGACTTTTATTCTGTTGTTCCTACATTTACCGCACGGACACCAAGCAGTAGATTTCCCCTCAGCAAACGCTTTGATCCAAGAATCCATCCACCTTACGAAACCAGTGAGTACTAATCTTGGTTTCACTTTCCCGGCCAATGTTACATCACTCACGGTCAGTCATCTTCCTCGACTCTTTGGTTGACAGCTGTTAACGATATCGCCAAGTAATATGAAGCAAGTAATAAGAAAATTATTCAATGTCGTCAATTTAATTACGGACAAATTTAATGTTTCAAAGCATGCAAGGGTTCACCTACAGTTCTAATAGGTAGGGGCCTAATCCCACCCGAGTATGTGCAGATTGAGTCGCGTTCCATGTTCTACCCCGACCCGAGATGGAATTTCGGCAGCACCTCCCCGCTGTTCTTCAGAATACACGTCTCGAGCTTATCAAGCCGAGAGGGTGTGCATCCGAAGAACAAACAGGGAGGTGCCGTCGAAATTCCGTCTCAGGAAGGGGTAGAACATGAAACGCGACTCAATCTACACATACTCGGGCTGTCCAAAAACGTGGACAATCCGGAGGAGTTACGGTTATAAATATGCAGAGACGGACAGTCCTGCATATTTATAAATTTGTAACCCTTCCGGACGGGAGACGCCTAGGGTTATGCGACTATGCATTAAAATAAATGTGGCATCGGCTCGAAGGCCGGGGCAGAGCAAGGGAGGAAGGGCGGAGGACAGGGAATTCTAGCTCACCTCAACCGCACAGGGCGGAAATCGAAGACGGTGGAGCAGCAAGGAAGGAGAAGCTCGGGGACGCGCACCGGAGCACGCGGGGGCCTACGCTGGTGAATGGCGAGACCTAGTCCATCTGAAAACATAGAAAACAACATATGTAAGCACATTTGTATGACAACAAAACATATTTAATCATCGACGCACTCGGCAACAACATCACCATCGACTTGCCAACGACGATGTCGCCACAAAAATTGCAACCGACGGCATCTTCGATGCTCGAACCCTAACGCGGCTCACACAGACAGCGCCGACTCTAGGTGAAAAGGGCACTGACAAGCGAGGCCCACAAAATATTATCTAACCTAGTTTCGTCCATCGATGGCATAACCACCATCACCGACATCCCATCACATCGCTGCCACCTCGCCACCTACATCACCGCCGCCTAGCCAAACGTCGATAGCCGCCACCGTGTTTTTCCCGTCGCGCGGCGCGTCCACCGCGCTAAACAGGCAATCACTTCCGCTTCCACGCCGTCACCCATCGAGCTTCCGCGCCGTCGCCCACCGAGGGGGAGCGGCACCGCTACCGAGCTTTCGCGCCCCCCTACCTCTACGACATGCCCTACATTATGCCCACCGAGGAGGAGCGGCACCGCCCACCGAGGAGGAGCTTGCAGGAACGGGACCGTAGAGGTCGATTTGGTGGTATTTCAGCGATATCAGGATCACACTAAATGACCATCAATTCACGCTCACAGCCTCGATAGCAGCTCGGCCTGATTCAAGCAGCCACAGGTTTCTTTTTCTTCACAGACAATATCTACCTGTCTTTCTGAACTCCTCCTCGACACAAATCGAGTACCGCAGGGGGAGGCGGGCGGGGAGCATATATATTATGTGGCCATGTGGTAAGCTGATGGGTTCTCAGGATCTGACGCCAAGGCGCAGAATCGTGAAAGGCGCAAAAAAAAATTGATGCTTGTTTCTATTGGATCATTTTTCGATTTAGGTGATTGCTGGAAAAAACATATAATGACTAATGAAAATTCAGTATATAAACGGTACATGTGAGTGGCGCAAACAACCCATTTTGTTAGTAGATCACAAGGAGCCTTGCAATTTTGTTGGGACTCAATGTTTGAACACAATGTGTGTGTGTTTGCCCATCTGCTCTACACATAGGCCCTGCTGTGTTCTAAATCTTTTTTTGTTTATCTCTATTTAGCTTAGCTCGCAGAAAATTATGTCTCACGTTAATTAATTCTTTCCCTGTTTGTTTCATGCACATTGCACCGGCCTTTCATCCCTGGAGCAGTACCTGCTGGGATATATGGTAATTGCACCATAAGGTTTCACTAAACCTTACAACCTCGCCACATTCTTACAACAAGTACTGACCGATATAGTGGACATATCCCTTTTCAGCCAAGGTTCACTATGGGACCTCACTGTCTAACGTCGACCTGCTGCATGGGACGGCGGAATCGCTCCTCACTCTCACAAACCTGTTCATCGTGTTGGGTCTGAGAGGGGCCTTGAGGAAACTGAAGGACGCGGACGAGAGCAATTCCGAAGCTCCTCAGGACAGGAAGGAAAAAAGTTCTGTCTAGATACTTGTATTAGTTCACCGAATTGCACTTGTAAATCCTTGAGAATTTCCCTTTGGTGCAAGTAGCGATGGCATGACATTGTAGCCTAGGAGTGTAACATTTCATTTTGGTCAACCAGTAGGGGCTGTTGTAATAAACTGCACAGTTTGGCTTTTGTGCATATGCTGATCCATAATATATTGGAGTTATGGAGCTACTGCAATTCAGAGTTTTGTGTTTTGTAGATCATTTTGGTGCTTTCCAGTGGCACTTTTTATGGTTTCCATGCAGTGATAAATAATCGTCATATTCTAATTGTGCCACCGGTGATCACACAAGTCTGAATCTAATGCCAGTGGGAGGCTGGGAGTAGAGTACGATACTGGCCGTGGTGCCTACAAGCTCTGAATGTCCGGCTTGAAAAACTGGCAAGGATTCAGGAACTCGTCGAGCTGAGCTTCAAAGTCCATGTCAGCCCCGAGGCCGTCGGCCGCGTAGCCATAGTTGCCGGCAAGCTGGCACCAGGTGCTCACTGGTGGGCAGCAGTCGTCGATGGCCCCGGGTGGTGTCAGGGGATCTGCTGGCCAGTGCTGAATCCCTTCCGCCCCAACCGGCGAGCCGGCAGCATGTGGCTGCTGCTGCTCCGGGCGGCTGGTCAGAAGGGACGGCGCGGCGCCGTGTGCGGCGCAGGTGTGCTCGCCGTTGTACACGACGTCGAAGAGCAGCGGAAACAAAAGCAAATTGGCATGTTCTACAGCAGGGGGAGGGGGCAGGGGAAGGAAAGAGTGGTTACCGGCGTGGAGGGGAGGGCGGCCGGCCGTGCACGGGCGGAGGTGAGCGGCGGCCGGGGACAGGTGGAGGGGAGATTGGGCGCGGCGCAGGTGGGTGCAGCGCCTTCGTCGCTAGGCGCCGGCGTTAGGAGGTTCCGGCGGGGGGATTCGTCGGCCTGGAGCAGCGGAGGAGGCCGCAGGCGACGGCGGCGGCAGATCGGCGACGGCGGCGGCGGATTGGGCCGGCCGGGAAGAAGTTCTCTGTGTGTGGTTCGATTGGGGAATTTTTCCCCAAATCGAACCGGTGCGGGACGTATAAGGCATACGTTGCCGTGTGCCAAAACTTTGCCGTGTGCAAAACATCGGGACACACGGTAAAGACTTAACCTAGAAACGGCAGCGCAGCCCTGCCACGCGGGTCCACTTGAGCAGCTTTGCCGTGTGCAGGCACACGGTAAAGATTTATAGGTTTTTTTACCGTGTGCAAGCACACGGGAAAGATTTTTTTTTTTGTTTTTTTTTCTCCCTTCTTTTTACTTTTCCTTTTATACAATATTATTAAAACAATTATTATTATTATTTGTACTAAGTAATTAATCTCAACATGTTTATTGAAAAGATTTCGATGCTCTCGAACCCCTCTCCGGTGAAGCCCTACCTCTGCTCCGTGAACCCGCACACACCCCGGAGCGCAACATGTTATGAAACTCCCTATATTTATTATCACTATTATTACATTCATAATTAAATTATTACTATTATATAATATTATTAGTCCAACCTATTATGGAACTCCCTATATTATTGTGTTAGGATTCCACCGCTGACCGGCGTTGTGTCCGGCAAAACCCGAGAGTCGCTATATATAGGGAAGTGTTCAACTTATGTGTCTAACCCATAGCTTGTAAATACATGGTATAGCAACACGCGTTCCCTCACAAAAGGAGCTAGTAGGGTGCTTGGGAACTGCTCCTGTGGGAGCCCAGCAGCGCGCACCGGTTCCCGCGGCCTTCAAGAGTAGGAGCCCGACTGCGGCCGTGCTCTATGCAGCGGACCGATGCGACTGCCTCCGGGGACCTTTCCGCGTGGTTTTCGTCTTCACCGCCATCTATGATGACGACACTGACGAGGAGGATTATGTCATATCTGCTTCCGTCTACTCGTCAGAGACCGGCACGTGGGGCGAGCCGACCTCGCTGCACGGCCAGATCGCCAACTTCACATGGTATTCTAGCGTGCTCGTTGGAAACTCGCTGCTCTACTTCCTGTCTGACGGTGAGGCCATCCTGGAGTATGACTTGGCCAGCCACAGCCTTACCCAGTTGGACGCACCTGACAATAGCTTCCAACAGAAATTCAATCTCATGCTGGCTGACAACGGCGCACTTCTAGTTTGCGAATCACTGAATCAGCGTCTCAAATTGTGGTCAAGGGATTTTACCGTGCACGATGGGTACTGAGCTGGGTCATCTGCCTTGAAAATTTGCTCCCAAGAGCCGTTAGGCGACTCTGAGGGCGATGCCATTGGCGACGCCGCGGGCGGTGTCCCGGCTGGCGCTCGTGCGCTCCCCCTCCCCCCGGTCACCCCGGCACGGCTACGTCGTCCGATACGGGAGTTTCACCCTATAAGCGCGTGTAAACTCACGGGAGAGAAGTGGATGCCGGTGAAGCGGCCCACACCCCGGAGTGCAATCTTTGCCATCCAAAGCACACAACACAACTATAATAACTTGGTATGGCACCCCCTAACTTGTGTTGGCATCCACACGCTCCGTAGACCCCCCCTCCGGTGAAACCCTACCTCTGCTGGAGAAATACCGGACTTATACGGAAACACGCGGTAACGGCGTCGAAAGGGGTTAGCAATGTGGAACTAGTTGCTTGGTTGTGTTAGGGTAGTCCATAGCAACCCAATACACATTGGTACAACACAACTCTTCGGAAGATTCACGACGTTTCGTCCGATACGGGAGTTTCACCCTATAAGCGCGTGTAAACTCACGGGAGAGAAGTGGATGCCGGTGAAGCGGCCCACACCCCGGAGTGCAATCTTCGCCATCCAAAGCACACAACACAACTATACTAACTTGGTATGGCACCCCCTAGCTTGTGTTGGCATCCAGACGCTCTGTAGACCCCCCTCCGGTGATACCCTAGACCCGCTGGAGAAATACCGGACTTATACGGAAACACGCGGTAACGGCGTCGAAAGGGGGTAGCAATGTGGAACTAGTTGCTTGGTTGTGTTAGGGTAGTCCATAGCAACCCAATACACATTGGTACAACACAACTCTTCGGAAGATTCACGATGTTTCGTCCGATACGGGAGTTTCACCCTATAAGCGCGTGTAAACTCACGGGAGAGAAGTGGATGCCGGTGAAGCGGCCAGCACCCCGGAGTGCAATCTTTGCCACCCAAAGCACACAACACAACTATACTAACTTGGTATGGCACCCCCTAACTTGTTTTGGCATCCAGACGCTCCGTAGCCCCCCTCTCCGGTGAAACCCTAGACCCGCTGGAGAAATACCGGACTTATACGGAAACACGCGGTAACGGCGTCGAAAGGGGTTAGCAATGTGGAACTAGTTGCTTGTTTGTGTTAGGGTAGTCCATAGAAACCTAATACACATTGGTACAACACAACTCTTCGGAAGATTCACGACGTTTCGTCCGATACGGGAGTTTCACCCTATAAGCGCGTGTAAACTCACGAGAGAGAAGTGGATGCCGGTGAAGCGGCCCACACCCCGGAGTGCAATATTTGCCATCAAAAGCACACAACACAACTATACTAACTTGGTATGGCACCCCCTAGCTTGTGTTGGCATCCAGACGCTCCGTAGACCCCCCCCTCCGGTGATACCCTACCTCCGTTGGAGAAATACCGGACTTATACGGAAACACGCGGTAACGACGTCGAAAGGGGGTAGCAATGTGGTACTAGTTGCTTGGTTGTGTTAGGGTAGTCCATAGCAACCCAATACACATTGGTACAACACAACTCTTCAGAAGATTCACGATGTTTCGTCCGATACGGGAGTTTCACCCTATAAGCACGTGTAAACTCACGGGAGAGAAGTGGATGCCGGTGAAGCGGCCCACACCCCGGAGTGCAATATTTGCCATCCAAAGCACACAACACAACTATAATAACTTGGTATGGCACCCCCTAACTTGTGTTGGCATCCACACGCTCCGTAGACCCTACCTCCGGTGAAACCCTACCTCTGCTGGAGAAATACCGGACTTATACGGAAACACGCGGTAACGGCGTCGAAAGGGGTTAGCAATGTGGAACTAGTTGCTTGGTTGTGTTAGGGTAGTCCATAGCAACCCAATACACATTGGTACAACACAACTCTTCGGAAGATTCACGACGTTTCGTCCGATACGGGAGTTTCACCCTATAAGCGCGTGTAAACTCACGGGAGAGAAGTGGATGCCGGTGAAGCGGCCCACACCCCGGAGTGCAATCTTCGCCATCCAAAGCACACAACACAACTATACTAACTTGGTATGGCACCCCCTAGCTTGTGTTGGCATCCAGACGCTCTGTAGACCCCCCTCCGGTGATACCCTAGACCCGCTGGAGAAATACCGGACTTATACGGAAACACGCGGTAACGGCGTCGAAAGGGGGTAGCAATGTGGAACTAGTTTCTTGGTTGTGTTAGGGTAGTCCATAGCAACCCAATACACATTGGTACAACACAACTCTTCGGAAGATTCACGATGTTTCGTCCGATACGGGAGTTTCACCCTATAAGCGCGTGTAAACTCACGGGAGAGAAGTGGATGCCGGTGAAGCGGCCAGCACCCCGGAGTGCAATCTTTGCCACCCAAAGCACACAACACAACTATACTAACTTGGTATGGCACCCCCTAACTTGTTTTGGCATCCAGACGCTCCGTAGCCCCCCTCTCCGGTGAAACCCTAGACCCGCTGGAGAAATACCGGACTTATACGGAAACACGCGGTAACGGCGTCGAAAGGGGTTAGCAATGTGGAACTAGTTGCTTGTTTGTGTTAGGGTAGTCCATAGAAACCTAATACACATTGGTACAACACAACTCTTCGGAAGAATCACGACGTTTCGTCCGATACGGGAGTTTCACCCTATAAGCGCGTGTAAACTCACGAGAGAGAAGTGGATGCCGGTGAAGCGGCCCACACCCCGGAGTGCAATATTTGCCATCAAAAGCACACAACACAACTATACTAACTTGGTATGGCACCCCCTAGCTTGTGTTGGCATCCAGACGCTCCGTAGACCCCCCCCTCCGGTGATACCCTACCTCCGTTGGAGAAATACCGGACTTATACGGAAACACGCGGTAACGACGTCGAAAGGGGGTAGCAATGTGGTACTAGTTGCTTGGTTGTGTTAGGGTAGTCCATAGCAACCCAATACACATTGGTACAACACAACTCTTCAGAAGATTCACGACGTTTCGTCCGATACGGGAGTTTCACCCTATAAGCACGTGTAAACTCACGGGAGAGAAGTGGATGCCGGTGAAGCGGCCCACACCCCGGAGTGCAATCTTTGCCATCCAAAGCACACAACACAACTATAATAACTTGGTATGGCACCCCCTAACTTGTGTTGGCATCCACACGCTCCGTAGACCCTACCTCCGGTGAAACCCTACCTCTGCTGGAGAAATACCGGACTTATACGGAAACACGCGGTAACGGCGTCGAAAGGGGTTAGCAATGTGGAACTAGTTGCTTGGTTGTGTTAGGGTAGTCCATAGCAACCCAATACACATTGTTACAACACAACTCTTCGGAAGATTCACGACGTTTCGTCCGATACGGGAGTTTCACCCTATAAGCGCGTGTAAACTCACGGGAGAGAAGTGGATGCCGGTGAAGCGGCCCACACCCCGGAGTGCAATCTTCGCCATCCAAAGCACACAACACAACTATACTAACTTGGTATGGCACCCCCTAGCTTGTGTTGGCATCCAGACGCTCTGTAGACCCCCCTCCGGTGATACCCTAGACCCGTTGGAGAAATACCGGACTTATACGGAAACACGCGGTAACGGCGTCGAAAGGGGTTAGCAATGTGGAACTAGTTGCTTGGTTGTGTTAGGGTAGTCCATAGCAACCCAATACACATTGGTACAACACAACTCTTCGGAAGATTCACGACGTTTCGTCCGATACGGGAGTTTCACACTATAAGCGCGTGTAATCTCACGGGAGAGAAGTGGATGCCGGTGAAGCGGCCCACACCCCGGAGTGCAATCTTCGCCATCCAAAGCACACAACACAACTATACTAACTTGGTATGGCACCCCCTAGCTTGTGTTGGCATCCAGACGCTCTGTAGACCCTCCTCCGGTGATACCCTAGACCCGCTGGAGAAATACCGGACTTATACGGAAACACGCGGTAACGGCGTCGAAAGGGGGTAGCAATGTGGAACTAGTTGCTTGGTTGTGTTAGGGTAGTCCATAGCAACCAAATACACATTGGTACAACACAACTCTTCGGAAGATTCACGATGTTTCGTCCGATACGGGAGTTTCACCCTATAAGCGCGTGTAAACTCACGGGAGAGAAGTGGATGCCGGTGAAGCGGCCCACACCCCGAAGTGTAATCTTTGCCATCCAAAGCACACAACACAACTATAATAACTTGGTATGGCACCCCCTAACTTGTGTTGGCATCCACACGCTCCGTAGACCCCCCCCCTCCGGTGAAACCCTACCTCTGCTGGAGAAATACCGGACTTATACGAAAACACGCGGTAACGGCGTCGAAAGGGGTAGCAATGTGGAACTAGTTGCTTGGTTGTGTTAGGGTAGTCCATAGAAACCCAATACACATTGGTACAACACAACTCTTCGGAAGATTCACGATGTTTCGTCCGATACGGGAGTTTCACCCTATAAGCGCGTGTAAACTCACGGGAGAGAAGTGGATGCCGGTGAAGCGGCCCACACCCCGAAGTGCAATCTTTGCCATCCAAAGCACACAACACAACTATAATAACTTGGTATGGCACCCCCTAACTTGTGTTGGCATCCACACGCTCCGTAGACCCCCCCCCTCCGGTGAAACCCTACCTCTGCTGGAGAAATACCGGACTTATACGGAAACACGCGGTAACGGCGTCGAAAGGGGTTAGCAATGTGGAACTAGTTGCTTGGTTGTGTTAGGGTAGTCCATAGCAACCCAATACACATTGGTACAACACAACTCTTCGGAAGATTCACGACGTTTCGTCCGATACGGGAGTTTCACCCTATAAGCGCGTGTAAACTCACGGGAGAGAAGTGGATGCCGGTGAAGCGGCCCACACCCCGGAGTGCAATCTTCGCCATCCAAAGCACACAACACAACTATACTAACTTGGTATGGCACCCCCTAGCTTGTGTTGGCATCCAGACGCTCTGTAGACCCCCCTCCGGTGATACCCTAGACCCGCTGGAGAAATACCGGACTTATACGGAAACACGCGGTAACGGCGTCGAAAGGGGGTAGCAATGTGGAACTAGTTGCTTGGTTGTGTTAGGGTAGTCCATAGCAACCCAATACACACTGGTACAACACAACTCTTCGGAAGATTCACGATGTTTCGTCCGATACGGGAGTTTCACCCTATAAGCGCGTGTAAACTCACGGGAGAGAAGTGGATGCCGGTGAAGCGGCCCACACCCCGAAGTGTAATCTTTGCCATCCAAAGCACACAACACAACTATAATAACTTGGTATGGCACCCCCTAACTTGTGTTGGCATCCACACGCTCCGTAGACCCCCCCTCCGGTGAAACCCTACCTCTGCTGGAGAAATACCGGACTTATACGACAACACGCGGTAACGGCGTCGAAAGGGGTTAGCAATGTGGAACTAGTTGCTTGGTTGTGTTAGGGTAGTCCATAGAAACCTAATACACATTGGTACAACACAACTCTTCGGAAGATTCACGACGTTTCGTCCGATACGGGAGTTTCACCCTATAAGCGCGTGTAAACTCACGGGAGAGAAGTGGATGCCGGTGAAGCGGCCCACACCCCGGAGTGCAATCTTCGCCATCCAAAGCACACAACACAACCATACTAACTTGGTATGGCACCCCCTAGCTTGTGTTGGCATCCAGACGCTCTGGAGACCCCCCTCCGGTGATACCCTAGACCAGCTGGAGAAATACCGGACTTATACGGAAACACGCGGTAACGACGTCGAAAGGGGTTAGCAATGTGGAACTAGTTGCTTGGTTGTGTTAGGGTAGTCCATAGAAACCTAATACACATTGGTACAACACAACTCTTCGGAAGATTCACGATGTTTCGTCCGATACGGGAGTTTCACCCTATTAGCGCGTGTAAACTCACGGGAGAGAAGTGGATGCCGGTGAAGCGGCCCACACCCCGGAGTGCAATCTTTGCCATCCAAAGCACAAAACACAACTATAATAACTTGGTATGGCACCCCCTAACTTGTGTTGGCATCCACACGCTCCGTAGACCCCCCCTCCGGTGAAACCCTACCTCTGCTGGAGAAATACCGGACTTATACGGAAACACGCGGTAACGGCGTCGAAAGGGGTTAGCAATGTGGAACTAGTTGCTTGGTTGTGTTAGGGTAGTCCATAGCAACGGGAAAGAGCACACGGGAAAGAGGTCAAAAAAATGAATTTTTTTTTTGTTTTCATTCAACATTACAGTTCAAAATCACAGAATACACTGCACAATAGATATAACATTCAATAATCATCACAGCAACACCAAATTGCATCCAAAATGCATCGAAACGGCACAAAATCATCCATAATAGCACAAATATCATTCATAGCATCCATAGCATCATTATTTACAATGGGTTCATCATTACATCGATGTTGCATGACAAATGGAAACATCCGGGAAGTCCTCATGCCATCGATGTCCCCTCCGAGCTCCAATCCATCTAGAACATGAGAGAAAGCGACATTGACATGAGAATGGAAACATTTGAATGCAAAATGACACATAATTGACATAGACATCAAACTTTGCACTCTCACCACTCAGGCAGTGAAGCGAGAAATTCGGCAAACCTGACGAGTAGCAAGTCGACAGATGGATCTAAGTCTAAGTGAGACATGAAAGTAAGTTTTGACGCGGAATATAGTAGGTTTAGCAAACTCACCACTCTGCTCCTGTCTGCTCTCGTGGCTGAGGTGCGGTAGTGGACATGGGCGATGCGTTCGACCCCGCGGCAGAGGCACCAGTACCCTGCAAGCAGTTAGAAGGAAATGATACAAGTTAGAAGGAAATTATACAAGTTATACGAAAACGACACCAGTTAGAAGGACATGATACAAGTTAGAAGGAAATGTTAACTTACGGTAGCGTTCGGTGATTGGTGAATCACCATCTGTCCGGCTCCGGCTCCGGCTCCGGCTCCAATAAGCGGCATCTGCGGCATCTGCGACTGCATAGTATGTTTTAGAAACCGGGTTAGTAATAGCCGAGAAGACTACCGCTACTATGCAATTTGAATGAAACTCACCGCTAGCCACGACATCTGCATCTGCACCGCTGCCATCTGCCTCACCTGCTCCTCCATCTGTTGCCGCTGCAACTCGAGCTGGCGCCGCTGCTCCTCGGCCAGCTGCCGCTGCTCCTCGGCCAGCTGCCGCTGCTCCTCGACCAGCTGCCGCTGCTCCTGGGCATCCCGCCGCTGCTCCTCGGCCTGCTGCCGCATCGCCGCCAACTCCTATTCAGGTGACATGGTTTGTAGTTGTTAGGACGAAACCATGCAAAAAGAATAAATGAAAGGTTCACAAAACTAACCGTAGCTAAGTCACGTGCAGGCTCGTCGCGCCTCAGGATCGGGAGGCTGGAGCTCGTCGCCCGAGCCTTGATGGCAGGGAGGCTCTCGGTCTCGACGGGGAAGGCGCTCGCTCCAACAGAAGGCCGTCCGTGCCTCTTCCCGCCCCCAGACACCATGACCAGGAACGGGTCAAAGTCCTGGGAGCTCGGGTCAGCGTCCTCCCCCTCCTTGCCCTTGAAGGAGCCGTCGTAGTTCTTCTTGCGCTCAGCGGTGGGCTTACCATACGCCTCTTCTCCGAGGTTGGGATCATATGGCTTCGCCTGCTTGGCGGGTGCCACCTTCGCCATGAAGAAGGCCTGGTAGGAGTTTGGCTCCGCCACCTTATTGTGAGCCGCCTGCAATAGAAAATAACACGGTTAGAAGAGCACATATTGTTCCACCCATAAGTAAGAATGCATGAAGAACTTGCAGAAAGAAATTGCACTTACATAGATCTCGGCGTAGCCCGAAACAGACCGGCTACCCTGATGGTGATAGGACTTCACCAGGAGCCGGTTCGTCCTACCGGCGGCATTCTTGGCCTTCCACGCGTCAGAGTCCCACATGTGGGACAGCTGGGACCACGCATCCGCGTGGTGGGCGCACCAGGTAGGCTTCGCCTACATAAAAGATTACGAGGTTAGTATGTATGAACAAAAAGTACAAGTGTTTGACATGCATGAGGAATAAGAAGAAGCAATTTTACCGAGTTATACTCCTGGGCGGAGGGGTACTTCTTGATGGCGTTCTTCCTCTCGCAGACCAACCCCTTCGTCGCCTCGATCCGGACCACGGCGGCGACACGGGCCTCGTAGAGCATGTCTGTCACCGCCTTGACCGCCTTCGTCGTGAGGATCTTCCGGGACACCTCCTCCTGCCCCTCAGCGCATCGAAAGTACCGCTACAATTAAACAAAAGATGTGGTGTTAGTTCATTCGATGAGATGTAGTTCAGGAAATATGGTAGCTTTTACTTACCCAGAAATCCTGGAGCACGGCCTCATACTTGGTGCCGTGGGTGATGTCCGCGCCGAGCTTGTAGTCCAACCAGCGAACAGCTGGCACTGCTGGACTGCCATCACCGCGTGACACCATCCCGGGGTAGTGGGTCTTGAGAAGAGCACCCAGGACGTGCGACACGCTACGCCCCGGACCGAGCCTCTTGAACCTGTTTGTAAGATCAGAGAGCAAAAAAATATTAGTTCCAATATTTACAATAGATGTATGATGCAAAATACAAGAATAATTGTAAAACAATAGACAGAGTAGCGCGAAATAAAATATAATTACTATAAATCTTACCCGGTGCCCTGTGGCTGAAGCAAAGGTCGAGACGCGGTGGGCACGTCGTTTGGGAGCGACACCGGACCCCGCAGGTACACCTTGCTGGTGACCTCCTGCTCTCCCCCCTCCTCCTCCTCCTCGTCGTCCTCCTCCGTGCCATCAGGTGGCGGGAGATAGTCCTCCTCCTCCCTCTCCTGGTCCTCCATGTCCTGCTCGTGCCTCTGCGGCTCCTCCACCATGACCTCCTTCCCTCGGCCAGTCTCCCCCTCCGTCCTCTGCCTCCTCCTCCTAGTACTGTCGGTCCTAGTCGACGTAGCGGCGGTTCTGGAACCTCCGCCGCTTCCCTCCTGTGCCCTCCGCTCCTGCTCCTGCCGGAGGGACTCCTGGTACACCGCGTCGATCGGCCGCCCCTTCCTCGTGCCCCTTCTGCCGCCCCTGGACGACTCGGGCTCGCCCAAGGGGGTCCTCCTGCCTGCTCTGGGTCCTACCATGTTGCTGTGGCCTGCAATGACAAACATTAAACCAATTAGTAATTAATATAAAGCATTTGAGGCAAATAAGAAATAAATGAAAAGCATGTGTGGAGCAAACAGAAATAAATGTAAAGCATGGAAAGAAAATGAACTAAGTAAATTTACTACAAAGCATACATATATTGGTTTGTGTCGGGATCATCTGGATCTGGAGCACTAGTGTCATCAACGTCGGCCTCATCATCACTATCACGCGTGTCATCAACGTCGGGCTCCCCCTCTTCGGCGGTGTGGTTGTTCTGTGCACTTAACCGCTCGAGTAATGCCAAGTCCTCAAGGTCCTCAACCTCTTCTTCGACGTCGTCACCGCCAACGTCTACTTCCATATCCTCACCTCCCGTCAAGTCGATCACAAAATGGCCGGTGAGACCATCGTCCTCTTGGAAGAATTCTCCCTCATATGTGTCCGTGTTTATGAGAGGGTTATAGTCGGAGTCGATTGGCATTGGCAATTTACCATATGGCGACACCTTGTACGGGACATCGTAATCCCGCAGACGAGGGATAGTGCACGCGTATGGGAGGTAATATACTTGCGTCGCCTCTTGAGCCACGATATAGACATCTGGGCAGTCCAATATCTTTTCTCGATTAATTTCGACTAGCCCAACAGCCGGTTCTCCTCTATAATGCACCGGATCGAACAACTTGCACTTGAAAAGAACAACCTTAGGATGCGGTCCTCCTAGTCTTTTCCATTGTAGTTCGTATATTTCTTCAAGTATTCCGTAGTATTCTACTCCATTGCATACGGTTAACACTCCGCTATTTGTTGTGCTTCGATTAGGCCGAAGCTGCTCGTAGATGTTGGTTCGGAAGCGAAACCCATTGACGTCGTAAGTGTCGTACCTACGGACCTTATAGTGAAAACTCATGGCAACGGTTCTCAGCTCCTCGTTCATATCATGGTCTACGTTAGCCTGTAGGTTCAACCGGAAAGCGTTAATTAGCGGCATGTAAGACGTGATAGGTATGTTAAACATCAGCGAGGGGAAATAGAAAGTACTTTGCCTCGTAACCAATCAATGTAATTTGGTTGGTTGTTACCGGCACCCTCACGGAGTAACTTGTCCTCCTCGTGTATGGTAGGTTCGTCGGCACTCGACCAATATTTCGCCACAAATTCCCTACAAAAAATAAGGGAAACTTGAGTGTTTTGGTCCCAGAATTTTGTGAAGAGTTGCGATACAAATTACCGTGGAGAGCACTTACTCTTGGTACTCTGCCGCCTCTTGTAGGTTTGTAAGGATATACAAGCTTATATCGGTCCACACGCTGTGACTCAATTCTTGCATCTTGTGGCTGCCAGAAGTTCCAAGTTTGCCTTTGAAGAGGCTAAGCTCAGATTGGTGCTCGAGGGCGCCAGTGTTGTAACGAGCCACTGGATTGTGCATGGTGGGAACATCCGGCGGATAATACGTTGTGATGACGTTCGCCACCTCCTCGATTATGAAAGCCTCGGCTATCGATGCTTCAATCTTACATTTGTTTCTAGCTTTGCTCCGTAGGGTCTTTTGTAGCCTCTCCGTTACGTACATCCAACGGCCTTGCAACTGGACCTCCCATTCGCGCCTCGGTGGGGAGGTGTAATATCATGTGTGCCATAGGAACAAAGAAGCTATGGCGGAACATTGCCTCTAACTTGCAGATCAACACTGGAGCACCTTTTCCATGTCTTCAATAACGGTTGGAGATACCTCCTTAGCACAGAGAACACGGAAGAAATAGCTCAGCTCGGCCAGGACCCTCCAGTCTGCCTCGGTATGAAGCCTCGAACCATTACTGGGAGTAGCCGCTCAAGCCATATGTGGTAGTCATGACTCTTGAGCCCGATGATTTTCATGAGATCAATCCTGACACCCCTTTTTAGATTCGCCGCGTACACCATCGGGGAACATCAACAAGGCGATCCACATGAGCGCTATCCTCCTTTGCTCCCTTGTAAGAAACCCAAGGGGCTTTGGCTTCCTCCATCTCTGTCCCCCGCGGGTGGGCATCTCAAGATTTGGTCTATTGCAAAGCTTTTTTAGATCGACTCTAGCCATGACGTTATCCTTCGACTTATCAAGAATGTCAAACAGTATAGCGAAAACGGACTCCCCGATATTCTTCTCGGTGTGCATCACATCTATGTAGTGTGGCTGTTCGAGATCCGGGAAGTAAGGGAGATCCCACAGGACGGCTTGTGAGTCCAGGCGTGTGTGACACCGTACCCCTTGACTTGCCTGGATTCTCAGGATCATCCTCGAGGGCGTTTAACTGAGCGAGTATCTGTTCGCCGGTCAATTAGGAGGTGCCGTCTTTGGACAACGGTATCTCTCGTGAACTTCTTAGTGTCTTGTCTGAATTCATGGTCAGCACGAAGGAACTGCGATGCAGATCGAAGCAACAATACTTGCGACCCTCACTCAGCCAATAAAACTCCATAGCACTCTTGCACTGCGGGCATGGAAACTTTCCGTGAACGCACCAGCCTATGAACAGCCCAAAAGCCGGTAGGTCATGCAATGAGTACTGGTACCAGACAAACATATTGAAGTGTGTCTTGGTAGCTCGGTCGTATGTCCGGAATCCCGTAACCCAAGCTTCTTTCAGCTCATCCATCAACGGCTGCATGTACACACTCATATTTTTTCCCGGGTAGTTGGGCCTCGGAATTATCAACGACAGGAACATGTACTTGCGTTGCATAATGGCGCCGGGTGGGAGATTCAGCGGGATAACAAACACGGGCCAGCAACTGTATGAGGCAGCCGTCATACCATACGGATTGAACCCATCGGTAGACATGGCAATTCGCACATTCCGAGCCTCGGCTGCTTTCACACGATGTTTGTTGTCAAAATTCTTCCATGCTTGACCGTCCGACGGATGTACCATCATCTTCCTCTTGCTCGCGTCTTCCTTGTATCTTTTCCCATCTTTGTGCCATGTCATCATTTTCGCAGTGTCCTTGTCCATGAAAAGTCGCTGAATCCTTGGTACGACCGGAAGATACCTAAGGATGTTGGCGGGGACAGCGCTCTGCCTCTTCTGACCATTACCCGGGTCTACCTCCACATACCTTGAGGATCCGCACTTGGGACAGTATCCGGACTGCTCGTATTCTTTCCTAAATAGGACGCATCCCTCCGGACAGGCATGGATCTGCTCGTACGGCATGTTAAGTGCACGGAGGATTTTCTTCGACCCGTAGAAGCTCGAAGGCAGAATGTGACCTTCAGGGAGCCAGCGACCAACGACGGTCATTATGTCATCAAAGCAGTCTCGAGGAAGGTTATACCGGGCCTTGATAGCCATAATATCACCGATGGCCTTCAGCTGCCTGTATTCCGTGTGGGGGTGAAGAGGCGCAGCCGAGGACTCTAACATATCATAGAAAGCCTTCGCGGCACCCTCTGGCTCCTCTTCTTCCACTTGTGCATCACGGAAGTCATTTACCATGTCTCCTAACAACCCGTTATCACGGTCGTCCTCGGACTCGGACTCATCTTCTCCCGCCTCCTCCACTATGACACGGTCCTGCTCACCATGGTACGTCCACACGTAGTAGTTCTCCACAAACCCATATTTAACGAGGTCTATTCCAATCGAATCCCTGACTTTTATTCTGTTGTTCCTACATTTTACCGCACGGACACCAAGCAGTAGATTTCCCCTCAGCAAACGCTTGATCCAAGAATCCATCCACCTTACGAAACCAGTGAGTACTAATCTTGGTTTCACTTTCCCGGCCAATGTACATCCACTCACGGTCAGTCATCTTCCTCGACTCTTTTGGTTGACAGCTGTTACGATATCGCCAAGTAATATGAAGCAAGTAATAAGAAAATTATTCAATGTCGTCAATTTAATTACGGACAAATTTTATGTTTCAAAGCATGCAAGGGTTCACCTACAGTTCTAATAGGTAGGGGCCTAATCCCACCCGAGTATGTGCAGATTGAGTCGCGTTCCATGTTCTACCCCGACCCGAGATGGAATTTCGGCAGCACCTCCCCGCTGTTCTTCAGAATACACGTCTCGAGCTTATCAAGCCGAGAGGGTGTGCATCCGAAGAACAACAGGGAGGTGCCGTCGAAATTCCGTCTCAGGAAGGGGTAGAACATGAAACGCGACTCAATCTACACATACTCGGGCTGTCCAAAAACGTGGACAATCCGGAGGAGTTACGGTTATAAATATGCAGAGACGGACAGTCCTGCATATTTATAAATTTGTAACCCTTCCGGACGGGAGACGCCTAGGGTTATGCGACTATGCATTAAAATAAATGTGGCATCGGCTCGAAGGCCGGGGCAGAGCAAGGGGAGGAAGGGCGGAGGACAGGGAATTCTAGCTCACCTCAACCGCACAGGGCGAAATCGAAGACGGTGGAGCAGCAAGGAAGGAGAAGCTCGGGGACGCGCACCGGAGCACGCGGGGCCTACGCTGGTGAATGGCGAGACCTAGTCCATCTGAAAACATAGAAAACAACATATGTAAGCACATTTGTATGACAACAAAAACATATTTAATCATCGACGCACTCGGCAACAACATCACCATCGACTTGCCAACGACGATGTCGCCACAAAAATTGCAACCGACGGCATCTTCGATGCTCGAACCCTAACGCGGCTCACACAGACAGCGCCGACTCTAGGTGAAAAGGGCACTGACAAGCGAGGCCCACAAAATATTATCTAACCTAGTTTCGTCCATCGATGGCATAACCACCATCACCGACATCCCATCACATCGCTGCCACCTCGCCACCTACATCACCGCCGCCTAGCCAAACGTCGATAGCCGCCACCGTGTTTTTCCCGTCGCGCGGCGCGTCCACCGCGCTAAACAGGCAATCACTTCCGCTTCCACGCCGTCACCCATCGAGCTTCCGCGCCGTCGCCCACCGAGGGGGAGCGGCACCGCTACCGAGCTTTCGCGCCCCCTACCTCTACGACATGCCCTACATTATGCCCACCGAGGAGGAGCGGCACCGCCACCGAGGAGGAGCTTGCAGGAACGGGACCGTAGAGGTCGATTTGGTGGTATTTCAGCGATATCAGGATCACACTAAATGACCATCAATTCACGCTCACAGCCTCGATAGCAGCTCGGCCTGATTCAAGCAGCCACAGGTTTCTTTTTCTTCACAGACAATATCTACCTGTCTTTCTGAACTCCTCCTCGACACAAATCGAGTACCGCAGGGGGAGGCGGGCGGGGAGCATATATATTATGTGGCCATGTGGTAAGCTGATGGGTTCTCAGGATCTGACGCCAAGGCGCAGAATCGTGAAAGGCGCAAAAAAAAATTGATGCTTGTTTCTATTGGATCATTTTTCGATTTAGGTGATTGCTGGAAAAAACATATAATGACTAATGAAAATTCAGTATATAAACGGTACATGTGAGTGGCGCAAACAACCCATTTTGTTAGTAGATCACAAGGAGCCTTGCAATTTTGTTGGGACTCAATGTTTGAACACAATGTGTGTGTGTTTGCCCATCTGCTCTACACATAGGCCCTGCTGTGTTCTAAATCTTTTTTGTTTATCTCTATTTAGCTTAGCTCGCAGAAAATTATGTCTCACGTTAATTAATTCTTTCCCTGTTTGTTTCATGCACATTGCACCGGCCTTTCATCCCTGGAGCAGTACCTGCTGGGATATATGGTAATTGCACCATAAGTTTTCACTAAACCTTACAACCTCGCCACATTCTTACAACAAGTACTGACCGATATAGTGGACATATCCCTTTTCAGCCAAGGTTCACTATGGGACCTCACTGTCTAACGTCGACCTGCTGCATGGGACGGCGGAATCGCTCCTCACTCTCACAAACCTGTTCATCGTGTTGGGTCTGAGAGGGGCCTTGAGGAAACTGAAGGACGCGGACGAGAGCAATTCCGAAGCTCCTCAGGACAGGAAGGAAAAAAGTTCTGTCTAGATACTTGTATTAGTTCACCGAATTGCACTTGTAAATCCTTGAGAATTTCCCTTTGGTGCAAGTAGCGATGGCATGACATTGTAGCCTAGGAGTGTAACATTTCATTTTGGTCAACCAGTAGGGGCTGTTGTAATAAACTGCACAGTTTGGCTTTTGTGCATATGCTGATCCATAATATATTGGAGTTATGGAGCTACTGCAATTCAGAGTTTTGAGTTTTGTAGATCATTTTGGTGCTTTCCAGTGGCACTTTTTATGGTTTCCATGCAGTGATAAATAATCGTCATATTCTAATTGTGCCACCGGTGATCACACAAGTCTGAATCTAATGCCAGTGGGAGGCTGGGAGTAGAGTACGATACTGGCCGTGGTGCCTACAAGCTCTGAATGTCCGGCTTGAAAAACTGGCAAGGATTCAGGAACTCGTCGAGCTGAGCTTCAAAGTCCATGTCAGCCCCGAGGCCGTCGGCCGCGTAGCCATAGTTGCCGGCAAGCTGGCACCAGGTGCTCACTGGTGGGCAGCAGTCGTCGATGGCCCCGGGTGGTGTCAGGGGATCTGCTGGCCAGTGCTGAATCCCTTCCGCCCCAACCGGCGAGCCGGCAGCATGTGGCTGCTGCTGCTCCGGGCGGCTGGTCAGAAGGGACGGCGCGGCGCCGTGTGCGGCGCAGGTGTGCTCGCCGTTGTACACGACGTCGAAGAGCAGCGGAAACAAAAGCAAATTGGCATGTTCTACAGCAGGGGGAGGGGGCAGGGGAAGGAAAGAGTGGTTACCGGCGTGGAGGGGAGGGCGGCCGGCCGTGCACGGGCGGAGGTGAGCGGCGGCCGGGGACAGGTGGAGGGGAGATTGGGCGCGGCGCAGGTGGGTGCAGCGCCTTCGTCGCTAGGCGCCGGCGTTAGGAGGTTCCGGCGGGGGGATTCGTCGGCCTGGAGCAGCGGAGGAGGCCGCAGGCGACGGCGGCGGCAGATCGGCGACGGCGGCGGCGGATTGGGCCGGCCGGGAAGAAGTTCTCTGTGTGTGGTTCGATTGGGGAATTTTTCCCCAAATCGAACCGGTGCGGGACGTATAAGGCATACGTTGCCGTGTGCCAAAACTTTGCCGTGTGCAAAACATCGGGACACACGGTAAAGACTTAACCTAGAAACGGCAGCGCAGCCCTGCCACGCGGGTCCACTTGAGCAGCTTTGCCGTGTGCAGGCACACGGTAAAGATTTATAGGTTTTTTACCGTGTGCAAGCACACGGGAAAGATTTTTTTTTTTGTTTTTTTTTCTCCCTTCTTTTTACTTTTCCTTTTATACAATATTATTAAAACAATTATTATTATTATTTGTACTAAGTAATTAATCTCAACATGTTTATTGAAAAGATTTCGATGCTCTCGAACCCCTCTCCGGTGAAGCCCTACCTCTGCTCCGTGAACCCGCACACACCCCGGAGCGCAACATGTTATGAAACTCCCTATATTTATTATCACTATTATTACATTCATAATTAAATTATTACTATTATATAATATTATTAGTCCAACCTATTATGGAACTCCCTATATTATTGTGTTAGGATTCCACCGCTGACCGGCGTTGTGTCCGGCAAAACCCGAGAGTCGCTATATATAGGGAAGTGTTCAACTTATGTGTCTAACCCATAGCTTGTAAATACATGGTATAGCAACACGCGTTCCCTCACAAAAGGAGCTATATATAGGGGACTGCGGCCGTGCTCTATGCAGCGGACCGATGCGACTGCCTCCGGGGACCTTTCCGCGTGGTTTTCGTCTTCACCGCCATCTATGATGACGACACTGACGAGGAGGATTATGTCATATCTGCTTCCGTCTACTCGTCAGAGACCGGCACGTGGGGCGAGCCGACCTCGCTGCACGGCCAGATCGCCAACTTCACATGGTATTCTAGCGTGCTCGTTGGAAACTCGCTGCTCTACTTCCTGTCTGACGGTGAGGCCATCCTGGAGTATGACTTGGCCAGCCACAGCCTTACCCAGTTGGACGCACCTGACAATAGCTTCCAACAGAAATTCAATCTCATGCTGGCTGACAACGGCGCACTTCTAGTTTGCGAATCACTGAATCAGCGTCTCAAATTGTGGTCAAGGGATTTTACCGTGCACGATGGGTACTGAGCTGGGTCATCTGCCTTGAAAATTTGCTCCCAAGAGCCGTTAGGCGACTCTGAGGGCGATGCCATTGGCGACGCCGCAGGCGGTGTCCCGGCTGGCGCTCGTGCGCTCCCCTCCCCCGGTCACCCCGGCACGGCTACGTCGTCCGATACGGGAGTTTCACCCTATAAGCGCGTGTAAACTCACGGGAGAGAAGTGGATGCCGGTGAAGCGGCCCACACCCCGGAGTGCAATCTTTGCCATCCAAAGCACACAACACAACTATAATAACTTGGTATGGCACCCCCTAACTTGTGTTGGCATCCACACGCTCCGTAGACCCCCCCTCCGGTGAAACCCTACCTCTGCTGGAGAAATACCGGACTTATACGGAAACACGCGGTAACGGCGTCGAAAGGGGTTAGCAATGTGGAACTAGTTGCTTGGTTGTGTTAGGGTAGTCCATAGCAACCCAATACACATTGGTACAACACAACTCTTCGGAAGATTCACGACGTTTCGTCCGATACGGGAGTTTCACCCTATAAGCGCGTGTAAACTCACGGGAGAGAAGTGGATGCCGGTGAAGCGGCCCACACCCCGGAGTGCAATCTTCGCCATCCAAAGCACACAACACAACTATACTAACTTGGTATGGCACCCCCTAGCTTGTGTTGGCATCCAGACGCTCTGTAGACCCCCCTCCGGTGATACCCTAGACCCGCTGGAGAAATACCGGACTTATACGGAAACACGCGGTAACGGCGTCGAAAGGGGGTAGCAATGTGGAACTAGTTGCTTGGTTGTGTTAGGGTAGTCCATAGCAACCCAATACACATTGGTACAACACAACTCTTCGGAAGATTCACGATGTTTCGTCCGATACGGGAGTTTCACCCTATAAGCGCGTGTAAACTCACGGGAGAGAAGTGGATGCCGGTGAAGCGGCCAGCACCCCGGAGTGCAATCTTTGCCACCCAAAGCACACAACACAACTATACTAACTTGGTATGGCACCCCCTAACTTGTTTTGGCATCCAGACGCTCCGTAGCCCCCCTCTCCGGTGAAACCCTAGACCCGCTGGAGAAATACCGGACTTATACGGAAACACGCGGTAACGGCGTCGAAAGGGGTTAGCAATGTGGAACTAGTTGCTTGTTTGTGTTAGGGTAGTCCATAGAAACCTAATACACATTGGTACAACACAACTCTTCGGAAGATTCACGACGTTTCGTCCGATACGGGAGTTTCACCCTATAAGCGCGTGTAAACTCACGAGAGAGAAGTGGATGCCGGTGAAGCGGCCCACACCCCGGAGTGCAATATTTGCCATCAAAAGCACACAACACAACTATACTAACTTGGTATGGCACCCCCTAGCTTGTGTTGGCATCCAGACGCTCCGTAGACCCCCCCCTCCGGTGATACCCTACCTCCGTTGGAGAAATACCGGACTTATACGGAAACACGCGGTAACGACGTCGAAAGGGGGTAGCAATGTGGTACTAGTTGCTTGGTTGTGTTAGGGTAGTCCATAGCAACCCAATACACATTGGTACAACACAACTCTTCAGAAGATTCACGATGTTTCGTCCGATACGGGAGTTTCACCCTATAAGCACATGTAAACTCACGGGAGAGAAGTGGATGCCGGTGAAGCGGCCCACACCCCGGAGTGCAATCTTTGCCATCCAAAGCACACAACACAACTATAATAACTTGGTATGGCACCCCCTAACTTGTGTTGGCATCCACACGCTCCGTAGACCCTACCTCCGGTGAAACCCTACCTCTGCTGGAGAAATACCGGACTTATACGGAAACACGCGGTAACGGCGTCGAAAGGGGTTAGCAATGTGGAACTAGTTGCTTGGTTGTGTTAGGGTAGTCCATAGCAACCCAATACACATTGGTACAACACAACTCTTCGGAAGATTCACGACGTTTCGTCCGATACGGGAGTTTCACCCTATAAGCGCGTGTAAACTCACGGGAGAGAAGTGGATGCCGGTGAAGCGGCCCACACCCCGGAGTGCAATCTTCGCCATCCAAAGCACACAACACAACTATACTAACTTGGTATGGCACCCCCTAGCTTGTGTTGGCATCCAGACGCTCTGTAGACCCCCCCTCCGGTGATACCCTAGACCCGCTGGAGAAATACCGGACTTATACGGAAACACGCTGTAACGGCGTCGAAAGGGGGTAGCAATGTGGAACTAGTTGCTTGGTTGTGTTAGGGTAGTCCATAGCAACCCAATACACATTGGTACAACACAACTCTTCGGAAGATTCACGATGTTTCGTCCGATACGGGAGTTTCACCCTATAAGCGCGTGTAAACTCACGGGAGAGAAGTGGATGCCGGTGAAGCGGCCAGCACCCCGGAGTGCAATCTTTGCCACCCAAAGCACACAACACAACTATACTAACTTGGTATGGCACCCCCTAACTTGTTTTGGCATCCAGACGCTCCGTAGCCCCCCTCTTCGGTGAAACCCTAGACCCGCTGGAGAAATACCGGACTTATACGGAAACACGCGGTAACGGCGTCGAAAGGGGTTAGCAATGTGGAACTAGTTGCTTGTTTGTGTTAGGGTAGTCCATAGAAACCTAATACACATTGGTACAACACAACTCTTCGGAAGAATCACGACGTTTCGTCCGATACGGGAGTTTCACCCTATAAGCGCGTGTAAACTCACGAGAGAGAAGTGGATGCCGGTGAAGCGGCCCACACCCCGGAGTGCAATATTTGCCATCAAAAGCACACAACACAACTATACTAACTTGGTATGGCACCCCTAGCTTGTGTTGGCATCCAGACGCTCCGTAGACCCCCCCTCCGGTGATACCCTACCTCCGTTGGAGAAATACCGGACTTATACGGAAACACGCGGTAACGACGTCGAAAGGGGGTAGCAATGTGGTACTAGTTGCTTGGTTGTGTTAGGGTAGTCCATAGCAACCCAATACACATTGGTACAACACAACTCTTCAGAAGATTCACGACGTTTCGTCCGATACGGGAGTTTCACCCTATAAGCACGTGTAAACTCACGGGAGAGAAGTGGATGCCGGTGAAGCGGCCCACACCCCGGAGTGCAATCTTTGCCATCCAAAGCACACAACACAACTATAATAACTTGGTATGGCACCCCCTAACTTGTGTTGGCATCCACACGCTCCGTAGACCCTACCTCCGGTGAAACCCTACCTCTGCTGGAGAAATACCGGACTTATACGGAAACACGCGGTAACGGCGTCGAAAGGGGTTAGCAATGTGGAACTAGTTGCTTGGTTGTGTTAGGGTAGTCCATAGCAACCCAATACACATTGTTACAACACAACTCTTCGGAAGATTCACGACGTTTCGTCCGATACGGGAGTTTCACCCTATAAGCGCGTGTAAACTCACGGGAGAGAAGTGGATGCCGGTGAAGCGGCCCACACCCCGGAGTGCAATCTTCGCCATCCAAAGCACACAACACAACTATACTAACTTGGTATGGCACCCCCTAGCTTGTGTTGGCATCCAGACGCTCTGTAGACCCCCTCCGGTGATACCCTAGACCCGTTGGAGAAATACCGGACTTATACGGAAACACGCGGTAACGGCGTCGAAAGGGGTTAGCAATGTGGAACTAGTTGCTTGGTTGTGTTAGGGTAGTCCATAGCAACCCAATACACATTGGTACAACACAACTCTTCGGAAGATTCACGACGTTTCGTCCGATACGGGAGTTTCACACTATAAGCGCGTGTAAACTCACGGGAGAGAAGTGGATGCCGGTGAAGCGGCCCACACCCCGGAGTGCAATCTTCGCCATCCAAAGCACACAACACAACTATACTAACTTGGTATGGCACCCCCTAGCTTGTGTTGGCATCCAGACGCTCTGTAGACCCTCCTCCGGTGATACCCTAGACCCGCTGGAGAAATACCGGACTTATACGGAAACACGCGGTAACGGCGTCGAAAGGGGGTAGCAATGTGGAACTAGTTGCTTGGTTGTGTTAGGGTAGTCCATAGCAACCCAATACACATTGGTACAACACAACTCTTCGGAAGATTCACGATGTTTCGTCCGATACGGGAGTTTCACCCTATAAGCGCGTGTAAACTCACGGGAGAGAAGTGGATGCCGGTGAAGCGGCCCACACCCTGAAGTGTAATCTTTGCCATCCAAAGCACACAACACAACTATAATAACTTGGTATGGCACCCCCTAACTTGTGTTGGCATCCACACGCTCCGTAGACCCCCCCTCCGGTGAAACCCTACCTCTGCTGGAGAAATACCGGACTTATACGAAAACACGCGGTAACGGCGTCGAAAGGGGTAGCAATGTGGAACTAGTTGCTTGGTTGTGTTAGGGTAGTCCATAGAAACCCAATACACATTGGTACAACACAACTCTTCGGAAGATTCACGATGTTTCGTCCGATACGGGAGTTTCACCCTATAAGCGCGTGTAAACTCACGGGAGAGAAGTGGATGCCGGTGAAGCGGCCCACACCCCGAAGTGCAATCTTTGCCATCCAAAGCACACAACACAACTATAATAACTTGGTATGGCACCCCCTAACTTGTGTTGGCATCCACACGCTCCGTAGACCCCCCCCTCCGGTGAAACCCTACCTCTGCTGGAGAAATACCGGACTTATACGGAAACACGCGGTAACGGCGTCGAAAGGGGTTAGCAATGTGGAACTAGTTGCTTGGTTGTGTTAGGGTAGTCCATAGCAACCCAATACACATTGGTACAACACAACTCTTCGGAAGATTCACGACGTTTCGTCCGATACGGGAGTTTCACCCTATAAGCGCGTGTAAACTCACGGGAGAGAAGTGGATGCCGGTGAAGCGGCCCACACCCCGGAGTGCAATCTTCGCCATCCAAAGCACACAACACAACTATACTAACTTGTTATGGCACCCCCTAGCTTGTGTTGGCATCCAGACGCTCTGTAGACCCCCCTCCGGTGATACCCTAGACCCGCTGGAGAAATACCGGACTTATACGGAAACACGCGGTAACGGCGTCGAAAGGGGGTAGCAATGTGGAACTAGTTGCTTGGTTGTGTTAGGGTAGTCCATAGCAACCCAATACACACTGGTACAACACAACTCTTCGGAAGATTCACGATGTTTCGTCCGATACGGGAGTTTCACCCTATAAGCGCGTGTAAACTCACGGGAGAGAAGTGGATGCCGGTGAAGCGGCCCACACCCCGAAGTGTAATCTTTGCCATCCAAAGCACACAACACAACTATAATAACTTGGTATGGCACCCCCTAACTTGTGTTGGCATCCACACGCTCCGTAGACCCCCCTCCGGTGAAACCCTACCTCTGCTGGAGAAATACCGGACTTATACGACAACACGCGGTAACGGCGTCGAAAGGGGTTAGCAATGTGGAACTAGTTGCTTGGTTGTGTTAGGGTAGTCCATAGAAACCTAATACACATTGGTACAACACAACTCTTCGGAAGATTCACGACGTTTCGTCCGATACGGGAGTTTCACCCTATAAGCGCGTGTAAACTCACGGGAGAGAAGTGGATGCCGGTGAAGCGGCCCACACCCCGGAGTGCAATCTTCGCCATCAAAAGCACACAACACAACCATACTAACTTGGTATGGCACCCCCTAGCTTGTGTTGGCATCCAGACGCTCTGGAGACCCCCCTCCGGTGATACCCTAGACCAGCTGGAGAAATACCGGACTTATACGGAAACACGCGGTAACGACGTCGAAAGGGGTTAGCAATGTGGAACTAGTTGCTTGGTTGTGTTAGGGTAGTCCATAGAAACCTAATACACATTGGTACAACACAACTCTTCGGAAGATTCACGATGTTTCGTCCGATACGGGAGTTTCACCCTATTAGCGCGTGTAAACTCACGGGAGAGAAGTGGATGCCGGTGAAGCGGCCCACACCCCGGAGTGCAATCTTTGCCATCCAAAGCACAAAACACAACTATAATAACTTGGTATGGCACCCCCTAACTTGTGTTGGCATCCACACGCTCCGTAGACCCCCCCTCCGGTGAAACCCTACCTCTGCTGGAGAAATACCGGACTTATACGGAAACACGCGGTAACGGCGTCGAAAGGGGTTAGCAATGTGGAACTAGTTGCTTGGTTGTGTTAGGGTAGTCCATAGCAACCCAATACACATTGTTACAACACAACTCTTCGGAAGATTCACGACGTTTCGTCCGATACGGGAGTTTCACCCTATAAGCGCGTGTAAACTCACGGGAGAGAAGTGGATGCCGGTGAAGCGGCCCACACCCCGGAGTGCAATCTTCGCCATCCAAAGCACACAACACAACTATACTAACTTGGTATGGCACCCCCTAGCTTGTGTTGGCATCCAGACGCTCTGTAGACCCCCTCCGGTGATACCCTAGACCCGTTGGAGAAATACCGGACTTATACGGAAACACGCGGTAACGGCGTCGAAAGGGGTTAGCAATGTGGAACTAGTTGCTTGGTTGTGTTAGGGTAGTCCATAGCAACCCAATACACATTGGTACAACACAACTCTTCGGAAGATTCACGACGTTTCGTCCGATACGGGAGTTTCACACTATAAGCGCGTGTAAACTCACGGGAGAGAAGTGGATGCCGGTGAAGCGGCCCACACCCCGGAGTGCAATCTTCGCCATCCAAAGCACACAACACAACTATACTAACTTGGTATGGCACCCCCTAGCTTGTGTTGGCATCCAGACGCTCTGTAGACCCTCCTCCGGTGATACCCTAGACCCGCTGGAGAAATACCGGACTTATACGGAAACACGCGGTAACGGCGTCGAAAGGGGGTAGCAATGTGGAACTAGTTGCTTGGTTGTGTTAGGGTAGTCCATAGCAACCCAATACACATTGGTACAACACAACTCTTCGGAAGATTCACGATGTTTCGTCCGATACGGGAGTTTCACCCTATAAGCGCGTGTAAACTCACGGGAGAGAAGTGGATGCCGGTGAAGCGGCCCACACCCTGAAGTGTAATCTTTGCCATCCAAAGCACACAACACAACTATAATAACTTGGTATGGCACCCCCTAACTTGTGTTGGCATCCACACGCTCCGTAGACCCCCCCTCCGGTGAAACCCTACCTCTGCTGGAGAAATACCGGACTTATACGAAAACACGCGGTAACGGCGTCGAAAGGGGTAGCAATGTGGAACTAGTTGCTTGGTTGTGTTAGGGTAGTCCATAGAAACCCAATACACATTGGTACAACACAACTCTTCGGAAGATTCACGATGTTTCGTCCGATACGGGAGTTTCACCCTATAAGCGCGTGTAAACTCACGGGAGAGAAGTGGATGCCGGTGAAGCGGCCCACACCCCGAAGTGCAATCTTTGCCATCCAAAGCACACAACACAACTATAATAACTTGGTATGGCACCCCCTAACTTGTGTTGGCATCCACACGCTCCGTAGACCCCCCCCTCCGGTGAAACCCTACCTCTGCTGGAGAAATACCGGACTTATACGGAAACACGCGGTAACGGCGTCGAAAGGGGTTAGCAATGTGGAACTAGTTGCTTGGTTGTGTTAGGGTAGTCCATAGCAACCCAATACACATTGGTACAACACAACTCTTCGGAAGATTCACGACGTTTCGTCCGATACGGGAGTTTCACCCTATAAGCGCGTGTAAACTCACGGGAGAGAAGTGGATGCCGGTGAAGCGGCCCACACCCCGGAGTGCAATCTTCGCCATCCAAAGCACACAACACAACTATACTAACTTGTTATGGCACCCCCTAGCTTGTGTTGGCATCCAGACGCTCTGTAGACCCCCCTCCGGTGATACCCTAGACCCGCTGGAGAAATACCGGACTTATACGGAAACACGCGGTAACGGCGTCGAAAGGGGGTAGCAATGTGGAACTAGTTGCTTGGTTGTGTTAGGGTAGTCCATAGCAACCCAATACACACTGGTACAACACAACTCTTCGGAAGATTCACGATGTTTCGTCCGATACGGGAGTTTCACCCTATAAGCGCGTGTAAACTCACGGGAGAGAAGTGGATGCCGGTGAAGCGGCCCACACCCCGAAGTGTAATCTTTGCCATCCAAAGCACACAACACAACTATAATAACTTGGTATGGCACCCCCTAACTTGTGTTGGCATCCACACGCTCCGTAGACCCCCCTCCGGTGAAACCCTACCTCTGCTGGAGAAATACCGGACTTATACGACAACACGCGGTAACGGCGTCGAAAGGGGTTAGCAATGTGGAACTAGTTGCTTGGTTGTGTTAGGGTAGTCCATAGAAACCTAATACACATTGGTACAACACAACTCTTCGGAAGATTCACGACGTTTCGTCCGATACGGGAGTTTCACCCTATAAGCGCGTGTAAACTCACGGGAGAGAAGTGGATGCCGGTGAAGCGGCCCACACCCCGGAGTGCAATCTTCGCCATCCAAAGCACACAACACAACCATACTAACTTGGTATGGCACCCCCTAGCTTGTGTTGGCATCCAGACGCTCTGGAGACCCCCCTCCGGTGATACCCTAGACCAGCTGGAGAAATACCGGACTTATACGGAAACACGCGGTAACGACGTCGAAAGGGGTTAGCAATGTGGAACTAGTTGCTTGGTTGTGTTAGGGTAGTCCATAGAAACCTAATACACATTGGTACAACACAACTCTTCGGAAGATTCACGATGTTTCGTCCGATACGGGAGTTTCACCCTATTAGCGCGTGTAAACTCACGGGAGAGAAGTGGATGCCGGTGAAGCGGCCCACACCCCGGAGTGCAATCTTTGCCATCCAAAGCACAAAACACAACTATAATAACTTGGTATGGCACCCCCTAACTTGTGTTGGCATCCACACGCTCCGTAGACCCCCCCTCCGGTGAAACCCTACCTCTGCTGGAGAAATACCGGACTTATACGGAAACACGCGGTAACGGCGTCGAAAGGGGTTAGCAATGTGGAACTAGTTGCTTGGTTGTGTTAGGGTAGTCCATAGCAACCCAATACACATTGTTACAACACAACTCTTCGGAAGATTCACGACGTTTCGTCCGATACGGGAGTTTCACCCTATAAGCGCGTGTAAACTCACGGGAGAGAAGTGGATGCCGGTGAAGCGGACCACACCCCGGAGTGCAATCTTCGCCATCCAAAGCACACAACACAACTATACTAACTTGGTATGGCACCCCCTAGCTTGTGTTGGCATCCAGACGCTCTGTAGACCCCCCTCCGGTGATACCCTAGACCCGCTGGAGAAATACCGGACTTATACGGAAACACGCGGTAACGGCGTCGAAAGGGGTTAGAAATGTGGAACTAGTTGCTTGGTTGTGTTAGGGTAGTCCATAGCAACCCAATACACATTGGTACAACACAACTCTTCGGAAGATTCACGACGTTTCGTCCGATACGGGAGTTTCACCCTATAAGCGCGTGTAAACTCACGGGAGAGAAGTGGATGCCGGTGAAGCGGCCCACACCCCGGAGTGCAATCTTCGCCATCCAAAGCACACAACACAACTATACTAACTTGGTATGGCACCCCCTAGCTTGTGTTGGCATCCAGACGCTCTGTAGACCCTCCTCCGGTGATACCCTAGACCCGCTGGAGAAATACCGGACTTATACGGAAACACGCGGTAACGGCGTCGAAAGGGGGTAGCAATGTGGAACTAGTTGCTTGGTTGTGTTAGGGTAGTCCATAGCAACCCAATACACATTGGTGCAACACAACTCTTCGGAAGATTCACGATGTTTCGTCCGATACGGGAGTTTCACCCTATAAGCGCGTGTAAACTCACGGGAGAGAAGTGGATGCCGGTGAAGCGGCCCACACCCCGAAGTGTAATCTTTGCCATCCAAAGCACACAACACAACTATAATAACTTGGTATGGCACCCCCTAACTTGTGTTGGCATCCACACGCTCCGTAGACCCCCCCTCCGGTGAAACCCTACCTCTGCTGGAGAAATACCGGACTTATACGAAAACACGCGGTAACGGCGTCGAAAGGGGGTAGCAATGTGGAACTAGTTGCTTGGTTGTGTTAGGGTAGTCCATAGAAACCCAATACACATTGGTACAACACAACTCTTCGGAAGATTCACGATGTTTCGTCCGATACGGGAGTTTCACCCTATAAGCGCGTGTAAACTCACGGGAGAGAAGTGGATGCCGGTGAAGCGGCCCACACACCGAAGTGCAATCTTTGCCATCCAAAGCACACAACACAACTATAATAACTTGTTATGGCACCCCCTAACTTGTGTTGGCATCCACACGCTCCGTAGACCCCCCCTCCGGTGAAACCCTACCTCTGCTGGAGAAATACCGGACTTATACGGAAACACGCGGTAACGGCGTCGAAAGGGGTTAGCAATGTGGAACTAGTTGCTTGGTTGTGTTAGGGTAGTCCATAGCAACCCAATACACATTGGTACAACACAACTCTTCGGAAGATTCACGACGTTTCGTCCGATACGGGAGTTTCACCCTATAAGCGCGTGTAAACTCACGGGAGAGAAGTGGATGCCGGTGAAGCGGCCCACACCCCGGAGTGCAATCTTCGCCATCCAAAGCACACAACACAACTATACTAACTTGGTATGGCACCCCCTAGCTTGTGTTGGCATCCAGACGCTCTGTAGACCCCCCTCCGGTGATACCCTAGACCCGCTGGAGAAATACCGGACTTATACGGAAACACGCGGTAACGGCGTCGAAAGGGGGTAGCAATGTGGAACTAGTTGCTTGGTTGTGTTAGGGTAGTCCATAGCAACCCAATACACATTGGTACAACACAACTCTTCGGAAGATTCACGATGTTTCGTCCGATACGGGAGTTTCACCCTATAAGCGCGTGTAAACTCACGGGAGAGAAGTGGATGCCGGTGAAGCGGCCCACACCCCGAAGTGTAATCTTTGCCATCCAAAGCACACAACACAACTATAATAACTTGGTATGGCACCCCCTAACTTGTGTTGGCATCCACACGCTCCGTAGACCCCCCTCCGGTGAAACCCTACCTCTGCTGGAGAAATACCGGACTTATACGAAAACACGCGGTAACGGCGTCGAAAGGGGTTAGCAATGTGGAACTAGTTGCTTGGTTGTGTTAGGGTAGTCCATAGAAACCTAATACACATTGGTACAACACAACTCTTCGGAAGATTCACGACGTTTCGTCCGATACGGGAGTTTCACCCTATAAGCGCGTGTAAACTCACGGGAGAGAAGTGGATGCCGGTGAAGCGGCCCACACCCCGGAGTGCAATCTTCGCCATCCAAAGCACACAACACAACCATACTAACTTGGTATGGCACCCCCTAGCTTGTGTTGGCATCCAGACGCTCTGTAGACCCCCCTCCGGTGATACCCTAGACCAGCTGGAGAAATACCGGACTTATACGGAAACACGCGGTAACGGCGTCGAAAGGGGTTAGCAATGTGGAACTAGTTGCTTGGTTGTGTTAGGGTAGTCCATAGAAACCTAATACACATTGGTACAACACAACTCTTCGGAAGATTCACGATGTTTCGTCCGATACGGGAGTTTCACCCTATTAGCGCGTGTAAACTCACGGGAGAGAAGTGGATGCCGGTGAAGCGGCCCACACCCCGGAGTGCAATCTTTGCCATCCAAAGCACAAAACACAACTATAATAACTTGGTATGGCACCCCCTAGCTTGTGTTGGCATCCACACGCTCCGTAGACCCCCCCTCCGGTGAAACCCTACCTCTGCTGGAGAAATACCGGACTTATACGGAAACACGCGGTAACGGCGTCGAAAGGGGTTAGCAATGTGGAACTAGTTGCTTGGTTGTGTTAGGGTAGTCCATAGCAACCCAATACACATTGTTACAACACAACTCTTCGGAAGATTCACGACGTTTCGTCCGATACGGGAGTTTCACCCTATAAGCGCGTGTAAACTCACGGGAGAGAAGTGGATGCCGGTGAAGCGGACCACACCCCGGAGTGCAATCTTCGCCATCCAAAGCACACAACACAACTATACTAACTTGGTATGGCACCCCCTAGCTTGTGTTGGCATCCAGACGCTCTGTAGACCCCCCTCCGGTGATACCCTAGACCCGCTGGAGAAATACCGGACTTATACGGAAACACGCGGTAACGGCGTCGAAAGGGGTTAGCAATGTGGAACTAGTTGCTTGGTTGTGTTAGGGTAGTCCATAGCAACCCAATACACATTGGTACAACACAACTCTTCGGAAGATTCACGACGTTTCGTCCGATACGGGAGTTTCACCCTATAAGCGCGTGTAAACTCACGGGAGAGAAGTGGATGCCGGTGAAGCGGCCCACACCCCGGAGTGCAATCTTCGCCATCCAAAGCACACAACACAACTATACTAACTTGGTATGGCACCCCCTAGCTTGTGTTGGCATCCAGACGCTCTGTAGACCCTCCTCCGGTGATACCCTAGACCCGCTGGAGAAATACCGGACTTATACGGAAACACGCGGTAACGGCGTCGAAAGGGGGTAGCAATGTGGAACTAGTTGCTTGGTTGTGTTAGGGTAGTCCATAGCAACCCAATACACATTGGTGCAACACAACTCTTCGGAAGATTCACGATGTTTCGTCCGATACGGGAGTTTCACCCTATAAGCGCGTGTAAACTCACGGGAGAGAAGTGGATGCCGGTGAAGCGGCCCACACCCCGAAGTGTAATCTTTGCCATCCAAAGCACACAACACAACTATAATAACTTGGTATGGCACCCCCTAACTTGTGTTGGCATCCACACGCTCCGTAGACCCCCCCTCCGGTGAAACCCTACCTCTGCTGGAGAAATACCGGACTTATACGAAAACACGCGGTAACGGCGTCGAAAGGGGGTAGCAATGTGGAACTAGTTGCTTGGTTGTGTTAGGGTAGTCCATAGAAACCCAATACACATTGGTACAACACAACTCTTCGGAAGATTCACGATGTTTCGTCCGATACGGGAGTTTCACCCTATAAGCGCGTGTAAACTCACGGGAGAGAAGTGGATGCCGGTGAAGCGGCCCACACCCCGAAGTGCAATCTTTGCCATCCAAAGCACACAACACAACTATAATAACTTGTTATGGCACCCCCTAACTTGTGTTGGCATCCACACGCTCCGTAGACCCCCCCTCCGGTGAAACCCTACCTCTGCTGGAGAAATACCGGACTTATACGGAAACACGCGGTAACGGCGTCGAAAGGGGTTAGCAATGTGGAACTAGTTGCTTGGTTGTGTTAGGGTAGTCCATAGCAACCCAATACACATTGGTACAACACAACTCTTCGGAAGATTCACGACGTTTCGTCCGATACGGGAGTTTCACCCTATAAGCGCGTGTAAACTCACGGGAGAGAAGTGGATGCCGGTGAAGCGGCCCACACCCCGGAGTGCAATCTTCGCCATCCAAAGCACACAACACAACTATACTAACTTGGTATGGCACCCCCTAGCTTGTATTGGCATCCAGACGCTCTGTAGACCCCCCCTCCGGTCATACCCTAGACCCGCTGGAGAAATACCGGACTTATACGGAAACACGCGGTAACGGCGTCGAAAGGGGGTAGCAATGTGGAACTAGTTGCTTGGTTGTGTTAGGGTAGTCCATAGCAACCCAATACACATTGGTACAACACAACTCTTCGGAAGATTCACGATGTTTCGTCCGATACGGGAGTTTCACCCTATAAGCGCGTGTAAACTCACGGGAGAGAAGTGGATGCCGGTGAAGCGGCCCACACCCCGAAGTGTAATCTTTGCCATCCAAAGCACACAACACAACTATAATAACTTGGTATGGCACCCCCTAACTTGTGTTGGCATCCACACGCTCCGTAGACCCCCCTCCGGTGAAACCCTACCTCTGCTGGAGAAATACCGGACTTATACGAAAACACGCGGTAACGGCGTCGAAAGGGGTTAGCAATGTGGAACTAGTTGCTTGGTTGTGTTAGGGTAGTCCATAGAAACCTAATACACATTGGTACAACACAACTCTTCGGAAGATTCACGACGTTTCGTCCGATACGGGAGTTTCACCCTATAAGCGCGTGTAAACTCACGGGAGAGAAGTGGATGCCGGTGAAGCGGCCCACACCCCGGAGTGCAATCTTCGCCATCCAAAGCACACAACACAACCATACTAACTTGGTATGGCACCCCCTAGCTTGTGTTGGCATCCAGACGCTCTGTAGACCCCCCTCCGGTGATACCCTAGACCAGCTGGAGAAATACCGGACTTATACGGAAACACGCGGTAACGGCGTCGAAAGGGGTTAGCAATGTGGAACTAGTTGCTTGGTTGTGTTAGGGTAGTCCATAGAAACCTAATACACATTGGTACAACACAACTCTTCGGAAGATTCACGATGTTTCGTCCGATACGGGAGTTTCACCCTATTAGCGCGTGTAAACTCACGGGAGAGAAGTGGATGCCGGTGAAGCGGCCCACACCCCGGAGTGCAATCTTTGCCATCCAAAGCACACAACACAACTATACTAACTTGGTATGGAACCCCCTAGCTTGTGTTGGCATCCAGACGCTCTGTAGACCCCCCCTCCGGTGATACCCTAGACTCGCTGGTAAAATACCGGACTTATACGAAAACACGCGGTAACGGCGTCGAAAGGGGTAGAAATGTAAAACTAGTTGCATGCTTTTGGTAGGCCATAATAAACAAGGGGAATTTTTATAAATTGATAAATAAAATTAAATATTGTAATTATAAATTAAACAAGCTATTTTGAAAAAAAAAAATTCTTTACCGTGTGCATGCACACGGCAAAGAAATAAAGTAATATTTTTCCGCGGGCGCGGGCAGTGTTGTTTGATGTCAGTTCTTTGCCGTGTGCATGCACACGGTAAAGGATATATCTTTGCCGTGTGCATGCACACGGCAAAGGACTGACGTAACAGTTCCGTTCTGCCCCGCAACGGAATGGCCACGTGGCCGTAATCTTTACCGTGTGTTTTCTTTCCCGTGTGTTTTTTTGATTCTTTCCCGTGTGTCAAACTTTACCGTGTGCTTTTCGTGTAACTAGACCGTGCGTTTTTCTTTACCGTGTGCGACACACGGCAAAGAAAATCTTTCCCGTGTGCCCGATTGGATGCACACGGTAAAGAATTCAGCACACGGGAAAGATGTGCTCTCCCGTAGTGCTGTTATGAATAGGATGCATAGAGGAACATATCACCTCCACACAAACTAAGAGAACTAGAATAGACTCAAATCTGCTGATTTCCAAAAATTGGTGCATCGCAATTCTGCCGTGAGCTGGGAGACTAGATGACACAGACTGGAAATTCGAACCAGTAAAAAATACCGTGTGTACTTCTGCCGTTTCTATGGAGGTTGGCTATTGTTGCATGCACTCCTAGACACATACGGATGAGGATGTACAAGAGGCGCCCAGGACGTTGTGAATTGCAGTTTTAGTCGCTTGTACTTCCATGTAGAGCGCAAGACCAAACCTTCTTCAAATATACTAGAGCTCACCTTATAAGAAATTAGGAATTGGAGAATACATTGACGTTTTGCATCTTTTATCCCTGAAGGCTTCCATTTCATTTCACTGAAACAGTACAAATCCGAGGCTTATAGATTTATAGTACAAGCTGAAGGACGACAATATGGTGTTTTATTTACTACACAACAGACCACCACATTGGTCGCTAGGAAAAAGCGTGTGTGGCAATGTTCCTAAGCAGCCGTCCCGACGGGGGCGTGGGTGGGACACTGTGGGTTAGGATGGGTTTACAGTCCTCTCCTCGCCTCAGAGCAACCACAACGCAGCGCTTATTTTACAGGCGCTAGGATAATACTCCCGGCCGTTCAGCAGTTGTTACATAGAATCCCGGTCGATGGACGCTTGTTTATGGACATCGACGCAAAGGTTTGCGCCCGGCGCCTAGTTGATTTTAGGCTGCATGCGGCATGAAAAGCGACTGAACCTGTTAGAGAAATAAGCGCTTGTACTGAGAGGCAGCGTCGGAGTCTAAACTCTAGCACGGAGGTTAGGATTATTTTCATACGCTCAACCATCCGGAAGTGATCTAGCTCCTTACATATATGACATTCTTTATCCTTATCTGTTACTAGTCATCCCGGCTAGAAACTATAATGCTTGTATTCCACACCCCAGACAACATCCTCTGTTTCCATGTGCATTAGATCTCGGCCCATTAGGGATAGGTATCTTACACCTCAAAAGACACATAAGGCCAATTGTTTTGCGAAACCTTTTACCTACTGAAGACATTACCTATGCATATTGTGGATGGTACGGAGATCATGATGTACACCATTTCGACAAACCCCACATCACAAGTAGAAAATGGGCTTTTAGTACCGGTTCCAGAGGCCCTTTAGCACCAGTTGGACAATAGAAATAAAAAATGGAAATAAAACTGATCTTTTTCTTAAAAAATAATAATAACCTTTAGTACCGGTTCTTGTTACGAGCCGGTGCCAAAGGTATCCGGCCGCTTGGCTACTCCTAGGCAACATGGAGGCCCTTTTAATACCGGTCCGTAAGAAACCGGTACTAAAGGTTGTGGTGCTTTTAGTGCCGATTAATTAGTACTCATAGACCAGTTTCTACTAGTGAACTAGTGCTCCACGATAGACATAGCGGATGGACAATATACAATAGTTGTGATTTAGAGGTGTCGGGAAACACATCTCCTACGGCCTGGATATGCATGTAGGATCAAATCAACCATGTAATACGACGCTGATCCTTACTGTATAAGTCATATAATTGAGTGATCCTACGAAGTTTATACCGTAGAACTAAATAAATTTAATTTTAATTCCTATCTCACTCCCTTTTCAAACACTGAACGTCTCGTAGAAATTCGGAATTAAAACAGTTCATGTTACAACATACAAAAAACAGGGGATGAATCAAGAGCGTACCATACAGTAGGACGCCGCCCACGTCGGCCTTAGTGGGACGCCGAGCTCCTCCCGATTAACCGCTGTCTCATCTGGATTCAGGTAGAGTTTATAGATAGAGGAAGTGCACTGTGTGGGCACACATGGGAGAGAGAAAGGCCGCCATCTCAGCTCGTCGTTGAACCCAAGCTGACGTTGAAAGAAAAGGGAAGAGAAGAGATTATGTCCCCGAGAGTAACTCACTTTTCGCGGCAAACTTTAGCAAGAGTTTTCTAAACATTATGGTGGATAATTAACAGGGATGGTGTCGCATACTTATAGGTTAGACACATAATCCCCAGAGATGATGTAAGCGAGCCAAGTAGGATGCATAATATTTGTATTTGTGCATATTACAATGCTCGCTCACCCAATCTTGGTATCACGGAGTGTCACAACAATTTAATCATCGACTTCCGTGAAAAAAATGAAAGTAAATAAAAACGAATTAGATTTCTGCCTCATACTTAAGTTGGACACATAATCCAATCTTATATATATATTCATTTACTAATTGGAAACTGCCAAGGAGCCACCACATTAATCCTAAAAACCAACAAAAAAATTACCGTAAGATTTTAACTGAACAGCTCAGATTGAAAAAGTGGGATGGCACTAGTGGAAACAACCCCTCTCGTCCAGGGGGCCGGGGGGCAGCTGTCCCGGTTGCAACCAAATCAGGGACAAATGCCCTGCATTGGTCCCGGTTCGTGCGCCCGGGGCAACAGGAATCGCCTGGGCGCATTGGTCCCGGTTCGTGGGGGGCATATCGGTCCCGGCTCTTGCCACGGACCGGGACCAACGCCTAGCCACAGGCCACGTGGCACGCGCATGACCTGTTGTCCCGGTTCAGTCCACGAACCGGGACCAATGCCCCCTTCCCCTATATATACTGCCCCAGCCCCCCCTCCTTCCATCTTTTTTTTTTGCTTGGAGGTGTGAGAGAGTGTGGTGTTGGTGTTTTTTTTACTATGCACACGAGGTGTTCGACGAAATTCCCGAGACGCACACAAGCTCACTGAAAATGGTATCTTCGACCGAGGTTAACAAATTATCTTTTTCATCTGTAACTGATACATAAAAAAGTATTATTTGTCGATGTACTGTGGTTATCTCTGTATTAATATGTATTTTGATAAACTTAATTATATGATGCAGATGGATGCACGGCAGCGATGGATGTACGGTGACCGACGCACTTCCGAGTATATGGCAGGCCTGAATGCATTTCTTGCTGTAGCTCAGGCGAACAAAGATAATGGCTTCATGTGTTGCCCATGTGTTGATTGTCGGAACGTCAGAGAACATTCTTCCGAAAGAATCCTTCACGGCCATCTACTTCGGAGAGGTTTCATGCCCAGCTATAATTGCTGGACCAAGCATGGAGAAAGAGGGGTTGTGATGGAAGACGATGAAGAAGAAGAAGAAGATCCTTTGTTCCCTGAATACGACGATACTGCAATGGAAGAGAATGCAGAAGAAGAAGGTGATCAAGAACAGGCATCAGAAGAGCCCGATGATGATCTTGGCCGAGTTATTGCTGATGCAAGGGAAGACTGTGAAAATAAATTGGAGAGGTTGAAGCTGGACAACATGTTACAGGATCACAAAAAATTGTTGTACCCAAATTGCGAAGATGGTAGCACAAAGCTCGGTACCACACTGGAGTTGCTGAAATGGAAGGCACAAAACGGTGTGACTGACAAGGCATTTGAGAGTTTACTTTAACTAATGAAGCCAAAACTTCCAAAGGATAACGAATTGCCTGAGAGTACGTATGAAGCAAAGAAAGCTCTCTGCCCTCTAGGATTAGATGTGCAGAAGATACATGCATGCATTAATGACTGCATTCTCTTCCGCGGTGAGAAGTACGAGAATTTGGATGAATGTCCGATATGCACTGCACTGCGGTATAAGATCAGAGCAGATGATCCTGGTGATGTTGACGGCGAGCCCCCCCGTAAGAGGGTTCCTGCTAAGGTGATGTGGTATGCTCCTATAATACCACGACTGAAACGTCTGTTTAGAAACAAAGAGCATGCTAGGTTGTTGCGATGGCACAAAGAAGACCGTAAGAAAGATGGAAAGTTGAGGCACCCCGCCGATGGATCGCAGTGGAGAAAGATCGAGAGAGACTTTCCAGACTTTGCAGGAGAGGCGAGAAACTTATGGTTTGGTCTAAGTACAGATGGCTTTAATCCTTTTGGGGAGCAGAGCTCCAGTCATAGCACTTGGCTTGTAACTCTATGTATGTACAACCTTCCTCCTTGGTTGTGCATGAAGCGCAAGTTCATTATGATGTCAGTTCTCATCCAAGGCCCGAGGCAACCTGGCAACGACATTGATGTGTATCTAAGGCCATTAGTGGAAGAACTCTTAGAACTGTGGGGCAAACCAGGTGTACGTGTGTGGGATGAGAACGAACAAAAGACATTTGACCTACGGGCGTTGCTTTTCGTGACCATGAATGATTGGCCAGCTCTTAGTAACATTTCCGGTCATACAAACAAGGGATACAATGCATGCACACACTGTTTAGATAAGACTGACAGTGTTTTTTTGGATAAATGTAAAAAGGTTGTATACCTGGGGCATCGTAGATTTCTTCCGATCAAGCATCCCTTAAGGAAAAAAGGAGGGAAGCATTTCAGAGGTGAGGCAGATAACCGAACGAAGCCTGAGCTCCGTAGTGGTAATGATATATTCGATATGGTCAAGGACCTAGAAGTAATCTTTGGTAAGGCTGCTGGCAGCCAACCATTTCCGTACGGCCCTGATAAGCGGGCACCCATGTGGAAGAAGAAATCTATATTTTGGGAGCTACCCTATTGGAAAGTTTTAGATGTCCGGTCTTCGATCGACGTGATGCACGTGACAAAGAATCTCTGTGTCAATCTTCTATGCTTCCTGGGCGTGTATGGGAAGTCAAAAGATACGCCTGAAGCACGGGAGGACCAGCAACATATGAAAGACCCAAGCAACAAGCACACAGATACAGGGCGCCATTCCTTAAGCAGCTACGCTCTTACTAAAGCAGAGAAGGAAATATTCTTTGAAGTCCTTTACAGTATCAAGGTTCCGTCTGGCTTCTCATCGAATATAAAGGGGATAATAAACATGGCAGAGAAAAAATTCCAAAACCTGAAGTCTCATGACTGCCACGTGATTATGACGCAGTTGCTTCCGATTGCATTGAGGGGGCTTCTACCGGAAAATGTTCGAGTACCCATTGTGAAGCTATGTGCATTCATGAACGCAATATCTCAGAAGGTAATCGATCCAGAAATTCTGACAAGATTACAGAGGATGTGGTCCAGTGTCTTGTTAGTTTTGAGTTGGTGTTCCCACCATCCTTCTTCAACATTATGACTCATCTCCTTGTTCACCTATGTGAAGAGATTCATATTCTCGGTCCGGTATTTCTACACAATATGTTCCCCTTTGAGAGGTTCATGGGAGTCTTGAAGAAATATGTTCATAACCGTGCTAGGCCAGAAGGAAGCATCTCGAAGGGCTATGGAACAGAGGAGGTCATTGGGTTCTGTGTTGACTTTATTCCTGACCTTAAGAAAATTGGTGTTCCTGAATCGCGGCATGAGGGGAGACTTAGGGGAAAAGGAACGCTGGGAAAGAAAACAATGATACCTAGGGACGGGCATTCTTTGACCAAAGCACACTACACAGTTCTACAAAATTCTATGTTCATGGCTACGTATGTCGAGGAACACAAGAATATTGTACGGTCTGCAAACCCGGGGAGGGATGACTCATGGATTAAACGCGAACACATGGAGACTTTCGGAAGTTGGTTGCAAACACATCTTATAAATGACACCACTGTTGAAGGTCAGCTGTACATGTTGGCAGGGTCACCATCTTCGACTATTGGGAGTTTTCAAGGGTACGAGATAAATGGGAATACATTTTACACGAGCTCCCAAGATAAGAAGAGCACCAACCAAAACAGTGGTGTCCGCTTTGATACAACAAACAAGAATGGAAAAACTGACACATACTATGGTTACATAGAGGAGATATGGGAACTTGACTATGGACCTTCTTTTAAGATCCCTTTGTTCAAGTGCAAATGGGTCAACCTGAATGGAGAAGGGGTAAAGGTAGACCCGCTTTATGGAATGACAACAGTGGATCTCAACTGTATTGGTTACAATGACGAACCATTCGTTCTAGCCAATGATGTGGCTCAGGTCTTCTATGTGAAGGACATGTCTTCCAGACCGAAGAAAAGAAAAAATAAGGGAACAATTTCATCATACGATGAGCCGAAGCGTCACATAGTTCTCTCAGCGAAAAGAAACATCGTGGGAATCGAGGACACGACAGACATGTCAGAAGATTATAATAAGTTTGTTTAAATTCCACCCTTCACAGTGAAAGCTGACCCCACCATCCCGTTAAATAATGAAGATGCTCCATGGTTACGGCCGAAGCGATCATAAGCAAGGGACACGAAGAAAAGCTGGCAATCATTATTGTTCCACCATCCCACTTTTCTGTTTCTCTCTCCTCCGTATGTTGGTGATGTGTAATAATAAGCGTGGAATACATGATCATATAGTTCTGTTTGATCAGTATTTTGTATTGACCGGTAAAAAGCTGACAACTATGACCCATATCCGAATACATTTCGAAGTGATAGTACGGATACCATCCTGACAGATATTGCAGGATTATAACTACTTTCGAGATGTAGTATGTGTTGACACACGGTATAGAACAAGTGATTATGGCAGGCCTCTATTGTTATTCATTGGAGTTAACCACCATAAACAACCCATAAACACACGGTATAGAACAAGTTATTGGGCCACCCTACTTCTACTATGAAAATGAGGCCATAGCTTCAAAAAGTGTATGGGTGGAAATTTCCAGAAATTTGTATGACATAGAGCCGGAGTTTGTGGATTCTAAGCACTTCTGTGCAGCTGCTCAAGAAAGAGGCTACATCCATAATTTGCCAATTGAGAATAGGTCACGTCTCCTTCCTCTCGCTCCAAAGACCATATTTGAGGCATTCCCTCATTATGAGAACTGGTGGCCTTCCTAGGATCCTAGAAAGCAGCTCGATTGCTTGCAAACCCGTGTGGCAAGTCCAATTCTGATAAAACAGATCGAACGTACTCTTGCAGGCTCAAGTAATCCACCACCTCTAACTGTTCAGGGGTATGTTATGGACGAGTGCAGAAGATGGAACCTTGTTTGGGTTGGAAAGAACAAGGTTGCCCCTCTAGAGCCAGATGAGATGGAATTTTTACTCGGTCTCCCAAGAAACCACACAAGGGGAGTCGCGAAGAGAGAGAGGTACAAATCTCTTGGCAATTCATTCCAAATTGATACTGTGGGTTGCCACTTGTCGGTGTTGAAGAACATGTTTCCCAATGGTGTTAATGTGGTGTCCTTATTCTCCGGTATTGGAGGAGGAGAGATAGCTTTGCACAGGCTTGGCATCCACATGAAGACAGTGATTTCAGTTGAGATAGGTGAAGTTAATAGGAGGATTCTGAGGGGTTGGTGGGATCAGACACAAACTGGCACTTTAATTGAGATTGCCGACGTGAAGTCTCTCACTAATGATAGCGTACACGGAAGTTACTATGTTTTCAAGCGGGGCTCGGGATAAAGGGAAAATACGTGTGGATGCGCAGAGTAAACCTTCGAAGGAAAACTATGGTTTTTCTGTTGTAGACGAAGATCTCAAATTCACCGTGTCAATAAGGTACAACTCGCTTTGAATTACGAAGATCACGAGAGAAATCAAAAATTGTAACATTTTTATATTCAAATTATATACAAATGAAAAAATAATTAATAGTTTCAATAGTTAGAACAATTATTTAGTTAAACGAAAAATGGATTTAAATTAGTTTTGCAAATTCTAGCATTTTTCATGTTGAAATTTTTGTCAAATTTGAAAGTATATAGAAGTTGTTAATGTGCAAACTTAACCCTTTTCAAAATTTGGCGCTAAAATTTTTTGGGCGCGCAGGGGGTGCCACCGAAATTCGAAATTTGTTTTTGGTCCCGGGCCGTGGTACCAACCGGGACCAAAGGGGCTCTAGTCCCGGTTGGTGGCACGGGCCGGGACTAGAGGCTCAGGTGTATAAAAATCGCGGCCCTCTTTCCAGGCTGAACGAACACCCCAGGGGCGGGTACGAGTGGACATGGCTGGGCGAAGCCCTGCCGGCGGCGGGAACGAGTAGACAGATCCCGCCGGCGGACCGCCGGCGGGGATGGGCTAGGGACACGGTAGACTAGGGGGGCACACAACTTATATGAAAAAAAGGCCAGGGGCCTTGCTTACATAGATAAGCGGCGGCGCGGCCACAGGCGGCCGGCCGTACTTGCATAAAGGGGGCGGCGGCGCGGCCACAGGCGACCGGCCGTTTTCTTGGGGGGTTTCTTAGTCTAGGGAGGGCAGCTTAGTCTAGGGGGGCGCACCGGCGCCGATCTACTCGTCCTCCTCGTCGGAGGAGATGCACTGGTAGGCGGGCGGCTGCCACAGGTGAGCAGGCGGCTGGGGCGGGGGCGGAGGCATCGGGGGCATCGGGGGCGCGTACGGCGGCGGCGGGGGCAGCACCTCCTGCGGCGGCGGCGGCGGAGGAGGCAGCTCCTGCTCCGGCGACTCCGGCGCCCAAACGCCGCCGGTCCAGGCCCAGGACATGCCGTACTCCAGCCCGGGGGGGAGCGGCTGCGGCGGCGGCTGGTCCTCGGATGCCTCATATTCGGCGTAGAGCGCGTGCCACCAGGGGGTAGTCTCGGGGGGCGGCGACGGCGGCATGGCGGCGGCGTCGGCGGCGGCGGCGGCGGCGGCCACGACCCGCTCCCACCGCTTTATTTCGTCCTCGACGAGTGAGCGGCGGGAGGCCTCGCAGGCCTCCTCCAAGGCGGCCCGGAGCACGGGGTCCTCCTTCCCGGAGAAGTCCTCCGGGATGTCCTCGAGGAGCCACAGCTCCCTCTCCCGGCCGGGCGATGGCGGCGGGTAGTCCGCGACGTCCACCTCGTGGGGGGCGGGGATGAAGGAGCGCCGGCGCTGCTCGTGCTCCTGCTCGAGCCAGGCGCCCCAGTAGGGGGAGCTGCGCGCGTACGCGCGCTCCTTGCGGACGGGAGCCGGCATGAGCTCGCATCGGCGGTCGATCTCCTTGAGCAGCGCCTGGCCGGTCGGGACCGGCGGCACAGGGATCCGCTGGGGGTTCAGGTGCCAGCCGTCCGGAAGGTGGACGTCAGCATAGAACACCGGCGTGGCGTTGTTCCAGTGCCACTCGGCCTCGTCCACCCGGACGTACCGGCGGAACCTCTTGCCCTTGGGCGCGGCGCTGGGCGGCGGGCGTGCAGCCTGAGGTGGCGCGGGGACGCGCGGCGTCCCGCCGAGGCGGACACCTCCAGGGCCGTAGCCGAAGGCCTCCGCCGGCGGTGGTGGGACGCGGCCGGCGCCGCTCGAGGAGCCTTCGTGGTCGTTCCTGGGGCGCTTGCCGGAGCCGCTGCCGAACCAGCGGGACATGGTGGCTATGGTTGCTCTGCCTGGGGCGCGGTCGGGGTGGATGGGTTGTACGGGCGGCTAGGGGCCTTTAAAAAGGACCCGGGTTGGGCTGGCATGCCAACCGGCGGCCTGAACGTGGCGGCGGTTGCAGGCGGCCATGAATGCGGGCAGGAGCCGAGGCGTGGGCGGCGTGGGGGAGTGGGGGCGCGGGAAGCCGAGGCGGGGTGGGAAGACGAGGTGACAGTGGCCCTTTGACCGGCCTGTGGTCTTAATTTAAGGGACCAGACGAGCCAGCCAACGGCCGCTGGCCAGTGGCCCCTTCGAACCGTTGACTGACCATAATAAAAGACGCTGGCCAGTGGGCCCTTCGAACCGTTGACTGACCATAATAAAAGACGCGGGTCAGTGGGCCCTTTTAACAAAAAAATGTGGCCAGTGGGCTTAATAAAAGACGTGGGCCTGGACGCGGTTGGGGAAGGGGAGGCCGGCTCGGGATTGGGAGACAGGAGCCCAAAAGACGTGGGCTGGACGCGGAAACTGTACGATTATATATATTTTTTTGTCAAAAAATTATCCATCCCGGTCCCTTGAACGAACCGGGACGAACTCCCTGGCCCAGGTTCGCCACGTGGCCTATCCTTACCATCCCGGGTCCTGGCACAACCGGGACCAATGGGACGGGCCATTTGTCCCGGCCAGCCCATCCCGGTTGCACAACCGGGACAACTGGCCCTTACGACCCGGGACAAAAGGCCCTGTTTCCACACTTGTGGGAGAGTTTTTTATGCACAATTGGAGTGCTACCTTTCTCCTGCCTTGCTAGCATTGCCCCGATATGTTACCTCAAAAGAAAGAAAAGATATCAATTCGATGAGGTATCAGCTGGGACAATCCGCCGGCGGCCACCACGGCGAGTCCGCTTGACGGCGAGTGGCTACCGTCCCAGTAGTCGTCCGCGACGGCAGGGCAGCTACACCGGTTAGTCGCATGCACCACTGAGTGTTCCTTATGGCGAGTGAGCTGGTGACGACGAGTTAGCCACATGATGTGGATTTAGGAGCTGATCTGCAAACTGATCTGAAACACGCTTTGTTGCACATAGCGAGTAGCGCGCCTGATATGAAAACAGATGCGAGATCTGCAGGTTGATTGACTTTTTTCTTCCTTTAGCATGCATGTCTCTGAGGGTGCAGGTGGCCGGCCGGCCAGGTAGAACCTACCATACTTTCTCTTCACAGATGCATGGCCGATGCCTATGAAGGCAGATCGATGGCATTGAGAATCTTGAGACCGTCTCGCCAGCACCCGTGTCGATCATGGTAGGACGTACCAACAACACCACCATGCATGTCTGATGCCAATCAAGCCGAATCAATGGTACTTCTGACATATGATGATTAGTCATAAACTTCAGCGGAAGGATCTTGAACAGAAAATTTAGCCTGCGAGCAGCTGTGTAAAACCCTAAGGGGTGAATCGGTATGGTGGAATAGCTCAACGCAATATGCGTGGCCTTCTAGTATTTATAATAGACAATACCTGTGTTACAATCTACAGGGGTATAGTTAGAATATACAACTATACAAAGTGTCTAATACCCTCCCTCAATCTTAGCAGTGTTAACTAGACCAAGATTGCGCCTACAAGACTCAAACAATGGTAGAGACAGTGGTTTAGTAAAGATGTCAGCTCGCTGATCCTTTGACGAGATGAACCGAATATGGAGAAGCTTCTGTGCAACTCGTTCTCGCACAAAATGATAGTCAACCTCTATGTGCTTTGTACGAGCATGAAACATCGGATTGGAAGAAAGGTACGTTGCACCAATATTATCACACCATAGAACGGGTGGACTACTCTGTGACACTCCCAATTCTCGTAGCAATGACTGAACCCAGATCAACTCAGCAGTGGCATTGGCAAGAGCCTTATACTCAGACTCGGTGCTAGACCTGGATACTGTGGCCTGCTTCCGAGCACTCCAGGCGATCAGATTGGGACCATAGAATATGGCATAGCCCCCCGTGGATCGCCGATCATCAGAACTACCAACCCAATCAGCGTCAGAAAATGCTGACAGAAGCCTTGAGGATGAACGCTGAATAAGAATGCCATGAGAAATTGTACCACTGACATACCTAAGAATCCGTTTAACTGCAGACTAATGAGAATGCCGAGGAGCCTGCATAAACTGGCAAACCTTATTGACAGCAAAAGAGAGATCAGGCCACGTGATGAGAAGATACTGCAATCCTCCAACTATACTCCTATAACGAGTAGCATCATCAGGAGATAGTGGATCACCATGAGAACTGCTGAGTGATTCGGTAGCTGACATAGGTGTAGAAGAGAACGAGCACTTAAGCATCCCAGCTCGACGAAGAAGATCAAGAGCATATTTCTTCTGAGTAAGAGTAAGACCCATAGGCAATGTCAAGACCTCGAGACCAAGAAAATAGTGAAGCGGCCCCAAATCTTTGACAGCAAAGGCTGATCGGAGAGCAAGCACCAGACGATCAGTAGCAACAGCAGTAGAGCTGAGGACAATGATGTCATCCACATAAACAAGTAGGTACATCGTGACATCAGGACGATGAAGCATGAAGAGCGAGGTATCAGCTGTCGACGGAACAAAACCATGCGCACGAAGAACACTCCCAAGGCGAGCATGCCAGGCACGAGGCGCCTGTTTAAGGCCATACAGAGCCTTAACTAGTCGACAGAGATGATGGGGCTTCTCAGAGTCAGCAAAGCCAGGTGGTTGACGCATGTAAAACTCCTCTTCAAGCAGACCATGCAGAAACGCATTTTGAACATCGAGTTGACGAAGATGCCACCCATTAGTAACAGCCAAGGAGAGTAGCAGGAGGATGGTAGTAGGCTTGACCACAGGACTAAAAGTGTCCTCATAATCAAGACTGCAGCGCTGCTTAAACCCTTTTTCGACCAGACGTGCTTTATAGCGCTCAACAGAACCATTTTCATGCCTCTTGATCTTAAAAACCCACTTGCAGTCAATTATATTGATACCTGGGCGTGATGGAACCAAACTCCACGTCTCATTAGCATGGAGTGCTTGAATCTCAGCCTCCATAGCTTCCCTCCAATGGGGAACACGAAGAGCATCATGATAATTAGTAGGCTCAATAGCAGAATCACGAACACCATGAGCAGTACATGCAGCTAGCCAGGCAATACATCCATCAGTCCAGACTTTCGGCCGAGAATTACAAGTGGTACTCCGAGTAACAGCACTAGAAGGAGCAATCTGCACGGGCGGTGGCGAAGTAGACGACGCCACAGCACTCGGCCCAGGAGGTGTGGGTGCTGGCGACGCACAGGAGAATCAGATGGGCCGGATGGCCCGTCTAAGTTATCAGCCGCGCAGCGCGGTCCAGGGGTCGAAGAAGAAGCCGGCGGCACGCGACGCGGCCCAGGAGTCGATGGAGGAGCCAAATCATGCGCAGAAGAATCGGCCCGTGCATGGCCATGCATGGGCAGCTGATCGTCGTGATCGACGTGATCATCGTCAGCCGGTCGCATCACATCATCAAGGAGTTCAAGTCGCGCACCGCGCCCTGTTCCTGCACCATGGTTAGGCAACAAAGCAGGAGTATACGCAATATCTGCAAATTGGTCAATAGAAACGGAAGTAGAAGTTTTAGATTGAGGAGATTCTGATGATGACAAGGTAGAGAAAGGAAACACTCGCTCATCAAAGACAACATCTCTGGAAATATAGACTCTATTGGATGGAACATGGAGGCACTTGTAGGCTTTATGGAGTGGACTATAGCCTAAGAACACACATTTTTTAGAGAGAAACTCAAGTTAATGTGAATTATAAGGTCTAAGATGAGGCCAACAAGCACAACCAAACACCTTAAAGAAGGAATAATCAGGTGTCTCATGGAGGAGTTTTTCCAGAGGAGTGTTCATAGATAGAACACGTGTCGGTAACCTATTGATGAGGAAACAAGTAGTGGTAAATGCATCACTCCAAAAGTGAAAAGGTAAAGAAGCATGCGCAAGTAAAGTCAATCCAGTCTCGACAATGTGGCGGTGTTTGCGTTCGGCAGTCCCATTTTGTTTATGAGTATGGACACGCAACACGATGAGTGATACCTAGCTTGCCAAAGAATGTGTTGAGGTTGCGATACTCACCCCCCAATCAGATTGAACATGAAGGATTTTGGCATTTAGAAGGCGTTCAACATGGGTTTGAAATTGCAAGAAGACATTAAAAACATCAGACTTGCGCTTAAGCAAATAGAGACATGTAAAACGACTATAGGCATCAATAAAACTCACATAATAGTTGTGACCACTAACAGAGGTTTGGGCAGGGCCCCATACATCAGAATGAATAATCTCTAAGGGAGTTTTTATTACATGAGTGGAAGATGTAAAGGGTAGTTGATGACTTTCTCCCTGCTGACAAGCATCACAAACTAGAGTATCTTTATTGCTAGACTCAATAGGCAATGCATGCTTATGAAGAACATGCTGAACAACTGGAGATGTTGGATGACCTAAACGAGAGTGCCATTGGGAAGATGACACACGAACACCACTGAAAGCTTGTTTATTGGATGATGACCCTACGGGATAGAGGCCACCATGACACAACCCTCTAAGAATGGTTTCCCTCGTAGCGCGATCCTTCACAAGACATTTAAAGGGGTGAATTTCTACAAAGACATCATTATCTTGTGCAAGTTTACTAGAAGATAAGAGATTGCGAGTTACTTGAGGAACATTATTAAGGTGGAGTGGTTTAGTAGTGGAGGGGTGAAGGGATGATTGACCAATATGAGATATGCGCATACCTGACCCATTTGCGGCATGAACATGGTCGTTTCCCTTGTACGGTTCCTTGGTAGTGAGCTTGCTCATGTCATCCGTGAGATGATCCGTCGCGCCTGATTCCATATACCACGCGGGATCCATCTGATACTCCGCAGGTGGTGCAACAGCTGCAGTGGACGCCGAGCGTTGAGAGACCATGGCAACTTGGCGCTCCAAATTGGCACCATCATTGCCGACGCCAAGGAAGTTGGTGTCGAACCTCTTCCAACACCGCGCAGCTACATGCCCAATAGTGTTGCACATCTGACAGAGGGGCCGGTTCCCATCAGCAGTGTTCCAGCGACGACCATTGCTTCTCCCTCCTGCCGAAGAATTGTTAGACGGTGGCAGTGTAGAGCTCGGTGCCGAAGAATTCTTGACGGTGGGCTCCTGTGAGTACTGCTTGGTGTAGTTTCCCTGACCCGGTGATGCCCGAGGAGGTCCACGCGCGGCGCCAGATCGATAGGCCGCGTTGGCGTCGAAGGAGGTCGCAGTTGCGGAGCGGGCGCGACGTGCTTCCACCCGCTGTTCAGTGGATAGGATCCGAGCGTACAGGTCACGTGTGGATATCGGCGTGTCCCTGCTGTTTATATTCTCAATAAGATTGTCATAATCCTCATCAAGGCCCTTAAGAACATAAGTAATGAACTCTTCCTGGCGAAGTGGTTGACCAAGCGGCGTCGGAGTGTCTGACAGGGACTTGATTTTTTGGAAGTACGTCGATGCGGAGGTGTTGAGCTTGTAGATGTCTCCTAGCTGGGTACGGATCTGAACCGTCTGCGCCATGGACTGGCCCCCAAAACTCTCCTCGAGTGTACTCCATGCCTCACGTGTGGTAGCGGCGAAGATCACCAGGCCACCAATACTGGGCATCAGTGAGGAATTTATCCCCGAGAGGATGGCAGCATCTTGCATTACCCATGTACGGTGATCAGGGTTGAGGACAGCGACAGGGGTGCCACCGTCGGTCTGATGCAGGACGTGCTCCGGTGGACACGGAAGAGAACCATCCACGTATCCCATCAGATAATGCGACCGCAGAAGGGGAAGGATGGCAGCACGCCACAGGAGATAGTTCTCTCCTCTTGACAGCTTGATGCTCATCAGGTTACTGAAATTGTAGGGCTCGGCGCCGATCGATGCCGACGCGTGATGGCGGGAGAAGAGGCTGCCCACCGATGACGTGTTGAGAGCGCCGATTATGGAGGCCGAGAGTTGGCCCTCCGTGCTTGCGGAGACCATTGCAGGCGACAACGCCATGGTCGTGCTCGGCCCGGTGGAGTTCACGAGAGCGGCGACGGTGGAGTTGACGAGGGCAGCAACGATGGAGTTGGCGACGCTGGACGACGTCATCGTTGGGAGGCGTTGGGATACGGCAGCGGAAGACGAAACACTAGATGGGATCGTCGTGCGGCAGCACTAGAGGGGCGGCACACGTGTATGCTCTGATACCATGTAAAACCCTAAGGGGTGAATCGGTATGGTGGAATAGCTCAACGCAATATGCGTGGCCTTCTAGTATTTATAATAGACAATACCTTTGTTACAATCTACAGGGGTATAGTTAGAATACCTTTGCCAATTGCAATATGCGAATTGGCAATGGAGTTGATACAGAGATTTGGCATGATAATTGGTTACCTCGTGACGGAGCATTACGGCAGATTGCATGTCCAAAGGAGGTTCCGCCAAGGCTAGTATCGGAGCTGATAGATAGCACAATGAAGCAATGGAACGTGGCCTCTCTAAACACGTTTTTTCTGCCTATGGATGTGGAGGTTATAAGATCGATACCTCTTAGTACCCGGGTGCAAGCAGACTTTTGGGGCTGGCACTACGAGAAGCGAGGGATATTCACAGTTCGGTCCGCGTATAGGATGTTGGCCCGGGTGAAGGAAAGGAGAACGGCATGGATTGACCACACAGCAGCTAGTTCGGATGTGTCAGGTACCAAAAACAGCTGGACGAGCTTGTGGCATACTCGTGTACCGACGAAGCTAAAGGTATTTTTGTGGAGGTTGGCGAAGCATTCATTACCAACGGGAGATCTTCTCCATCGTCGTCATATCGCTCTGACAAGTCGATGTGCTATTTGTGGGGCTGACGATTCATGGCGTCACTCCCTCATCGACTGCACCATGGCGCGACCAGTTTGGGCACTGTCAGACGAGGAGATGCTTGAGCACATGTGCCATGTACAGGAACCAGCAGCGAAGAACTGGTTGTTTGCAATGATAGACTCACTATCGCATGCTCAGCTCACACGGATGTGTGTCACATTATGGGCTGTGTGGCATGCTCGCCGCAAAGCAATTCACGAAGATGTGTTCCAAAGCCCATTGAGTACCCACTGTTTCGTGGGGAGTTTTATTGCTGATCTCTCTTTAGCAAATGAGAGAGAAGAGAGGAAGGTTTGCCATACACCACGAGTGAGTAATCATCCAAGTTGGATTCCTCCGAGCTTGGGGGAAGTTAAGGTGAATGTAGATGCAGGGGTGGCAAAGACAAGGAATATGGGATCCATGGCGGCGGTAGCACGTTCAGCCGATGGAGTTTCCTTGGAGCATCGGCGGTTAGTTTCCCGGGAGTTTCGAACCCGGAAACGCTGGAGGCTATGGCGTTACGAGAAGGAATAAATGTTGCGCATGATCTATCCCTCGCAAGGCTCTGCGTAGCGAGTGATTGCAACAATGTTATCCAAGCATTGAAAGGGGAGTATCTGGGGAGCTACAGCCATATTCTACAAGAAATAAAGACGGGCGTTATGGTTTTCGAGGAGGTGAAATTCATTCACGAGAATAGCTCACTACGTACGTTGTCCAACCCACCTCGTAAGACATCTTTCCTCGGAGTTTCAGCCAGTTCAAGTTAGGGCAAGGGCGTCCAACAAGGAACCTCATTCTCTGGCCAAGATGGCGTTGGCTTCGGTGTCTGGTAGATTGCTTTGGCTTGATAGACCGCCAGAGGGCGTTTGTATTCCGAGTATCATTATAATTCAATAAAGGGGCGGATGTATTCTCAAAAAAAAAAAAATTGTTGGAGGGTTAGGCAAAGTTTTGCCTATGCCTTGTCTAAATATGCGAAATTTATAACGGATCAGAGGTAGTACAAAAAAAAATTAATACTGAGCGTAGAGGGCTAGAGGCCGGGTGAGCAAGAAACCATGCATCATAGTAGCACACGAAAACCCCCCAAAAAAAAGTAGCACACAAAAGTACCCCGCACCTCTTTCGAGAGAGGATAATTAAGAAACATTGGTGAATAGCTAACGCCCTCACCAACCATCGCTATTATAACAATGCATGAACACGCTCTTTTAAGACTAGTCATAGTGGGGAGTATCATATATTGGTATCATGCATATGATACTAGTGTATGATACTACCCCTCTAATGCATAGTATCATATAGTAGTATCATATATACATCTCATTTATTGTTTTGTAGTATCCCAATATAAATATGTGTACAAGATTTTTTTGTTATTAAAATATCTTGTTTTATGTGCTATGATACCGTAACATAGGTAGATACCACCACCATCTCTTTCTTCATTAATTGTTGCGCCACGCCAGATTTTTGCCAACATAGCATGCATGATACTATCTATAATACCCCCACTATGGGTAGTCTAAAGGAGCCACTGCTTTTGTAGGCTTGTTCTTGTAGACTCCTAGCTAGGAAGCAAGGTGATACCATCATCCAGACTAGCATGGTAGGAGTCGAAACGCCATGTGCGAGAGATCAGCGACAACTATGATGGGTCGGGGGTGCACTGTGTTATGAATAGGATGCATAGAGGAACATATCACCTCCACACAAACTAAGAGAACTAGAATAGACTCAAATCTGCTGATTTCCAAAAATTGGTGCATCGCAATTCTGCCGTGCATCTCTTTCTTCATTAATTGTTGCGCCACGCCAGATTTTTGCCAACATAGCATGCATGATACTATCTATAATACCCCCACTATGGGTAGTCTAAAGGAGCCACTGCTTTTGTAGGCTTGTTCTTGTAGACTCCTAGCTAGGAAGCAAGGTGATACCATCATCCAGACTAGCATGGTAGGAGTCGAAACGCCATGTGCGAGAGAGCAGCGACAACTATGATGGGTCGGGGGTGCACTGTCACTACGGGAGAAAACCCCTTTCCCGTGTGCCAGAAGCACACGGTAAAGGGAAAACAACGCACGGTAAAGTCTTTGCCGTGTGCTTTTCGTCGTGGCACACGGCAAAGATTACACGGTAGATAATTGCACGGTAAAAAATTCTTTCCCGTGTGCATATTGTCGTGGCACACGGTAAAGATAAAAATGGGTCCCACCCACACTTGGCCGCGCACGAAACGGGAACGGAAAAAGGTGGGCCCAACATGTCAGTCTTTCCCGTGTGCAAGCACACGGCAAAGAATTTTGACTCTTTGCCGTGTGCCTGCACACGGCAAAGACTGACATGTTGGGCCCACCTTTTTCAACCCACCGTGGGCCACACCTGTCAGTCTTTCCCGTGTGCAAGCACACGGCAAAGATTCAAAATTCTTTGCCGTGTGCTTGCACACGGGAAAGACTGACAGATGGGCCCCGCTGGCCCTCCCACCATCTTGTCATCCGTGGCAATCTTTACCGTGTGCTTGCACACGGGAAAGATTTAGAGATCTTTGCCGTGTGCAAGCACACGGTAAAAAGTTGCCAAAAATGCCAGGTCGTACAGGCCTGCTCCACGTGGCCTCTTTACCGTGTGCTTGCACACGGCAAAGAGTGAAAAAATTCTTTGCCGTGTTCAAGCACACGGGAAAGAGGTCAAAAAAATGAATTTTTTTTTTGTTTTCATTCAACATTACAGTTCAAAATCACAGAATACACTGCACAATAGATATAACATTCAATAATCATCACAGCAACACCAAATTGCATCCAAAATGCATCGAAACGGCACAAAATCATCCATAATAGCACAAATATCATTCATAGCATCCATAGCATCATTATTTACAATGGGTTCATCATTACATCGATGTTGCATGACAAATGGAAACATCCGGGAAGTCCTCATGCCATCGATGTCCCCTCCGAGCTCCAATCCATCTAGAACATGAGAGAAAGCGACATTGACATGAGAATGGAAACATTTGAATGCAAAATGACACATAATTGACATAGACATCAAACTTTGCACTCTCACCACTCAGGCAGTGAAGCGAGAAATTCAGCAAACCTGACGAGTAGCAAGTCGACAGATGGATCTAAGTCTAAGTGAGACATGAAAGTAAGTTTTGACGCGGAATATAGTAGGTTTAGCAAACTCACCACTCTGCTCCTGTCTGCTCTCGTGGCTGAGGTGCGGTAGTGGACATGGGCGATGCGTTCGACCCCGCGGCAGAGGCACCAGTACCCTGCAAGCAGTTAGAAGGAAATGATACAAGTTAGAAGGAAATTATACAAGTTATACGAAAACGACACCAGTTAGAAGGACATGATACAAGTTAGAAGGAAATGTTAACTTACGGTAGCGTTCGGTGATTGGTGAATCACCATCTGTCCGGCTCCGGCTCCGGCTCCGGCTCCAATAAGCGGCATCTGCGGCATCTGCGGCATCTGCGACTGCATAGTATGTTTTAGAAACCGGGTTAGTAATAGCCGAGAAGACTACCGCTACTATGCAATTTGAATGAAACTCACCGCTAGCCACGACATCTGCATCTGCACCGCTGCCATCTGCCTCACCTGCTCCTCCATCTGTTGCCGCTGCAACTCGAGCTGGCGCCGCTGCTCCTCGGCCAGCTGCCGCTGCTCCTCGGCCAGCTGCCGCTGCTCCTCGACCAGCTGCCGCTGCTCCTGGGCATCCCGCCGCTGCTCCTCGGCCTGCTGCCGCATCGCCGCCAACTCCTATTCAGGTGACATGGTTTGTAGTTGTTAGGACGAAACCATGCAAAAAGAATAAATGAAAGGTTCACAAAACTAACCGTAGCTAAGTCACGTGCAGGCTCGTCGCGCCTCAGGATCGGGAGGCTGGAGCTCGTCGCCCGAGCCTTGATGGCAGGGAGGCTCTCGGTCTCGACGGGGAAGGCGCTCGCTCCAACAGAAGGCCGTCCGTGCCTCTTCCCGCCCCCAGACACCATGACCAGGAACGGGTCAAAGTCCTGGGAGCTCGGGTCAGCGTCCTCCCCCTCCTTGCCCTTGAAGGAGCCGTCGTAGTTCTTCTTGCGCTCAGCGGTGGGCTTACCATACGCCTCTTCTCCGAGGTTGGGATCATATGGCTTCGCCTGCTTGGCGGGTGCCACCTTCGCCATGAAGAAGGCCTGGTAGGAGTTTGGCTCCGCCACCTTATTGTGAGCCGCCTGCAATAGAAAATAACACGGTTAGAAGAGCACATATTGTTCCACCCATAAGTAAGAATGCATGAAGAACTTGCAGAAAGAAATTGCACTTACATAGATCTCGGCGTAGCCCGAAACAGACCGGCTACCCTGATGGTGATAGGACTTCACCAGGAGCCGGTTCGTCCTACCGGCGGCATTCTTGGCCTTCCACGCGTCAGAGTCCCACATGTGGGACAGCTGGGACCACGCATCCGCGTGGTGGGCGCACCAGGTAGGCTTCGCCTACATAAAAGATTACGAGGTTAGTATGTATGAACAAAAAGTACAAGTGTTTGACATGCATGAGGAATAAGAAGAAGCAATTTTACCGAGTTATACTCCTGGGCGGAGGGGTACTTCTTGATGGCGTTCTTCCTCTCGCAGACCAACCCCTTCGTCGCCTCGATCCGGACCACGGCGGCGACACGGGCCTCGTAGAGCATGTCTGTCACCGCCTTGACCGCCTTCGTCGTGAGGATCTTCCGGGACACCTCCTCCTGCCCCTCAGCGCATCGAAAGTACCGCTACAATTAAACAAAAGATGTGGTGTTAGTTCATTCGATGAGATGTAGTTCAGGAAATATGGTAGCTTTTACTTACCCAGAAATCCTGGAGCACGGCCTCATACTTGGTGCCGTGGGTGATGTCCGCGCCGAGCTTGTAGTCCAACCAGCGAACAGCTGGCACTGCTGGACTGCCATCACCGCGTGACACCATCCCGGGGTAGTGGGTCTTGAGAAGAGCACCCAGGACGTGCGACACGCTACGCCCCGGACCGAGCCTCTTGAACCTGTTTGTAAGATCAGAGAGCAAAAAAATATTAGTTCCAATATTTACAATAGATGTATGATGCAAAATACAAGAATAATTGTAAAACAATAGACAGAGTAGCGCGAAATAAAATATAATTACTATAAATCTTACCCGGTGCCCTGTGGCTGAAGCAAAGGTCGAGACGCGGTGGGCACGTCGTTTGGGAGCGACACCGGACCCCGCAGGTACACCTTGCTGGTGACCTCCTGCTCTCCCCCCTCCTCCTCCTCCTCGTCGTCCTCCTCCGTGCCATCAGGTGGCGGGAGATAGTCCTCCTCCTCCCTCTCCTGGTCCTCCATGTCCTGCTCGTGCCTCTGCGGCTCCTCCACCATGACCTCCTTCCCTCGGCCAGTCTCCCCCTCCGTCCTCTGCCTCCTCCTCCTAGTACTGTCGGTCCTAGTCGACGTAGCGGCGGTTCTGGAACCTCCGCCGCTTCCCTCCTGTGCCCTCCGCTCCTGCTCCTGCCGGAGGGACTCCTGGTACACCGCGTCGATCGGCCGCCCCTTCCTCGTGCCCCTTCTGCCGCCCCTGGACGACTCGGGCTCGCCCAAGGGGGTCCTCCTGCCTGCTCTGGGTCCTACCATGTTGCTGTGGCCTGCAATGACAAACATTAAACCAATTAGTAATTAATATAAAGCATTTGAGGCAAATAAGAAATAAATGAAAAGCATGTGTGGAGCAAACAGAAATAAATGTAAAGCATGGAAAGAAAATGAACTAAGTAAATTTACTACAAAGCATACATATATTGGTTTGTGTCGGGATCATCTGGATCTGGAGCACTAGTGTCATCAACGTCGGCCTCATCATCACTATCACGCGTGTCATCAACGTCGGGCTCCCCCTCTTCGGCGGTGTGGTTGTTCTGTGCACTTAACCGCTCGAGTAATGCCAAGTCCTCAAGGTCCTCAACCTCTTCTTCGACGTCGTCACCGCCAACGTCTACTTCCATATCCTCACCTCCCGTCAAGTCGATCACAAAATGGCCGGTGAGACCATCGTCCTCTTGGAAGAATTCTCCCTCATATGTGTCCGTGTTTATGAGAGGGTTATAGTCGGAGTCGATTGGCATTGGCAATTTACCATATGGCGACACCTTGTACGGGACATCGTAATCCCGCAGACGAGGGATAGTGCACGCGTATGGGAGGTAATATACTTGCGTCGCCTCTTGAGCCACGATATAGACATCTGGGCAGTCCAATATCTTTTCTCGATTAATTTCGACTAGCCCAACAGCCGGTTCTCCTCTATAATGCACCGGATCGAACCACTTGCACTTGAAAAGAACAACCTTAGGATGCGGTCCTCCTAGTCTTTTCCATTGTAGTTCGTATATTTCTTCAAGTATTCCGTAGTATTCTACTCCATTGCATACGGTTAACACTCCGCTATTTGTTGTGCTTCGATTAGGCCGAAGCTGCTCGTAGATGTTGGTTCGGAAGCGAAACCCATTGACGTCGTAAGTGTCGTACCTACGGACCTTATAGTGAAAACTCATGGCAACGGTTCTCAGCTCCTCGTTCATATCATGGTCTACGTTAGCCTGTAGGTTCAACCGGAAAGCGTTAATTAGCGGCATGTAAGACGTGATAGGTATGTTAAACATCAGCGAGGGGAAATAGAAAGTACTTTGCCTCGTAACCAATCAATGTAATTTGGTTGGTTGTTACCGGCACCCTCACGGAGTAACTTTTCCTCCTCGTGTATGGTAGGTTCGTCGGCACTCGACCAATATTTCGCCACAAATTCCCTACAAAAAATAAGGGAAACTTGAGTGTTTTGGTCCCAGAATTTTGTGAAGAGTTGCGATACAAATTACCGTGGAGAGCACTTACTCTTGGTACTCTGCCGCCTCTTGTAGGTTTGTAAGGATATACAAGCTTATATCGGTCCACACGCTGTGACTCAATTCTTGCATCTTGTGGCTGCCAGAAGTTCCAAGTTTGCCTTTGAAGAGGCTAAGCTCGGATTGGTGCTCGAGGGCGCCAGTGTTGTAACGAGCCACTGGATTGTGCATGGTGGGAACATCCGGCGGATAATACGTTGTGATGACGTTCGCCACCTCCTCGATTATGAAAGCCTCGGCTATCGATGCTTCAATCTTACATTTGTTTCTAGCTTTGCTCCGTAGGGTCTTTTGTAGCCTCTCCGTTCCGTACATCCAACGGCCTTGCACTGGACCTCCCATTCGCGCCTCGGTGGGGAGGTGTAATATCATGTGTGCCATAGGAACAAAGAAGCTAGGCGGAAACATTGCCTCTAACTTGCAGATCAACTCTGGAGCCACCTTTTCCATGTCTTCAATAACGGTTGGAGATACCTCCTTAGCACAGAGAACACGGAAGAAATAGCTCAGCTCGGCCAGGACCCTCCAGTCTGCCTCGGGTATGAAGCCTCGAACCATTACTGGGAGTAGCCGCTCAAGCCATATGTGGTAGTCATGACTCTTGAGCCCGATGATTTTCATGAGATCAATCCGGACACCCCTTTTTAGATTCGCCGCGTACCCATCGGGGAACATCAACAAGGCGATCCACATGAGCGCTATCCTCCTTTGCTCCCTTGTAAGAACCCAAGGGGCCTTTGGCTTCCTCCATCTCTGTCCCCCGCCGGGTGGCTGCATCTCAAGATTTGGTCTATTGCAAAGCTTTTTTAGATCGACTCTAGCCTTGACGTTATCCTTCGACTTATCAAGAATGTCAAACAGTATAGCGAAAACGGACTCCCCGATATTCTTCTCGGTGTGCATCACATCTATGTAGTGTGGCTGTTCGAGATCCGGGAAGTAAGGGAGATCCCACAGGGACGGCTTGTGAGTCCAGGCGTGTGTGACACCGTACCCCTTGAACTTGCCTGGATTCTCAGGATCATCCTCGAGGGCGTTTAACTGAGCGAGTATCTGTTCGCCGGTCAATTTAGGAGGTGCCGTCTTTGTGACAACGGTATCTCTCGTGAACTTCTTAGTGTCTTGTCTGAATTCATGGTCAGCACGAAGGAACTGCCGATGCAGATCGAAGCAACAATACTTGCGACCCTCACTCAGCCAATAAAACTCCATAGCACTCTTGCACTGCGGGCATGGAAACTTTCCGTGAACGGACCAGCCTATGAACAGCCCAAAAGCCGGTAGGTCATGCAATGAGTACTGGTACCAGACAAACATATTGAAGTGTGTCTTGGTAGCTCGGTCGTATGTCCGGAATCCCGTAACCCAAGCTTCTTTCAGCTCATCCATCAACGGCTGCATGTACACACTCATATTTTTTCCCGGGTAGTTGGGCCTCGGAATTATCAACGACAGGAACATGTACTTGCGTTGCATAATGGCGCCGGGTGGGAGATTCAGCGGGATAACAAACACGGGCCAGCAACTGTATGAGGCAGCCGTCATACCATACGGATTGAACCCATCGGTAGACATGGCAATTCGCACATTCCGAGCCTCGGCTGCTTTCACACGATGTTTGTTGTCAAAATTCTTCCATGCTTGACCGTCCGACGGATGTACCATCATCTTCCTCTTGCTCGCGTCTTCCTTGTATCTTTTCCCATCTTTGTGCCATGTCATCATTTTCGCAGTGTCCTTGTCCATGAAAAGTCGCTGAATCCTTGGTACGACCGGAAGATACCTAAGGATGTTGGCGGGGACAGCGCTCTGCCTCTTCTGACCATTACCCGGGTCTACCTCCACATACCTTGAGGATCCGCACTTGGGACAGTATCCGGACTGCTCGTATTCTTTCCTAAATAGGACGCATCCCTCCGGACAGGCATGGATCTGCTCGTACGGCATGTTAAGTGCACGGAGGATTTTCTTCGACCCGTAGAAGCTCGAAGGCAGAATGTGACCTTCAGGGAGCCAGCGACCAACGACGGTCATTATGTCATCAAAGCAGTCTCGAGGAAGGTTATACCGGGCCTTGATAGCCATAATATCACCGATGGCCTTCAGCTGCCTGTATTCCGTGTGGGGGTGAAGAGGCGCAGCCGAGGACTCTAACATATCATAGAAAGCCTTCGCGGCACCCTCTGGCTCCTCTTCTTCCACTTGTGCATCACGGAAGTCATTTACCATGTCTCCTAACAACCCGTTATCACGGTCGTCCTCGGACTCGGACTCATCTTCTCCCGCCTCCTCCACTATGACACGGTCCTGCTCACCATGGTACGTCCACACGTAGTAGTTCTCCACAAACCCATATTTAACGAGGTCTATTCCAATCGAATCCCTGACTTTTATTCTGTTGTTCCTACATTTACCGCACGGACACCAAGCAGTAGATTTCCCCTCAGCAAACGCTTGATCCAAGAATCCATCCACCTTACGAAACCAGTGAGTACTAATCTTGGTTTCACTTTCCCGGCCAATGTACATCCACTCACGGTCAGTCATCTTCCTCGACTCTTTTGGTTGACAGCTGTTACGATATCGCCAAGTAATATGAAGCAAGTAATAAGAAAATTATTCAATGTCGTCAATTTAATTACGGACAAATTTTATGTTTCAAAGCATGCAAGGGTTCACCTACAGTTCTAATAGGTAGGGGCCTAATCCCACCCGAGTATGTGCAGATTGAGTCGCGTTCCATGTTCTACCCCGACCCGAGATGGAATTTCGGCAGCACCTCCCCGCTGTTCTTCAGAATACACGTCTCGAGCTTATCAAGCCGAGAGGGTGTGCATCCGAAGAACAACAGGGAGGTGCCGTCGAAATTCCGTCTCAGGAAGGGGTAGAACATGAAACGCGACTCAATCTACACATACTCGGGCTGTCCAAAAACGTGGACAATCCGGAGGAGTTACGGTTATAAATATGCAGAGACGGACAGTCCTGCATATTTATAAATTTGTAACCCTTCCGGACGGGAGACGCCTAGGGTTACGCGACTATGCATTAAAATAAATGTGGCATCGGCTCGAAGGCCGGGGCAGAGCAAGGGGAGGAAGGGCGGAGGACAGGGAATTCTAGCTCACCTCAACCGCACAGGGCGAAATCGAAGACGGTGGAGCAGCAAGGAAGGAGAAGCTCGGGGACGCGCACCGGAGCACGCGGGGCCTACGCTGGTGAATGGCGAGACCTAGTCCATCTGAAAACATAGAAAACAACATATGTAAGCACATTTGTATGACAACAAAAACATATTTAATCATCGACGCACTCGGCAACAACATCACCATCGACTTGCCAACGACGATGTCGCCACAAAAATTGCAACCGACGGCATCTTCGATGCTCGAACCCTAACGCGGCTCACACAGACAGCGCCGACTCTAGGTGAAAAGGGCACTGACAAGCGAGGCCCACAAAATATTATCTAACCTAGTTTCGTCCATCGATGGCATAACCACCATCACCGACATCCCATCACATCGCTGCCACCTCGCCACCTACATCACCGCCGCCTAGCCAAACGTCGATAGCCGCCACCGTGTTTTTCCCGTCGCGCGGCGCGTCCACCGCGCTAAACAGGCAATCACTTCCGCTTCCACGCCGTCACCCATCGAGCTTCCGCGCCGTCGCCCACCGAGGGGGAGCGGCACCGCTACCGAGCTTTCGCGCCCCCTACCTCTACGACATGCCCTACATTATGCCCACCGAGGAGGAGCGGCACCGCCACCGAGGAGGAGCTTGCAGGAACGGGACCGTAGAGGTCGATTTGGTGGTATTTCAGCGATATCAGGATCACACTAAATGACCATCAATTCACGCTCACAGCCTCGATAGCAGCTCGGCCTGATTCAAGCAGCCACAGGTTTCTTTTTCTTCACAGACAATATCTACCTGTCTTTCTGAACTCCTCCTCGACACAAATCGAGTACCGCAGGGGGAGGCGGGCGGGGAGCATATATATTATGTGGCCATGTGGTAAGCTGATGGGTTCTCAGGATCTGACGCCAAGGCGCAGAATCGTGAAAGGCGCAAAAAAAAATTGATGCTTGTTTCTATTGGATCATTTTTCGATTTAGGTGATTGCTGGAAAAAACATATAATGACTAATGAAAATTCAGTATATAAACGGTACATGTGAGTGGCGCAAACAACCCATTTTGTTAGTAGATCACAAGGAGCCTTGCAATTTTGTTGGGACTCAATGTTTGAACACAATGTGTGTGTGTTTGCCCATCTGCTCTACACATAGGCCCTGCTGTGTTCTAAATCTTTTTTTGTTTATCTCTATTTAGCTTAGCTCGCAGAAAATTATGTCTCACGTTAATTAATTCTTTCCCTGTTTGTTTCATGCACATTGCACCGGCCTTTCATCCCTGGAGCAGTACCTGCTGGGATATATGGTAATTGCACCATAAGTTTTCACTAAACCTTACAACCTCGCCACATTCTTACAACAAGTACTGACCGATATAGTGGACATATCCCTTTTCAGCCAAGGTTCACTATGGACCTCACTGTCTAACGTCGACCTGCTGCATGGGACGGCGGAATCGCTCCTCACTCTCACAAACCTGTTCATCGTGTTGGGTCTGAGAGGGGCCTTGAGGAAACTGAAGGACGCGGACGAGAGCAATTCCGAAGCTCCTCAGGACAGGAAGGAAAAAAGTTCTGTCTAGATACTTGTATTAGTTCACCGAATTGCACTTGTAAATCCTTGAGAATTTCCCTTTGGTGCAAGTAGCGATGGCATGACATTGTAGCCTAGGAGTGTAACATTTCATTTTGGTCAACCAGTAGGGGCTGTTGTAATAAACTGCACAGTTTGGCTTTTGTGCATATGCTGATCCATAATATATTGGAGTTATGGAGCTACTGCAATTCAGAGTTTTGAGTTTTGTAGATCATTTTGGTGCTTTCCAGTGGCACTTTTTATGGTTTCCATGCAGTGATAAATAATCGTCATATTCTAATTGTGCCACCGGTGATCACACAAGTCTGAATCTAATGCCAGTGGGAGGCTGGGAGTAGAGTACGATACTGGCCGTGGTGCCTACAAGCTCTGAATGTCCGGCTTGAAAAACTGGCAAGGATTCAGGAACTCGTCAAGCTGAGCTTCAAAGTCCATGTCAGCCCCGAGGCCGTCGGCCGCGTAGCCATAGTTGCCGGCAAGCTGGCACCAGGTGCTCACTGGTGGGCAGCAGTCGTCGATGGCCCCGGGTGGTGTCAGGGGATCTGCTGGCCAGTGCTGAATCCCTTCCGCCCCAACCGGCGAGCCGGCAGCATGTGGCTGCTGCTGCTCCGGGCGGCTGGTCAGAAGGGACGGCGCGGCGCCGTGTGCGGCGCAGGTGTGCTCGCCGTTGTACACGACGTCGAAGAGCAGCGGAAACAAAAGCAAATTGGCATGTTCTACAGCAGGGGGAGGGGGCAGGGGAAGGAAAGAGTGGTTACCGGCGTGGAGGGGAGGGCGGCCGGCCGTGCACGGGCGGAGGTGAGCGGCGGCCGGGGACAGGTGGAGGGGAGATTGGGCGCGGCGCAGGTGGGTGCAGCGCCTTCGTCGCTAGGCGCCGGCGTTAGGAGGTTCCGGCGGGGGGATTCGTCGGCCTGGAGCAGCGGAGGAGGCCGCAGGCGACGGCGGCGGCAGATCGGCGACGGCGGCGGCGGATTGGGCCGGCCGGGAAGAAGTTCTCTGTGTGTGGTTCGATTGGGGAATTTTTCCCCAAATCGAACCGGTGCGGGACGTATAAGGCATACGTTGCCGTGTGCCAAAACTTTGCCGTGTGCAAAACATCGGGACACACGGTAAAGACTTAACCTAGAAACGGCAGCGCAGCCCTGCCACGCGGGTCCACTTGAGCAGCTTTAGATTTATAGGTTCTTTACCGTGTGCAAGCACACGGGAAAGATTTTTTTTTTGTTTTTTTTTCTCCCTTCTTTTTACTTTTCCTTTTATACAATATTATTAAAACAATTATTATTATTATTTGTACTAAGTAATTAATCTCAACATGTTTATTGAAAAGATTTCGATGCTCTCGAACCCCTCTCCGGTGAAGCCCTACCTCTGCTCCGTGAACCCGCACACACCCCGGAGCGCAACATGTTATGAAACTCCCTATATTTATTATCACTATTATTACATTCATAATTAAATTATTACTATTATATAATATTATTAGTCCAACCTATTATGGAACTCCCTATATTATTGTGTTAGGATTCCACCGCTGACCGGCGTTGTGTCCGGCAAAACCCGAGAGTCGCTATATATAGGGAAGTGTTCAACTTATGTGTCTAACCCATAGCTTGTAAATACATGGTATAGCAACACGCGTTCCCTCACAAAAGGAGCTAGTAGGGTGCTTGGGAACTGCTCCTGTGGGAGCCCAGCAGCGCGCACCGGTTCCCGCGGCCTTCAAGAGTAGGAGCCCGACTGCGGCCGTGCTCTATGCAGCGGACCGATGCGACTGCCTCCGGGGACCTTTCCGCGTGGTTTTCGTCTTCACCGCCATCTATGATGACGACACTGACGAGGAGGATTATGTCATATCTGCTTCCGTCTACTCGTCAGAGACCGGCACGTGGGGCGAGCCGACCTCGCTGCACGGCCAGATCGCCAACTTCACATGGTATTCTAGCGTGCTCGTTGGAAACTCGCTGCTCTACTTCCTGTCTGACGGTGAGGCCATCCTGGAGTATGACTTGGCCAGCCACAGCCTTACCCAGTTGGACGCACCTGACAATAGCTTCCAACAGAAATTCAATCTCATGCTGGCTGACAACGGCGCACTTCTAGTTTGCGAATCACTGAATCAGCGTCTCAAATTGTGGTCAAGGGATTTTACCGTGCACGATGGGTACTGAGCTGGGTCATCTGCCTTGAAAATTTGCTCCCAAGAGCCGTTAGGCGACTCTGAGGGCGATGCCATTGGCGACGCCGCGGGCGGTGTCCCGGCTGGCGCTCGTGCGCTCCCCTCCCCCGGTCACCCCGGCACGGCTACGTCGTCCGATACGGGAGTTTCACCCTATAAGCGCGTGTAAACTCACGGGAGAGAAGTGGATGCCGGTGAAGCGGCCCACACCCCGGAGTGCAATCTTTGCCATCCAAAGCACACAACACAACTATAATAACTTGGTATGGCACCCCCTAACTTGTGTTGGCATCCACACGCTCCGTAGACCCCCCCTCCGGTGAAACCCTACCTCTGCTGGAGAAATACCGGACTTATACGGAAACACGCGGTAACGGCGTCGAAAGGGGTTAGCAATGTGGAACTAGTTGCTTGGTTGTGTTAGGGTAGTCCATAGCAACCCAATACACATTGGTACAACACAACTCTTCGGAAGATTCACGACGTTTCGTCCGATACGGGAGTTTCACCCTATAAGCGCGTGTAAACTCACGGGAGAGAAGTGGATGCCGGTGAAGCGGCCCACACCCCGGAGTGCAATCTTCGCCATCCAAAGCACACAACACAACTATACTAACTTGGTATGGCACCCCCTAGCTTGTGTTGGCATCCAGACGCTCTGTAGACCCCCCTCCGGTGATACCCTAGACCCGCTGGAGAAATACCGGACTTATACGGAAACACGCGGTAACGGCGTCGAAAGGGGGTAGCAATGTGGAACTAGTTGCTTGGTTGTGTTAGGGTAGTCCATAGCAACCCAATACACATTGGTACAACACAACTCTTCGGAAGATTCACGATGTTTCGTCCGATACGGGAGTTTCACCCTATAAGCGCGTGTAAACTCACGGGAGAGAAGTGGATGCCGGTGAAGCGGCCAGCACCCCGGAGTGCAATCTTTGCCACCCAAAGCACACAACACAACTATACTAACTTGGTATGGCACCCCCTAACTTGTTTTGGCATCCAGACGCTCCGTAGCCCCCCTCTCCGGTGAAACCCTAGACCCGCTGGAGAAATACCGGACTTATACGGAAACACGCGGTAACGGCGTCGAAAGGGGTTAGCAATGTGGAACTAGTTGCTTGTTTGTGTTAGGGTAGTCCATAGAAACCTAATACACATTGGTACAACACAACTCTTCGGAAGATTCACGACGTTTCGTCCGATACGGGAGTTTCACCCTATAAGCGCGTGTAAACTCACGAGAGAGAAGTGGATGCCGGTGAAGCGGCCCACACCCCGGAGTGCAATATTTGCCATCAAAAGCACACAACACAACTATACTAACTTGGTATGGCACCCCCTAGCTTGTGTTGGCATCCAGACGCTCCGTAGACCCCCCCCCTCCGGTGATACCCTACCTCCGTTGGAGAAATACCGGACTTATACGGAAACACGCGGTAACGACGTCGAAAGGGGGTAGCAATGTGGTACTAGTTGCTTGGTTGTGTTAGGGTAGTCCATAGCAACCCAATACACATTGGTACAACACAACTCTTCAGAAGATTCACGATGTTTCGTCCGATACGGGAGTTTCACCCTATAAGCACGTGTAAACTCACGGGAGAGAAGTGGATGCCGGTGAAGCGGCCCACACCCCGGAGTGCAATCTTTGCCATCCAAAGCACACAACACAACTATAATAACTTGGTATGGCACCCCCTAACTTGTGTTGGCATCCACACGCTCCGTAGACCCTACCTCCGGTGAAACCCTACCTCTGCTGGAGAAATACCGGACTTACACGGAAATACGCGGTAACGGCGTCGAAAGGGGTTAGCAATGTGGAACTAGTTGCTTGGTTGTGTTAGGGTAGTCCATAGCAACCCAATACACATTGGTACAACACAACTCTTCGGAAGATTCACGACGTTTCGTCCGATACGGGAGTTTCACCCTATAAGCGCGTGTAAACTCACGGGAGAGAAGTGGATGCCGGTGAAGCGGCCCACACCCCGGAGTGCAATCTTCGCCATCCAAAGCACACAACACAACTATACTAACTTGGTATGGCACCCCCTAGCTTGTGTTGGCATCCAGACGCTCTGTAGACCCCCCTCCGGTGATACCCTAGACCCGCTGGAGAAATACCGGACTTATACGGAAACACGCGGTAACGGCGTCGAAAGGGGGGTAGCAATGTGGAACTAGTTGCTTGGTTGTGTTAGGGTAGTCCATAGCAACCCAATACACATTGGTACAACACAACTCTTCGGAAGATTCACGATGTTTCGTCCGATACGGGAGTTTCACCCTATAAGCGCGTGTAAACTCACGGGAGAGAAGTGGATGCCGGTGAAGCGGCCAGCACCCCGGAGTGCAATCTTTGCCACCCAAAGCACACAACACAACTATACTAACTTGGTATGGCACCCCCTAACTTGTTTTGGCATCCAGACGCTCCGTAGCCCCCCTCTCCGGTGAAACCCTAGACCCGCTGGAGAAATACCGGACTTATACGGAAACACGCGGTAACGGCGTCGAAAGGGGTTAGCAATGTGGAACTAGTTGCTTGTTTGTGTTAGGGTAGTCCATAGAAACCTAATACACATTGGTACAACACAACTCTTCGGAAGATTCACGACGTTTCGTCCGATACGGGAGTTTCACCCTATAAGCGCGTGTAAACTCACGAGAGAGAAGTGGATGCCGGTGAAGCGGCCCACACCCCGGAGTGCAATATTTGCCATCAAAAGCACACAACACAACTATACTAACTTGGTATGGCACCCCCTAGCTTGTGTTGGCATCCAGACGCTCCGTAGACCCCCCCTCCGGTGATACCCTACCTCCGTTGGAGAAATACCGGACTTATACGGAAACACGCGGTAACGACGTCGAAAGGGGGTAGCAATGTGGTACTAGTTGCTTGGTTGTGTTAGGGTAGTCCATAGCAACCCAATACACATTGGTACAACACAACTCTTCAGAAGATTCACGACGTTTCGTCCGATACGGGAGTTTCACCCTATAAGCACGTGTAAACTCACGGGAGAGAAGTGGATGCCGGTGAAGCGGCCCACACCCCGGAGTGCAATCTTTGCCATCCAAAGCACACAACACAACTATAATAACTTGGTATGGCACCCCCTAACTTGTGTTGGCATCCACACGCTCCGTAGACCCTACCTCCGGTGAAACCCTACCTCTGCTGGAGAAATACCGGACTTATACGGAAACACGCGGTAACGGCGTCGAAAGGGGTTAGCAATGTGGAACTAGTTGCTTGGTTGTGTTAGGGTAGTCCATAGCAACCCAATACACATTGTTACAACACAACTCTTCGGAAGATTCACGACGTTTCGTCCGATACGGGAGTTTCACCCTATAAGCGCGTGTAAACTCACGGGAGAGAAGTGGATGCCGGTGAAGCGGCCCACACCCCGGAGTGCAATCTTCGCCATCCAAAGCACACAACACAACTATACTAACTTGGTATGGCACCCCCTAGCTTGTGTTGGCATCCAGACGCTCTGTAGACCCCCCTCCGGTGATACCCTAGACCCGTTGGAGAAATACCGGACTTATACGGAAACACGCGGTAACGGCGTCGAAAGGGGTTAGCAATGTGGAACTAGTTGCTTGGTTGTGTTAGGGTAGTCCATAGCAACCCAATACACATTGGTACAACACAACTCTTCGGAAGATTCACGACGTTTCGTCCGATACGGGAGTTTCACACTATAAGCGCGTGTAAACTCACGGGAGAGAAGTGGATGCCGGTGAAGCGGCCCACACCCCGGAGTGCAATCTTCGCCATCCAAAGCACACAACACAACTATACTAACTTGGTATGGCACCCCCTAGCTTGTGTTGGCATCCAGACGCTCTGTAGACCCTCCTCCGGTGATACCCTAGACCCGCTGGAGAAATACCGGACTTATACGGAAACACGCGGTAACGGCGTCGAAAGGGGGTAGCAATGTGGAACTAGTTGCTTGGTTGTGTTAGGGTAGTCCATAGCAACCCAATACACATTGGTACAACACAACTCTTCGGAAGATTCACGATGTTTCGTCCGATACGGGAGTTTCACCCTATAAGCGCGTGTAAACTCACGGGAGAGAAGTGGATGCCGGTGAAGCGGCCACACCCCGAAGTGTAATCTTTGCCATCCAAAGCACACAACACAACTATAATAACTTGGTATGGCACCCCCTAACTTGTGTTGGCATCCACACGCTCCGTAGACCCCCCCTCCGGTGAAACCCTACCTCTGCTGGAGAAATACCGGACTTATACGAAAACACGCGGTAACGGCGTCGAAAGGGGGTAGCAATGTGGAACTAGTTGCTTGGTTGTGTTAGGGTAGTCCATAGAAACCCAATACACATTGGTACAACACAACTCTTCGGAAGATTCACGATGTTTCGTCCGATACGGGAGTTTCACCCTATAAGCGCGTGTAAACTCACGGGAGAGAAGTGGATGCCGGTGAAGCGGCCCACACCCCGAAGTGCAATCTTTGCCATCCAAAGCACACAAAAAAACTATAATAACTTGGTATGGCACCCCCTAACTTGTGTTGGCATCCACACGCTCCGTAGACCCCCCCCCTCCGGTGAAACCCTACCTCTGCTGGAGAAATACCGGACTTATACGGAAACACGCGGTAACGGCGTCGAAAGGGGTTAGCAATGTGGAACTAGTTGCTTGGTTGTGTTAGGGTAGTCCATAGCAACCCAATACACATTGGTACAACACAACTCTTCGGAAGATTCACGACGTTTCGTCCGATACGAGAGTTTCACCCTATAAGCGCGTGTAAACTCACGGGAGAGAAGTGGATGCCGGTGAAGCGGCCCACACCCCGGAGTGCAATCTTCGCCATCCAAAGCACACAACACAACTATACTAACTTGGTATGGCACCCCCTAGCTTGTGTTGGCATCCAGACGCTCTGTAGACCCCCCTCCGGTGATACCCTAGACCCGCTGGAGAAATACCGGACTTATACGGAAACACGCGGTAACGGCGTCGAAAGGGGGTAGCAATGTGGAACTAGTTGCTTGGTTGTGTTAGGGTAGTCCATAGCAACCCAATACACATTGGTACAACACAACTCTTCGGAAGATTCACGATGTTTCGTCCGATACGGGAGTTTCACCCTATAAGCGCGTGTAAACTCACGGGAGAGAAGTGGATGCCGGTGAAGCGGCCCACACCCCGAAGTGTAATCTTTGCCATCCAAAGCACACAACACAACTATAATAACTTGGTATGGCACCCCCTAACTTGTGTTGGCATCCACACGCTCCGTAGACCCCCCCTCCGGTGAAACCCTACCTCTGCTGGAGAAATACCGGACTTATACGACAACACGCGGTAACGGCGTCGAAAGGGGTTAGCAATGTGGAACTAGTTGCTTGGTTGTGTTAGGGTAGTCCATAGAAACCTAATACACATTGGTACAACACAACTCTTCGGAAGATTCACGACGTTTCGTCCGATACGGGAGTTTCACCCTATAAGCGCGTGTAAACTCACGGGAGAGAAGTGGATGCCGGTGAAGCGGCCCACACCCCGGAGTGAAATCTTCGCCATCCAAAGCACACAACACAACCATACTAACTTGGTATGGCACCCCCTAGCTTGTGTTGGCATCCAGACGCTCTGTAGACCCCCCTCCGGTGATACCCTAGACCAGCTGGAGAAATACCGGACTTATACGGAAACACGCGGTAACGACGTCGAAAGAGGTTAGCAATGTGGAACTAGTTGCTTGGTTGTGTTAGGGTAGTCCATAGAAACCTAATACACATTGGTACAACACAACTCTTCGGAAGATTCACGATGTTTCGTCCGATACGGGAGTTTCACCCTATTAGCGCGTGTAAACTCACGGGAGAGAAGTGGATGCCGGTGAAGCGGCCCACACCCCGGAGTGCAATCTTTGCCATCCAAAGCACACAACACAACTATAATAACTTGGTATGGCACCCCCTAACTTGTGTTGGCATCCACACGCTCCGTAGACCCCCCCTCCGGTGAAACCCTACCTCTGCTGGAGAAATACCGGACTTATACGGAAACACGCGGTAACGGCGTCGAAAGGGGTTAGCAATGTGGAACTAGTTGCTTGGTTGTGTTAGGGTAGTCCATAGCAACCCAATACACATTGTTACAACACAACTCTTCGGAAGATTCACGACGTTTCGTCCGATACGGGAGTTTCACCCTATAAGCGCGTGTAAACTCACGGGAGAGAAGTGGATGCCGGTGAAGCGGACCACACCCCGGAGTGCAATCTTCGCCATCCAAAGCACACAACACAACTATACTAACTTGGTATGGCACCCCCTAGCTTGTGTTGGCATCCAGACGCTCTGTAGACCCCCCTCCGGTGATACCCTAGACCCGCTGGAGAAATACCGGACTTATACGGAAACACGCGGTAACGGCGTCGAAAGGGGTTAGCAATGTGGAACTAGTTGCTTGGTTGTGTTAGGGTAGTCCATAGCAACCCAATACACATTGGTACAACACAACTCTTCGGAAGATTCACGACGTTTCGTCCGATACGGGAGTTTCACCCTATAAGCGCGTGTAAACTCACGGGAGAGAAGTGGATGCCGGTGAAGCGGCCCACACCCCGGAGTGCAATCTTCGCCATCCAAAGCACACAACACAACTATACTAACTTGGTATGGCACCCCCTAGCTTGTGTTGGCATCCAGACGCTCTGTAGACCCTCCTCCGGTGATACCCTAGACCCGCTGGAGAAATACCGGACTTATACGGAAACACGCGGTAACGGCGTCGAAAGGGGGTAGCAATGTGGAACTAGTTGCTTGGTTGTGTTAGGGTAGTCCATAGCAACCCAATACACATTGGTGCAACACAACTCTTCGGAAGATTCACGATGTTTCGTCCGATACGGGAGTTTCACCCTATAAGCGCGTGTAAACTCACGGGAGAGAAGTGGATGCCGGTGAAGCGGCCCACACCCCAAAGTGTAATCTTTGCCATCCAAAGCACACAACACAACTATAATAACTTGGTATGGCACCCCCTAACTTGTGTTGGCATCCACACGCTCCGTAGACCCCCCCTCCGGTGAAACCCTACCTCTGCTGGAGAAATACCGGACTTATACGAAAACACGCGGTAACGGCGTCGAAAGGGGGTAGCAATGTGGAACTAGTTGCTTGGTTGTGTTAGGGTAGTCCATAGAAACCCAATACACATTGGTACAACACAACTCTTCGGAAGATTCACGATGTTTCGTCCGATACGGGAGTTTCACCCTATAAGCGCGTGTAAACTCACGGGAGAGAAGTGGATGCCGGTGAAGCGGCCCACACCCCGAAGTGCAATCTTTGCCATCCAAAGCACACAACACAACTATAATAACTTGTTATGGCACCCCCTAACTTGTGTTGGCATCCACACGCTCCGTAGACCCCCCCTCCGGTGAAACCCTACCTCTGCTGGAGAAATACCGGACTTATACGGAAACACGCGGTAACGGCGTCGAAAGGGGTTAGCAATGTGGAACTAGTTGCTTGGTTGTGTTAGGGTAGTCCATAGCAACCCAATACACATTGGTACAACACAACTCTTCGGAAGATTCACGACGTTTCGTCCGATACGGGAGTTTCACCCTATAAGCGCGTGTAAACTCACGGGAGAGAAGTGGATGCCGGTGAAGCGGCCCACACCCCGGAGTGCAATCTTCGCCATCCAAAGCACACAACACAACTATACTAACTTGGTATGGCACCCCCTAGCTTGTGTTGGCATCCAAACGCTCTGTAGACCCCCCTCCGGTGATACCCTAGACCCGCTGGAGAAATACCGGACTTATACGGAAACACGCGGTAACGGCGTCGAAAGGGGGTAGCAATGTGGAACTAGTTGCTTGGTTGTGTTAGGGTAGTCCATAGCAACCCAATACACATTGGTACAACACAACTCTTCGGAAGATTCACGATGTTTCGTCCGATACGGGAGTTTCACCCTATAAGCGCGTGTAAACTCACGGGAGAGAAGTGGATGCCGGTGAAGCGGCCCACACCCCGAAGTGTAATCTTTGCCATCCAAAGCACACAACACAACTATAATAACTTGGTATGGCACCCCCTAACTTGTGTTGGCATCCACACGCTCCGTAGACCCCCCTCCGGTGAAACCCTACCTCTGCTGGAGAAATACCGGACTTATACGAAAACACGCGGTAACGGCGTCGAAAGGGGTTAGCAATGTGGAACTAGTTGCTTGGTTGTGTTAGGGTAGTCCATAGAAACCTAATACACATTGGTACAACACAACTCTTCGGAAGATTCACGACGTTTCGTCCGATACGGGAGTTTCACCCTATAAGCGCGTGTAAACTCACGGGAGAGAAGTGGATGCCGGTGAAGCGGCCCACACCCCGGAGTGCAATCTTCGCCATCCAAAGCACACAACACAACCATACTAACTTGGTATGGCACCCCCCAGCTTGTGTTGGCATCCAGACGCTCTGTAGACCCCCCTCCGGTGATACCCTAGACCAGCTGGAGAAATACCGGACTTATACGGAAACACGCGGTAACGGCGTCGAAAGGGGTTAGCAATGTGGAACTAGTTGCTTGGTTGTGTTAGGGTAGTCCATAGCAACCCAATACACATTGGTACAACACAACTCTTCGGAAGATTCACGACGTTTCGTCCGATACGGGAGTTTCACCCTATAAGCGCGTGTAAACTCACGGGAGAGAAGTGGATGCCGGTGAAGCGGCCCACACCCCGGAGTGCAATCTTCGCCATCCAAAGCACACAACACAACTATACTAACTTGGTATGGCACCCCCTAGCTTGTGTTGGCATCCAGACGCTCTGTAGACCCTCCTCCGGTGATACCCTAGACCCGCTGGAGAAATACCGGACTTATACGGAAACACGCGGTAACGGCGTCGAAAGGGGGTAGCAATGTGGAACTAGTTGCTTGGTTGTGTTAGGGTAGTCCATAGCAACCCAATACACATTGGTGCAACACAACTCTTCGGAAGATTCACGATGTTTCGTCCGATACGGGAGTTTCACCCTATAAGCGCGTGTAAACTCACGGGAGAGAAGTGGATGCCGGTGAAGCGGCCCACACCCCGAAGTGTAATCTTTGCCATCCAAAGCACACAACACAACTATAATAACTTGGTATGGCACCCCTTAACTTGTGTTGGCATCCACACGCTCCGTAGACCCCCCCTCCGGTGAAACCCTACCTCTGCTGGAGAAATACCGGACTTATACGAAAACACGCGGTAACGGCGTCGAAAGGGGGTAGAAATGTGGAACTAGTTGCTTGGTTGTGTTAGGGTAGTCCATAGAAACCCAATACACATTGGTACAACACAACTCTTCGGAAGATTCACGATGTTTCGTCCGATACGGGAGTTTCACCCTATAAGCGCGTGTAAACTCACGGGAGAGAAGTGGATGCCGGTGAAGCGGCCCACACCCCGAAGTGCAATCTTTGCCATCCAAAGCACACAACACAACTATAATAACTTGTTATGGCACCCCCTAACTTGTGTTGGCATCCACACGCTCCGTAGACCCCCCCTCCGGTGAAACCCTACCTCTGCTGGAGAAATACCGGACTTATACGGAAACACGCGGTAACGGCGTCGAAAGGGGTTAGCAATGTGGAACTAGTTGCTTGGTTGTGTTAGGGTAGTCCATAGCAACCCAATACACATTGGTACAACACAACTCTTCGGAAGATTCACGACGTTTCGTCCGATACGGGAGTTTCACCCTATAAGCGCGTGTAAACTCACGGGAGAGAAGTGGATGCCGGTGAAGCGGCCCACACCCCGGAGTGCAATCTTCGCCATCCAAAGCACACAACACAACTATACTAACTTGGTATGGCACCCCCTAGCTTGTGTTGGCATCCAGACGCTCTGTAGACCCCCCTCCGGTGATACCCTAGACCCGCTGGAGAAATACCGGACTTATACGGAAACACGCGGTAACGGCGTCGAAAGGGGGTAGCAATGTGGAACTAGTTGCTTGGTTGTGTTAGGGTAGTCCATAGCAACCCAATACACATTGGTACAACACAACTCTTCGGAAGATTCACGATGTTTCGTCCGATACGGGAGTTTCACCCTATAAGCGCGTGTAAACTCACGGGAGAGAAGTGGATGCCGGTGAAGCGGCCCACACCCCGAAGTGTAATCTTTGCCATCCAAAGCACACAACACAACTATAATAACTTGGTATGGCACCCCCTAACTTGTGTTGGCATCCACACGCTCCGTAGACCCCCCTCCGGTGAAACCCTACCTCTGCTGGAGAAATACCGGACTTATACGAAAACACGCGGTAACGGCGTCGAAAGGGGTTAGCAATGTGGAACTAGTTGCTTGGTTGTGTTAGGGTAGTCCATAGAAACCTAATACACATTGGTACAACACAACTCTTCGGAAGATTCACGACGTTTCGTCCGATACGGGAGTTTCACCCTATAAGCGCGTGTAAACTCACGGGAGAGAAGTGGATGCCGGTGAAGCGGCCCACACCCCGGAGTGCAATCTTCGCCATCCAAAGCACACAACACAACCATACTAACTTGGTATGGCACCCCCCAGCTTGTGTTGGCATCCAGACGCTCTGTAGACCCCCCTCCGGTGATACCCTAGACCAGCTGGAGAAATACCGGACTTATACGGAAACACGCGGTAACGGCGTCGAAAGGGGTTAGCAATGTGGAACTAGTTGCTTGGTTGTGTTAGGGTAGTCCATAGAAACCTAATACACATTGGTACAACACAACTCTTCGGAAGATTCACGATGTTTCGTCCGATACGGGAGTTTCACCCTATTAGCGCGTGTAAACTCACGGGAGAGAAGTGGATGCCGGTGAAGCGGCCCACACCCCGGAGTGCAATCTTTGCCATCCAAAGCACACAACACAACTATACTAACTTGGTATGGAACCCCCTAGCTTGTGTTGGCATCCAGACGCTCTGTAGACCCCCCCTCCGGTGATACCCTAGACTCGCTGGTAACATACCGGACTTATACGAAAACACGCGGTAACGGCGTCGAAAGGGATAGAAATGTAAAACTAGTTGCATGCTTTTGGTAGGCCATAATAAACAAGGGGAATTTTTATAAATTGATAAATAAAATTAAATATTGTAATTATAAATTAAACAAGCTATTTTGAAAAAAAAAAATTCTTTACCGTGTGCATGCACACGGCAAAGACTGAAATAATCTTTACCGTGTGCATGCACACGGCAAAGAAATAAAGTAATATTTTTCCGCGGGCGCGGGCAGTGTTGTTTGATGTCAGTTCTTTGCCGTGTGCATGCACACGGTAAAGGATATATCTTTGCCGTGTGCATGCACACGGCAAAGGACTGACGTAACAGTTCCGTTCTGCCCCGCAACGGAATGGCCACGTGGCCGTAATCTTTACCGTGTGTTTTCTTTCCCGTGTGTTTTTTTGATTCTTTCCCGTGTGTCAAACTTTACCGTGTGCTTTTCGTGTAACTAGACCGTGCGTTTTTCTTTACCGTGTGCGACACACGGCAAAGAAAATCTTTCCCGTGTGCCCGATTGGATGCACACGGTAAAGAATTCAGCACACGGGAAAGATGTGCTCTCCCGTAGTGGCTGTTATGAATAGGATGCATAGAGGAACATATCACCTCCACACAAACTAAGAGAACTAGAATAGACTCAAATCTGCTGATTTCCAAAAATTGGTGCATCGCAATTCTGCCGTGAGCTGGGAGACTAGATGACACAGACTGGAAATTCGAACCAGTCAAAAATACCGTGTGTACTTCTGCCGTTTCTATGGAGGTTGGCTATTGTTGCATGCACTCCTAGACACATACGGATGAGGATGTACAAGAGGCGCCCAGGACGTTGTGAATTGCAGTTTTAGTCGCTTGTACTTCCATGTAGAGCGCAAGACCAAACCTTCTTCAAATATACTAGAGCTCACCTTATAAGAAATTAGGAATTGGAGAATACATGTACGTTTTGCATCTTTTATCCCTGAAGGCTTCCATTTCATTTCACTGAAACAGTACAAATCCGAGGCTTATAGATTTATAGTACAAGCTGAAGGACGACAATATGGTGTTTTATTTACTACACAACAGACCACCACATTGGTCGCTAGGAAAAAGCGTGTGTGGCAATGTTCCTAAGCAGCCGTCCCGACGGGGGCGTGGGTGGGACACTGTGGGTTAGGATGGGTTTACAGTCCTCTCCTCGCCTCAGAGCAACCACAACGCAGCGCTTATTTTACAGGCGCTAGGATAATACTCCCGGCCGTTCAGCAGTTGTTACATAGAATCCCGGTCGATGGACGCTTGTTTATGGACATCGACGCAAAGGTTTGCGCCCGGCGCCTAGTTGATTTTAGGCTGCATGCGGCATGAAAAGCGACTGAACCTGTTAGAGAAATAAGCGCTTGTACTGAGAGGCAGCGTCAGAGTCTAAACTCTAGCACGGAGGTTAGGATTATTTTCATACGCTCAACCATCCGGAAGTGATCTAGCTCCTTACATATATGACATTCTTTATCCTTATCTGTTACTAGTCATCCCGGCTAGAAACTATAATGCTTGTATTCCACACCCCAGACAACATCCTCTGTTTCCATGTGCATTAGATCTCCATTAGGGATAGGTATCTTACACCTCAAAAGACACATAAGGCCAATTGTTTTGCGAAACCTTTTACCTACTGAAGACATTACCTATGCATATTGTGGATGGTACGGAGATCATGATGTACACCATTTCGACAAACCCCACATCACAAGTAGAAAATGGGCTTTTAGTACCGGTTCCAGAGGCCCTTTAGCACCAGTTGGACAATAGAAATAAAAAATGGAAATAAAACTGATCTTTTTCTTAAAAAATAATAATAACCTTTAGTACCGGTTCTTGTTACGAGCCGGTGCCAAAGGTATCCGGCCGCTTGGCTACTCCTAGGCAACATGGAGGCCCTTTTAATACCGGTCCGTAAGAAACCGGTACTAAAGGTTGTGGTGCTTTTAGTGCCGATTAATTAGTACTCATAGACCAGTTTCTACTAGTGAACTAGTGCTCCACGATAGACATAGCGGATGGACAATATACAATAGTTGTGATTTAGAGGTGTCGGGAAACACATCTCCTACGGCCTGGATATGCATGTAGGATCAAATCAACCATGTAATACGACGCTGATCCTTACTGTATAAGTCATATAATTGAGTGATCCTACGAAGTTTATACCGTAGAACTAAATAAATTTAATTTTAATTCCTATCTCACTCCCTTTTCAAACACTGAACGTCTCGTAGAAATTCGGAATTAAAACAGTTCATGTTACAACATACAAAAAACAGGGGATGAATCAAGAGCGTACCATACAGTAGGACGCCGCCCACGTCGGCCTTAGTGGGACGCCGAGCTCCTCCCGATTAACCGCTGTCTCATCTGGATTCAGGTAGAGTTTATAGATAGAGGAAGTGCACTGTGTGGGCACACATGGGAGAGAGAAAGGCCGCCATCTCAGCTCGTCGTTGAACCCAAGCTGACGTTGAAAGAAAAGGGAAGAGAAGAGATTATGTCCCCGAGAGTAACTCACTTTTCGCGGCAAACTTTAGCAAGAGTTTTCTAAACATTATGGTGGATAATTAACAGGGATGGTGTCGCATACTTATAGGTTAGACACATAATCCCCAGAGATGATGTAAGCGAGCCAAGTAGGATGCATAATATTTGTATTTGTGCATATTACAATGCTCGCTCACCCAATCTTGGTATCACGGAGTGTCACAACAATTTAATCATCGACTTCCGTGAAAAAAATGAAAGTAAATAAAACGAATTAGATTTCTGCCTCATACTTAAGTTGGACACATAATCCAATCTTATATATATTATTCATTTACTAATTGGAAACTGCAAGGAGCCACCACATTAATCCTAAAAACCAACAAAAAAATTACGTAAGATTTTAACTGAACATCTCAGATTGAAAAAGTGGGATGGCACTAGTGGAAACAACCCCTCTCGTCCAGGGGGCCGGGGGGCAGCTGTCCCGGTTGCAACCAAATCAGGGACAAATGCCCTGCATTGGTCCCGGTTCGTGCGCCCGGGGCAACAGGAATCGCCTGGGCGCATTGGTCCCGGTTCGTGGGGGGCATATCGGTCCCGGCTCTTGCCACGGACCGGGACCAACGCCTAGCCACAGGCCACGTGGCACGCGCATGACCTGTTGTCCGGTTCAGTCCACGAACCGGGACCAATGCCCCTTCCCCTATATATACTGCCCCAGCCCCCCCTCCTTCCATCTTTTTTTTTTGCTTGGAGGTGTGAGAGAGTGTGGTGTTGGTGTTTTTTTACTATGCACACGAGGTGTTCGACGAAATTCCCGAGACGCACACAAACTCACTGAAAATGGTATCTTCGACCGAGGTTAACAAATTATCTTTTTCATCTGTAACTGATACATAAAAAGTATTATTTGTCGATGTACTGTGGTTATCTCTGTATTAATATGTATTTTGATAAACTTAATTATATGATGCAGATGGATGCACGGCAGCGATGGATGTACGGTGACCGACGCACTTCCGAGTATATGGCAGGCCTGAATGCATTTCTTGCTGTAGCTCAGGCGAACAAAGATAATGGCTTCATGTGTTGCCCATGTGTTGATTGTCGGAACGTCAGAGAACATTCTTCCGAAAGAATCCTTCACGGCCATCTACTTCGGAGAGGTTTCATGCCCAGCTATAATTGCTGGACCAAGCATGGAGAAAGAGGGGTTGTGATGGAAGACGATGATGAAGAAGAAGAAGATCCTTTGTTCCCTGAATACGACGATACTGCAATGGAAGAGAATGCAGAAGAGAAGGTGATCAAGAACAGGCATCAGAAGAGCCCGATGATGATCTTGGCCGAGTTATTGCTGATGCAAGGGAAGACTGTGAAAATAAATTGGAGAGGTTGAAGCTGGACAACATGTTACAGGATCACAAAAAATTGTTGTACCCAAATTGCGAAGATGGTAGCACAAAGCTCGGTACCACACTGGAGTTGCTGAAATGGAAGGCACAAAACGGTGTGACTGACAAGGCATTTGAGAGTTTACTTTAACTAATGAAGCCAAAACTTCCAAAGGATAACGAATTGCCTGAGAGTACGTATGAAGCAAAGAAAGCTCTCTGCCCTCTAGGATTAGATGTGCAGAAGATACATGCATGCATTAATGACTGCATTCTCTTCCGCGGTGAGAAGTACGAGAATTTGGATGAATGTCCGATATGCACTACACTGCGGTATAAGATCAGAGCAGATGATCCTGGTGATGTTGACGGCGAGCCCCCCCGTAAGAGGGTTCCTGCTAAGGTGATGTGGTATGCTCCTATAATACCACGACTGAAACGTCTGTTTAGAAACAAAGAGCATGCTAGGTTGTTGCGATGGCACCAAGAAGACCGTAAGAAAGATGGAAAGTTGAGGCACCCCGCCGATGGATCGCAGTGGAGAAAGATCGAGAGAGACTTTCCAGACTTTGCAGGAGAGGCGAGAAACTTATGGTTTGGTCTAAGTACAGATGGCTTTAATCCTTTTGGGGAGCAGAGCTCCAGTCATAGCACTTGGCTTGTAACTCTATGTATGTACAACCTTCCTCCTTGGTTGTGCATGAAGCGCAAGTTCATTATGATGTCAGTTCTCATCCAAGGCCCGAGGCAACCTGGCAACGACATTGATGTGTATCTAAGGCCATTAGTGGAAGAACTCTTAGAACTGTGGGGCAAACCAGGTGTACGTGTGTGGGATGAGAACGAACAAAAGACATTTGACCTACGGGCGTTGCTTTTCGTGACCATGAATGATTGGCCAGCTCTTAGTAACATTTCCGGTCATACAAACAAGGGATACAATGCATGCACACACTGTTTAGATAAGACTGACAGTGTTTTTTTGGATAAATATAAAAAGGTTGTATACCTGGGGCATCGTAGATTTCTTCCGATCAAGCATCCCTTAAGGAAAAAAGGAGGGAAGCATTTCAGAGGTGAGGCAGATAACCGAACGAAGCCTGAGCTCCGTAGTGGTAATGATATATTCGATATGGTCAAGGACCTAGAAGTAATCTTTGGTAAGGCTGCTGGCAGCCAACCATTTCCGTACGGCCCTGATAAGCGGGCACCCATGTGGAAGAAGAAATCTATATTTTGGGAGCTACCCTATTGGAAAGTTTTAGATGTCCGGTCTTCGATCGACGTGATGCACGTGACAAAGAATCTCTGTGTCAATCTTCTATGCTTCCTGGGCGTGTATGGGAAGTCAAAAGATACGCCTGAAGCACGGGAGGACCAGCAACATATGAAAGACCCAAGCAACAAGCACACAGATACAGGGCGCCATTCCTTAAGCAGCTACGCTCTTACTAAAGCAGAGAAGGAAATATTCTTTGAAGTCCTTTACAGTATCAAGGTTCCGTCTGGCTTCTCATCGAATATAAAGGGGATAATAAACATGGCAGAGAAAAAATTCCAAAACCTGAAGTCTCATGACTGCCACGTGATTATGACGCAGTTGCTTCCGATTGCATTGAGGGGGCTTCTACCGGAAAATGTTCGAGTACCCATTGTGAAGCTATGTGCATTCATGAACGCAATATCTCAGAAGGTAATCGATCCAGAAATTCTGACAAGATTACAGAGGATGTGGTCCAGTGTCTTGTTAGTTTTGAGTTGGTGTTCCCACCATCCTTCTTCAACATTATGACTCATCTCCTTGTTCACCTATGTGAAGAGATTCATATTCTCGGTCCGGTATTTCTCCACAATATGTTCCCCTTTGAGAGGTTCATGGGAGTCTTGAAGAAATATGTTCATAACCGTGCTAGGCCAGAAGGAAGCATCTCGAAGGGCTATGGAACAGAGGAGGTCATTGGGTTCTGTGTTGACTTTATTCCTGACCTTAAGAAAATTGGTGTTCCTGAATCGCGGCATGAGGGGAGACTTAGGGGAAAAGGAACGCTGGGAAAGAAAACAATGATACCTAGGGACGGGCATTCTTTGACCAAAGCACACTACACAGTTCTACAAAATTCTATGTTCATGGCTACGTATGTCGAGGAACACAAGAATATTGTACGGTCTGCAAACCCGGGGAGGGATGACTCATGGATTAAACGCGAACACATGGAGACTTTCGGAAGTTGGTTGCAAACACATCTTATAAATGACACCACTGTTGAAGGTCAGCTGTACATGTTGGCAGGGTCACCATCTTCGACTATTGGGAGTTTTCAAGGGTACGAGATAAATGGGAATACATTTTACACGAGCTCCCAAGATAAGAAGAGCACCAACCAAAACAGTGGTGTCCGCTTTGATACAACAAACAAGAATGGAAAAACTGACACATACTATGGTTACATAGAGGAGATATGGGAACTTGACTATGGACCTTCTTTTAAGATCCCTTTGTTCAAGTGCAAATGGGTCAACCTGAATGGAGAAGGGGTAAAGGTAGACCCGCTTTATGGAATGACAACAGTGGATCTCAACTGTATTGGTTACAATGACGAACCATTCGTTCTAGCCAATGATGTGGCTCAGGTCTTCTATGTGAAGGACATGTCTTCCAGACCGAAGAAAAGAAAAAATAAGGGAACAATTTCATCATACGATGAGCCGAAGCGTCACATAGTTCTCTCAGCGAAAAGAAACATCGTGGGAATCGAGGACACGACAGACATGTCAGAAGATTATAATAAGTTTGTTTAAATTCCACCCTTCACAGTGAAAGCTGACCCCACCATCCCGTTAAATAATGAAGATGCTCCATGGTTACGGCCGAAGCGATCATAAGCAAGGGACACGAAGAAAAGCTGGCAATCATTATTGTTCCACCATCCCACTTTTCTGTTTCTCTCTCCTCCGTATGGTGGTGATGTGTAATAATAAGCGTGGAATACATGATCATATAGTTCTGTTTGATCAGTATTTTGTATTGACCGGTAAAAAGCTGACAACTATGACCCATATCCGAATACATTTCGAAGTGATAGTACGGATACCATCCTGACAGATATTGCAGGATTATAACTACTTTCGAGATGTAGTATGTGTTGACACACGGTATAGAACAAGTGATTATGGCAGGCCTCTATTGTTATTCATTGGAGTTAACCACCATAAACAACCCATAAACACACGGTATAGAACAAGTTATTGGGCCACCCTACTTCTACTATGAAAATGAGGCCATAGCTTCAAAAAGTGTATGGGTGGAAATTTCCAGAAATTTGTATGACATAGAGCCGGAGTTTGTGGATTCTAAGCACTTCTGTGCAGCTGCTCAAGAAAGAGGCTACATCCATAATTTGCCAATTGAGAATAGGTCACGTCTCCTTCCTCTCGCTCCAAAGACCATATTTGAGGCATTCCCTCATTATGAGAACTGGTGGCCTTCCTAGGATCCTAGAAAGCAGCTCGATTGCTTGCAAACCCGTGTGGCAAGTCCAATTCTGATAAAACAGATCGAACGTACTCTTGCAGGCTCAAGTAATCCACCACCTCTAACTGTTCAGGGGTATGTTATGGACGAGTGCAGAAGATGGAACCTTGTTTGGGTTGGAAAGAACAAGGTTGCCCCTCTAGAGCCAGATGAGATGGAATTTTTACTCGGTCTCCCAAGAAACCACACAAGGGGAGTCGCGAAGAGAGAGAGGTACAAATCTCTTGGCAATTCATTCCAAATTGATACTGTGGGTTGCCACTTGTCGGTGTTGAAGAACATGTTTCCCAATGGTGTTAATGTGGTGTCCTTATTCTCCGGTATTGGAGGAGGAGAGATAGCTTTGCACAGGCTTGGCATCCACATGAAGACAGTGATTTTAGTTGAGATAGGTGAAGTTAATAGGAGGATTCTGAGGGGTTGGTGGGATCAGACACAAACTGGCACTTTAATTGAGATTGCCGACGTGAAGTCTCTCACTAATGATAGCGTACACGGAAGTTACTATGTTTTCAAGCGGGGCTCGGGATAAAGGGAAAATACGTGTGGATGCGCAGAGTAAACCTTCAAAGGAAAACTATGGTTTTTCTGTTGTAGACGAAGATCTCAAATTCACCGTGTCAATAAGGTACAACTCGCTTTGAATTACGAAGATCACGAGAGAAATCAAAAATTGTAACATTTTTATATTCAAATTATATACAAATGAAAAAATAATTAATAGTTTCAATAGTCAGAACAATTATTTAGTTAAACGAAAAATGGATTTAAATTAGTTTTGCAAATTCTAGCATTTTTCATGTTGAAATTTTTGTCAAATTTGAAAGTATATAGAAGTTGTTAATGTGCAAACTTAACCCTTTTCAAAATTTGGCGCTAAAATTTTTTGGGCGCGCAGGGGGTGCCACCGAAATTCGAAATTTGTTTTTGGTCCCGGGCCGTGGTACCAACCGGGACCAAAGGGGCTCTAGTCCCGGTTGGTGGCACGGGCCGGGACTAGAGGCCCAGGTGTATAAAAATCGCGGCCCTCTTTCCAGGCTGAACGAACACCCCAGGGGCGGGTACGAGTGGACATGGCTGGGCGAAGCCCTGCCGGCGGCGGGAACGAGTAGACAGATCCCGCCGGCGGACCGCCGGCGGGGATGGGCTAGGAACACGGTAGACTAGGGGGGCACACAACTTATATGAAAAAAAGGCCAGGGGCCTTGCTTACATAGATAAGCGGCGGCGCGGCCACAGGCGGCCGGCCGTACTTGCATAAAGGGGGCGGCGGCGCGGCCACAGGCGACCGGCCGTTTTCTTGGGGGGTTTCTTAGTCTAGGGAGGGCAGCTTAGTCTAGGGGGGCGCACCGGCGCCGATCTACTCGTCCTCCTCGTCGGAGGAGATGCACTGGTAGGCGGGCGGCTGCCACAGGTGAGCAGGCGGCTGGGGCGGGGGCGGAGGCATCGGGGGCATCGGGGGCGCGTACGGCGGCGGCGGGGGCAGCACCTCCTGCGGCGGCGGCGGCGGAGGAGGCAGCTCCTGCTCCGGCGACTCCGGCGCCCAAACGCCGCCGGTCCAGGCCCAGGACATGCCGTACTCCAGCCCGGGGGGAGCGGCTGCGGCGGCGGCTGGTCCTCGGATGCCTCATATTCGGCGTAGAGCGCGTGCCACCAGGGGGTAGTCTCGGGGGGCGGCGACGGCGGCATGACGGCGGCGTCGGCGGCGGCGGCGGCGGCGGCCACGACCCGCTCCCACCGCTTGATTTCGTCCTCGACGAGTGAGCGGCGGGAGGCCTCGCAGGCCTCCTCCAAGGCGGCCCGGAGCACGGGGTCCTCCTTCCCGGAGAAGTCCTCCGGGATGTCCTCGAGGAGCCACAGCTCCCTCTCCCGGCCGGGCGGTGGCGGCGGGTAGTCCGCGACGTCCACCTCGTGGGGGGCGGGGATGAAGGAGCGCCGGCGCTGCTCGTGCTCCTGCTCGAGCCAGGCGCCCCAGTAGGGGGAGCTGCGCGCGTACGCGCGCTCCTTGCGGACGGGAGCCGGCATGAGCTCGCATCGGCGGTCGATCTCCTTGAGCAGCGCCTGGCCGGTCGGGACCGGCGGCACAGGGATCCGCTGGGGGTTCAGGTGCCAGCCGTCCGGAAGGTGGACGTCAGCATAGAACACCGGCGTGGCGTTGTTCCAGTGCCACTCGGCCTCGTCCACCCGGACGTACCGGCGGAACCTTTTGCCCTTGGGCGCGGCGCTGGGCGGCGGGCGTGCAGCCTGAGGTGGCGCGGGGACGCGCGGCGTCCCGCCGAGGCGGACACCTCCAGGGCCGTAGCCGAAGGCCTCCGCCGGCGGTGGTGGGACGCGGCCGGCGCCGCTCGAGGAGCCTTCGTGGTCGTTCCTGGGGCGCTTGCCGGAGCCGCTGCCGAACCAGCGGGACATGGTGGCTATGGTTGCTCTGCCTGGGGCGCGGTCGGGGTGGATGGGTTGTACGGGCGGCTAGGGGCCTTTAAAAAGGACCCGGGTTGGGCTGGCATGCCAACCGGCGGCCTGAACGTGGCGGCGGTTGCAGGCGGCCATGAATGCGGGCAGGAGCCGAGGCGTGGGCGGCGTGGGGGAGTGGGGGCGCGGGAAGCCGAGGCGGGGTGGGAAGACGAGGTGACAGTGGCCCTTTGACCGGCCTGTGGTCTTAATTTAAGGGACCAGACGAGCCAGCCAACGGCCGCTGGCCAGTGGCCCCTTCGAACCGTTGACTGACCATAATAAAAGACGCTGGTCAGTGGGCCCTTCGAACCGTTGACTGACCATAATAAAAGACGCGGGCCAGTGGGCCTTTTAACAAAAAAATGTGGCCAGTGGGCTTAATAAAAGACGTGGGCCTGGACGCGGTTGGGGAAGGGGAGGCCGGCTCGGGATTGGGAGACAGGAGCCCAAAAGACGTGGGCTGGACGCGGAAACTGTACGATTATATATATTTTTTTGTCAAAAAATTATCCATCCCGGTCCCTTGAACGAACCGGGACGAACTCCCTGGCCCAGGTTCGCCACGTGGCCTATCCTTACCATCCCGGGTCCTGGCACAACCGGGACCAATGGGACGGGCCATTTGTCCCGGCCAGCCCATCCCGGTTGCACAACCGGGACAACTGGCCCTTACGACCCGGGACAAAAGGCCCTGTTTCCACACTTGTGGGAGAGTTTTTTATGCACAATTGGAGTGCTACCTTTCTCCTGCCTTGCTAGCATTGCCCCGATATGTTACCTCAAAAGAAAGAAAAGATATCAATTCGATGAGGTATCAGCTGGGACAATCCGCCGGCGGCCACCACGGCGAGTCCGCTTGACGGCGAGTGGCTACCGTCCCAGTAGTCGTCCGCGACGGCAGGGCAGCTACACCGGTTAGTCGCATGCACCACTGAGTGTTCCTTATGGCGAGTGAGCTGGTGACGACGAGTTAGCCACATGATGTGGATTTAGGAGCTGATCTGCAAACTGATCTGAAACACGCTTTGTTGCACATAGCGAGTAGCGCGCCTGATATGAAAACAGATGCGAGATCTGCAGGTTGATTGACTTTTTTCTTCCTTTAGCATGCATGTCTCTGAGGGTGCAGGTGGCCGGCCGGCCAGGTAGAACCTACCATACTTTCTCTTCACAGATGCATGGCCGATGCCTATGAAGGCAGATCGATGGCATTGAGAATCTTGAGACCGTCTCGCCAGCACCCGTGTCGATCATGGTAGGACGTACCAACAACACCACCATGCATGTCTGATGCCAATCAAGCCGAATCAATGGTACTTCTGACATATGATGATTAGTCATAAACTTCAGCGGAAGGATCTTGAACAGAAAATTTAGCCTGCGAGCAGCTGTGTAAAACCCTAAGGGGTGAATCGGTATGGTGGAATAGCTCAACGCAATATGCGTGGCCTTCTAGTATTTATAATAGACAATACCTGTGTTACAATCTACAGGGGTATAGTTAGAATATACAACTATACAAAGTGTCTAATACCCTCCCTCAATCTTAGCAGTGTTAACTAGACCAAGATTGCGCCTACAAGACTCAAACAATGGTAGAGACAGTGGTTTAGTAAAGATGTCAGCTCGCTGATCCTTTGACGAGATGAACCGAATATGGAGAAGCTTCTGTGCAACTCGTTCTCGCACAAAATGATAGTCAACCTCTATGTGCTTTGTACGAGCATGAAAAATCGGATTGGAAGAAAGGTACGTTGCACCAATATTATCACACCATAGAACGGGTGGACTACTCTGTGACACTCCCAATTCTCGTAGCAATGACTGAACCCAGGTCAACTCAGCAGTGGCATTGGCAAGAGCCTTATACTCAGACTCGGTGCTAGACCTGGATACTGTGGCCTGCTTCCGAGCACTCCAGGCGATCAGATTGGGACCATAGAATATGGCATAGCCCCCCGTGGATCGCCGATCATCAGAACTACCAACCCAATCAGCGTCAGAAAATGCTGACAGAAGCCTTGAGGATGAACGCTGAATAAGAATGCCATGAGAAATTGTACCACTGACATACCTAAGAATCCGTTTAACTGCAGACTAATGAGAATGCCGAGGAGCCTGCATAAACTGGCAAACCTTATTGACAGCAAAAGAGAGATCAGGCCACGTGATGAGAAGATACTGCAATCCTCCAACTATACTCCTATAACGAGTAGCATCATCAGGAGATAGTGGATCACCATGAGAACTGCTGAGTGATTCGGTAGCTGACATAGGTGTAGAAGAGAACGAGCACTTAAGCATCCCAGCTCGACGAAGAAGATCAAGAGCATATTTCTTCTGAGTAAGAGTAAGACCCATAGGCAATGTCAAGACCTCGAGACCAAGAAAATAGTGAAGCGGCCCCAAATCTTTGACAGCAAAGGCTGATCGGAGAGCAAGCACCAGACGATCAGTAGCAACAGCAGTAGAGCTGAGGACAATGATGTCATCCACATAAACAAGTAGGTACATCGTGACATCAGGACGATGAAGCATGAAGAGCGAGGTATCAGCTGTCGACGGAACAAAACCATGCGCACGAAGAACACTCCCAAGGCGAGCATGCCAGGCACGAGGCGCCTGTTTAAGGCCATACAGAGCCTTAACTAGTCGACAGAGATGATGGGGCTTCTCAGAGTCAGCAAAGCCAGGTGGTTGACGCATGTAAAACTCCTCTTCAAGCAGACCATGCAGAAACGCATTTTGAACATCGAGTTGACGAAGATGCCACCCATTAGTAACAGCCAAGGAGAGTAGCAGGAGGATGGTAGTAGGCTTGACCACAGGACTAAAAGTGTCCTCATAATCAAGACCGTAGCGCTGCTTAAACCCTTTTTCGACCAGACGTGCTTTATAGCGCTCAACAGAACCATTTTCATGCCTCTTGATCTTAAAAACCCACTTGCAGTCAATTATATTGATACCTGGGCGTGATGGAACCAAACTCCACGTCTCATTAGCATGGAGTGCTTGAATCTCAGCCTCCATAGCTTCCCTCCAATGGGGAACACGAAGAGCATCATGATAATTAGTAGGCTCAATAGCAGAATCACGAACACCATGAGCAGTACATTCAGCTAGCCAGGCAATACATCCATCAGTCCAGACTTTCGGCCGAGAATTACAAGTGGTACTCCGAGTAACAGCACTAGAAGGAGCAATCTGCACGGGCGGTGGCGAAGTAGACGACGCCACAGCACTCGGCCCAGGAGGTGTGGGTGCTGGCGACGCACAGGAGAATCAGATGGGCCAGATGGCCCGTCTAAGTTATCAGCCGCGCAGCGCGGTCCAGGGGTCGAAGAAGAAGCCGGCGGCACGCGACGCGGCCCAGGAGTCGATGGAGGAGCCAAATCATGCGCAGAAGAATCGGCCCGTGCATGGCCATGCATGGGCAGCTGATCGTCGTGATCGACGTGATCATCGTCAGCCGGTCGCATCACATCATCAAGGAGTTCAAGTCGCGCACCGCGCCCTGTTCCTGCACCATGGTTAGGCAACAAAGCAGGAGTATACGCAATATCTGCAAATTGGTCAATAGAAACGGAAGTAGAAGTTTTAGATTGAGGAGATTCTGATGATGACAAGGTAGAGAAAGGAAACACTCGCTCATCAAAGACAACATCTCTGGAAATATAGACTCTATTGGATGGAACATGGAGGCACTTGTAGGCTTTATGGAGTGGACTATAGCCTAAGAACACACATTTTTTAGAGAGAAACTCAAGTTAATGTGAATTATAAGGTCTAAGATGAGGCCAACAAGCACAACCAAACACCTTAAAGAAGGAATAATCAGGTGTCTCATGGAGGAGTTTTTCCAGAGGAGTGTTCATAGATAGAACACGTGTGGGTAACCTATTGATGAGGAAACAAGTAGTGGTAAATGCATCACTCCAAAAGTGAAAAGGTAAAGAAGCATGCGCAAGTAAAGTCAATCCAGTCTCGACAATGTGGCGGTGTTTGCGTTCGGCAGTCCCATTTTGTTTATGAGTATGGACACGCAACACGATGAGTGATACCTAGCTTGCCAAAGAATGTGTTGAGGTTGCGATACTCACCCCCCAATCAGATTGAACATGAAGGATTTTGGCATTTAGAAGGCGTTCAACATGGGTTTGAAATTGCAAGAAGACATTAAAAACATCAGACTTGCGCTTAAGCAAATAGAGACATGTAAAACGACTATAGGCATCAATAAAACTCACATAATAGTTGTGACCACTAACAGAGGTTTGGGCAGGGCCCCATACATCAGAATGAATAATCTCTAAGGGAGTTTTTATTACATGAGTGGAAGATGTAAAGGGTAGTTGATGACTTTCTCCCTGCTGACAAGCATCACAAACTAGAGTATCTTTATTGCTAGACTCAATAGGCAATGCATGCTTATGAAGAACATGCTGAACAACTGGAGATGTTGGATGACCTAAACGAGAGTGCCATTGGGAAGATGACACACGAACACCACTGAAAGCTTGTTTATTGGATGATGACCCTACGGGATAGAGGCCACCATGACACAACCCTCTAAGAATGGTTTCCCTCGTAGCGCGATCCTTCACAAGACATTTAAAGGGGTGAATTTCTACAAAGACATCATTATCTTGTGCAAGTTTACTAGAAGATAAGAGATTGCGAGTTACTTGAGGAACATTATTAAGGTGGAGTGGTTTAGTAGTGGAGGGGTGAAGGGATGATTGACCAATATGAGATATGCGCATACCTGACCCATTTGCGGCATGAACATGGTCGTTTCCCTTGTACGGTTCCTTGGTAGTGAGCTTGCTCATGTCATCCGTGAGATGATCCGTCGCGCCTGATTCCATATACCACGCGGGATCCATCTGATACTCCGCAGGTGGTGCAACAGCTGCAGTGGACGCCGAGCGTTGAGAGACCATGGCAACTTGGCGCTCCAAATTGGCACCATCATTGCCGACGCCAAGGAAGTTGGTGTCGAACCTCTTCCAACACCGCGCAGCTACATGCCCAATAGTGTTGCACATCTGACAGAGGGGCCGGTTCCCATCAGCAGTGTTCCAGCGACGACCATTGCTTCTCCCTCCTGCCGAAGAATTGTTAGACGGTGGCAGTGTAGAGCTCGGTGCCGAAGAATTCTTGACGGTGGGCTCCTGTGAGTACTGCTTGGTGTAGTTTCCCTGCCCCGGTGATGCCCGAGGAGGTCCACGCGCGGCGCCAGATCGATAGGCCGCGTTGGCGTCGAAGGAGGTCGCAGTTGCGGAGCGGGCGCGACGTGCTTCCACCCGCTGTTCAGTGGATAGGATCCGAGCGTACAGGTCACGTGTGGATATCGGCGTGTCCCTGCTGTTTATATTCTCAATAAGATTGTCATAATCCTCATCAAGGCCCTTAAGAACATAAGTAATGAACTCTTCCTGGCGAAGTGGTTGACCAAGCGACGTCGGAGTGTCTGACAGGGACTTGATTTTTTGGAAGTACGTCGATGCGGAGGTGTTGAGCTTGTAGATGTCTCCTAGCTGGGTACGGATCTGAACCGTCTGCGCCATGGACTGGCCCCCAAAACTCTCCTCGAGTGTACTCCATGCCTCACGTGCGGTAGCGGCGAAGATCACCAGGCCACCAATACTGGGCATCAGTGAGGAATTTATCCCCGAGAGGATGGCAGCATCTTGCATTACCCATGTACGGTGATCAGGGTTGAGGACAGCGACAGGGGTGCCACCGTCGGTCTGATGCAGGACGTGCTCCGGTGGACACGGAAGAGAACCATCCACGTATCCCATCAGATAATGCGACCGCAGAAGGGGAAGGATGGCAGCACGCCACAGGAGATAGTTCTCTCCTCTTGACAGCTTGATGCTCATCAGGTTACTGAAATTGTAGGGCTCGGCGCCGATCGATGCCGACGCGTGATGGCGGGAGAAGAGGCTGCCCACCGATGACGTGTTGAGAGCGCCGATTATGGAGGCCGAGAGTTGGCCCTCCGTGCTTGCGGAGACCATTGCAGGCGACAACGCCATGGTCGTGCTCGGCCCGGTGGAGTTCACGAGAGCGGCGACGGTGGAGTTGACGAGGGCAGCAACGATGGAGTTGGCGACGCTGGACGACGTCATCGTTGGGAGGCGTTGGGATGCGGCAGCGGAAGACGAAACACTAGATGGGATCGTCGTGCGGCAGCACTAGAGGGGCGGCACACGTGTATGCTCTGATACCATGTAAAACCCTAAGGGGTGAATCGGTATGGTGGAATAGCTCAACGCAATATGCGTGGCCTTCTAGTATTTATAATAGACAATACCTTTGTTACAATCTACAGGGGTATAGTTAGAACATACAACTATACAAAATGTCTAATAAGCTGGAACATGGACCTCCCCGTAACCAACTTGGACAAGGGCGGTAATTATTCAAAGATAGGCTAATTAGTCTGTCAATCTTGGAAAAACAAAAGCATATATAATATTATTTTCTCCATACTGTTCCAATCATTTCCTATTAGCTAGCTCCTTCTTCCCTATAGTTGCTCGACAATGATTCAGTTCTAGCATACGGAATATTTAACTACCTAAGGCTGATATGACCGTCTCTCGAGCCAAACAAAATCACAACAACATCTGTTTTCTCCACCCTACTCAGATTGTTTCCTCTCAGCTAGCTCCTCCTTATTTATGGTTGCTGAAATTTTTACCAAGATTATAAAACTATCCTTTATGTCAATTATTAGTAATACCCCAATATTAGAAAATAATAATCCCTCCCTTCCATATTAGATGACTCTCAAATAGATATATCTACTACTAAAATATGTCTAGATACATCTATATGGGAGTCATCTATTATGGAACGGAGTGAGTATAACTTATTGTTTCTAGATACATGCCATGCACTACTATGAACTTTGGTGACCAATAAATAAAGATATATTTTCTAGTTTTAGCATGTCCTTTTTTTGTTGTTACAATTCCAATGGAACGACACATAATATAGCTAAACATACCTTAATAATAAAGGAGAATATTTTCATCCAATTTATTATACATATTAATTAAACATCCTCTTTGGTACATCATATTGTAGGTCTTTAATTTTACGATTGATTTTTTCTCTTTGTTATACATCAGGTAGAGTTTGCATTAGGTGGATGCTAAAGCTTTGTATTTTTTATATTGTTTTCCAACATGTAGATTCTAAATGACGTGGCTGCTACACTTTTGATCTATGATATAACACGGTAGTTGACGTCGGCTATTTTTCCTTTGTGTTCACTGCAGTGACAGTTTATTTGAGTTCTTGCCGTAGATAGGTTATACAGTGATACTACGATAAGTATTATGATGTGGAATTTTAGGTACATATTGTTCTCCAAAATTCTACTTGCAAAGAGGCATGATGTATACTAATGCAAATAGGAGCTTTCATCATCAGTATACTAGTTGATACCCCGCGCGTTGCCGCGGACATTTGAGAAGATGTTCCGTGCAAAAGTATGAAGAGTGTGTGCGAATAATGTCATAACCATGCCTCTTGCAGGGCGCAGGCCCAACGGTGAAAGTGAGATTCTCATTGGATCAATCATATAATGTCTTGCTCAAACTTTCCGGTATATAATAGTTTTCCGTAAATGCCGTGGGTTTAATGGTTTACGATACACCAATTCGACTTGAATTTATTGAAAATCAATTGCCCTTTAAATCAAAGCAATCGGTAGTATATAAGAAAGTTAAAAATAAATAAGAAGATATCTGTGTAGGGCTGTAGGTGTAGTTGATACAAATGGCCAAATTGTGTTAGTGTCTCATTTATCCATTTCAAAAAAGTGCCTCATTTATCTACCTTCCATAAAAGGAAAACGAATTGTGCATTACCAATTTACCACAGGCAAATAACCTATATTTTCTTTTGTTTCCATTCTCCTCATTGAATAATAGGGGTTCTGGGACGATTTAGGTGAGAAGGCGATCAACTATCCAATTGCCGCACACCACCGTCCTAACAGTTGGAAGCCACACCATAAGATCCATATACATATTCAAATAATCATGAAAGAAAGTTGATACAAACAGCATAGACACATATACTTATGGTGGAGAACCGCAGAGCCCGTGCCCATCACCAGCTGCACTTGGCAGACTTGGTAGAGGTGGCTCTCCTTGCAGCTAGCTAGCTAGTTGAATTTTGAAGGGCATTGGCGAGCCTATTACTGGCCAGGTCCCACCAGACAACTTGGTCTGCGCTAGGCCTGTCCAATCGAACATCCTGCGATAGACGATTCACATGACCGCTTCATCTCTTGTGCCAAGACACATGAGATGGCTCTTGTACCGGGACTCGTGAAATGATTGTCTCTGTTTTGTTTTACCGACATACACATACATGTTCCTCGGCTGGTTCTTTACAAACATGTAGGCACCACTGACTCAACTATATCTAGACATAGATCTGGACCAGATTGCAAGTTTGCAAATCCCGAATGCCACTTGAGATTTCTAGAACCAAAAATCTTAATGTCCAGGTGATAGATCTTCTCATCATGCATTCATGCCAGTACACTCGAAATTCAGATAAAAACCATTTTATTACACCGACAGACTGTCTGCATTTGAAATTCAGATAAAGGGCTAGAAATAGAGCTACACAAAACACTGACGGATTGGCTGCAATTGAAATTCAGAGAAAGCACTAAAAATAGACGTGAACAAAACATAGAGCAGATAAAAAATCAAATACACGAGGACCAAAATATAAGAGATGAAGACCTGTGGGGAGCTTGATTGGATGAGGGGATCTCTGGGGCGGATGAGGAAATCGAGAGTGCTCACTCCTGGCAGGACCAGCAGAATCAGATAATGTCGATGGCAAGCAATTTGTTCAAGACGGGCAAGTGAGGACCTTGAAGGAGAGGCAACCGAGGGGTTACTATCCAATTGCTTGAGGAGTAAGACTAGTCACAATGGGGAGTATCATACACCAGTATCATGCATATTATACTAGTGTATGTTACTACTCCGATAATTTGTAGTAGCATATTTGTAGTATCATATATTAGTATATTTATTAGGCTATAGACACATTTTGTCTTGAAATCCGTTATTTTACGGTATCTATCTATGATACCAGTAGCACCTCTCTCCTCATTAAATGAGTGCAACATCATCTTTTTTTGCCTACGTGGCACTTATGTAACCACCTATGTTGCTCCCATTGTGAGCAGTAATAGCAAGAGGTACCGGGTACATTAGCAGAGATGCAGTAGCGATGCAATTTTGATTGCTAGAGAGGATGGGAAGCGGCAGTGGGCTAGCTAGACAAGGACTGACTTTGGGCTCTAGTGGGCCGATCTATATGTTGGCGCTAGGGGCTCACAATGCCATATTACAGTACGTGCAGACAGGCCATAAAAAACGTTACACGTAGCGAACGCATCAAACAGATCTGATATCTAAGCGGTGAAATGAATAGGGGTGACGGCTTCACGAGAATTCAGATTGCAAACATTAACTACACTTAGTGGGATGACTCTTATAGATATTATAGATTATAGATATGGTCAAGTGTGACCGGTGGGATATTTTATTTTTGTTTGCTAAATCTTAAGGCAAAAGTAATTAATGGGGGATACAAAACTTCTGTTAGATAGATGATCGATATCAATTAATGTGGATTTCTTTTCTACGGGATACAATTTTCCATACTACATTATTTATCCGAAATATAACCCGATCTTATTTTTCACAACAATTAAACACTGCGTATAGTTTATTTGCACTAGAAACTTAATAGAATGTACATGAAAATTTTCTTTGTTTCGCAGTCCAATCTTAAATTTATCTATAATGTCTATGTTGGTTATTTCCTTTACTAATGATTTATATATTGATAAACCAAGTCTATATTAGCAAGTAGTGTTTTACCGAATTATATGATACATCTCACAACTGTGTTACATGCTAGGAGACTGCCACCATATTTATACAAACTAATTTGATACATTGACTCATCTGAGCTTATTTCTTGAAGTAACAGATATATTGTCAACATACTTTTGAATTACACCTTTGTAAACTAAAATAGCTAGCCCGTGCAGTTGCACGGGTTAATGACTAGTACATATAATTTGTATTTACGCATATCACAAGTCTCACTAACCCCATTTAGCGATCAAATAGTGTGCCACAAAATTTTAATCATCGACATTCGCGAAAAATAGTTGAAGGTAAAGAAAACTATTTGTGCATAGCAAACGTCTTATTTGCCCCGTCCCTGGGGATCACATAGTGGCCATTTTTTTCACATCGACATTATTGAAAACAGATGAAATTAAACAAAATAAATCCACACGGCCGTAAACTACGAAGCAGTTTTGTGACACACGCGTTATCATACTAGCTCAATGTTTTGTTCTTCCGGCGGCGAAGGGAGGGGACGGAGGTGATCCTCCGATAGAGCACGAGCAGCAAGGAACCCTACAACAGTGACACCGTCAAAGGATATGGAGAGGGGGGGGGGGGGGGGCGTTGATCTCAATGGCAGCCATTCAGGCCACGCCAGAGCTCGGGGATAATGGCTACGGCTTTTTACGGTGGTGTGTTGAAGTTCTAGGTTGGTAAGTCAGGGAGGAGAGGTCGTATGGTGTAGAATTGGGTGGAGGTAGAGCGGCGGTTGCGAGGGCGCTCGAGGGCTCGCCTGGACTCGGGACTGGAGAGGGAGGGGATGAGAGCGACTGCGAGCTCACGACGGTGGTATATGGTGTAGAGGTTCTCCTTGTAAGGCTCCTTGAAGGGCTCTCTCCATTGATGGATCAGTGAGGTATGTGCGCGCGCGTTCAAGCTGTAATAGCAGCGCGTCGCTGGGTAGGGGAGCATGGGGCGCACGATGATAACTACATGTTCGCGGTGGCGGAGAAATGACGCTGGGGGGTGGTACGTCCATTGTGCATCACTATTTTATATCATAATTTGCTGGTATTCATCGATATATTTCATATTATGATGCATTCCTTATGTTATTTTATCTTATTTTGCATGTTTCCTAATTTTTGAAGAATAAACACCGGGACCAGAAATCTGATGGAAAAAACACCGTCGAGATACCATATTTCAGAATATCAGAAGAGGCAGAGGGACACCGGGGGTGTATTAGAAGTTCAGAGGAGGCATCCAGCCAGAAGGAGAACCAGAGGGTGCCACCAAGGGCCTACACCATGAGGTGGCCCCCCTGGCCACGCCACTAGGTGGTGTGGCCACCCGGGCCCACCTCTGGTCGAGGTCTTTTGCATACTTGACCCCAGGGAACCCTAAGACTCATATCCATCATTGAAGAATTATTCCGCCCCCGCCTTGGGGCGGAAAACTCCCGAGAGAGAAAAACTCTCTCGTAGGGAGAAATCTGCCCGGGGGGCGGAAATCGGGCAGCCTCACGGCGTCGCTCTGGTTCTCGTCTTCGAGGACTTAGAAAATTCTGCGCGTTTGCCCCGGGTGGAGCAACCGCCCGGGGTTATATAGGTGGGGGACCTTTTGCCCCGGTTGGTAACACGAACCGGGGCAAGAGGTCCAACTTTTGGTTTTTTGGTTTCCTGCCGCCATTTTTTTTTTCCTGCCCCGTTTAAATATCTTTTCAAAATGTGTTTTCAAATACATTTCAAATGATTTTGAATTAGGACAAACTTTCAATATGAAATGTGTTTAAAATTGCACAAACATATCAAATACATTTTTTGTTTTAAAAATTAATTATTCTAACTATTTAAACTAGTAACAATTTTTTGAATTTCAAACATTTTAAAAAACCTAGTTTATGAATGGTTTTGAATTTCCGGCGAATTGCGGCGCACTAGCGCGTCTGTTTTCTGCTTTCTGTTTTCTGTTTTCCCTATGATTCTTTTTGATTGGTGGGATTCGCTAGAAAGAAACACACCTCTGATCCAACAAATCATAAGAGCTAACATTAGGGAGGAGGCCGGTACATCTGGATAGATAAACAAGGCAGTACATAATGGCAAGAGTGGATCTAAACCTAAACGGAGAGCATAGATCTAGATAAACAAGACTATACATAATGGCAAGAGTGGATCTGATCTCCTAGTCATACTCCTGCCTAGGCCTATAGTACTCCGGCTCGTAGTCGTCGTAGTCGCCGCCATCGTCGACACTATCATCGGACGATGCTCTAGACTCCCTCGGAGCATCACGACCCCAGGACTCGTCGTGAGGGTAGCGCAGGCGGGGGTTATTACCGGCCCTGATGTAGTTCATGACGCTCTAAAGAGTCCGTCCGCCACCCCACCACATCTGACGACCGGCCTCATTGAAGTTCAAAGGAGGCGGGCCGTTCTCCTCGTACCTAGCGAGCGCACTCTCACGCCGATTAATGAAGAAGGCGTCCAAAGTTGGGCGATAGTCGGGATTCCAACTGGGATTCCTCCGCTGCTCTGGCGTGAGCTCGTGGTAGTAGTGGTTCATGATGGCCGTCCAACGCGCCACACCTTGAGTAACAGGAGGGACCGGCACTCCTCCGGCGCTCAGCATCCAACCGTCGGGGACGCTGTAGCCGGGCGGACAAGGGTAGTTCGTGGCGGAAAGTGCCTCCGCCTGCAGGAAGGTTAGAGTGGGTACGGTAGAAGCCATGGGAGAGTGATGTGTTTATCTGTGTTTATGCCAATGGTGGCAATGCATAAATATATATAGTGAGAGGAAACAGACCCTTTAGTCCCGGCCCATTTTACCAACTGGGACAAAAGGGTTACATTTTCGTTGGGACCAATCACAAAGAATCACCCGGATCGTGTGTTTCTTTCAAGCACTTGTGAGTCGTTGGATCAGTGGTGTATTTCTTTCGAGCTCTTTTGAATCGTTCGATCAGGGGTATGATTTGTTTGTTTCGAGCACTTGTTAGCCGTTGGATCAGGCGTGTTTCTTTCGAGCGCTTCTTAACCGTTGGATCGAAACCCTAGCACAACATTTTGTGAGCCAGAGGAGCCTATATATAGCACACCTCTCGGAGTCCCTTCATACACCATTCAGTTCATCCACCAAATACAAATCATTCGGATTCGCTATCATACGTCCTACGGTGTATTTGATATGCACTAGTAAGTGTGCACGTGCACACACGTATTGGCTGATGTATATTCACATAAACATATTGCAAACACTAGAATTAAATTGATGTATGAGGCAAAGCAACATAACTCATGTGTCCAATTTCATAAAGAAATTTGACAGGTTTCCATACCGAAGTCTGTCTTGTGATATATATTCTCCAGGAAGTTCTTCAGACCCTGACCTTTCATCGGGTGTTCAAGGCTGTGTGGACAGTACTCAGTTAGCGAGACCTGAATGCATCCTCAACAAAAATGTTCTCGTATTTTTTGAACTGGGAAAGGTTCCCTATGAGCGGAACGTTTTGCGTCTCGCGCAAAGAATTGAAAGGCAGGAACTGCATCGAGTTGTTAGCTCGCGCTGTGGAAACTCTAAGGGGGTTGTTGAGAGCTAAAATGTAGTCACGATAGTCATTTTTCAAGTTAACCACGCTCTGATATGTCATACTTAAATAGAATTGTTTCATCAAATATTGTACATTTTCTTTCTAGAATACAAATATGGTACATCTGGAATAAGTCAATAAGGGCTATGTCGAGATTACATGAAAAATATACACCCCATGCAACATCTTAAACTGAAAAACCGGTATGCAGAATTAGCTAACCAGAAGCTCGTTGTTTGCTTGTACAGAATAGACAAGTTAACTTACCGATTACACATCAAAGCATGCAATACAACCGAAAAAAGGTACACTGCCAATTTCTCTCTAAATCAACAAAGTTAGGACAACAACTAACATCAGAGTACCTGCTTCGCGCGGTGGGGGCATCTCTATAATCCCCTATCCACTGGGTTGTCACCATATGAATACCTTCTTCCCGGAGGGGGGACGGTAGTCCGCGAGTAGGCTAATTAATCAAACTATCTGTCTTGTGTTTGAGAGAACTCCTACGACTGAAGAATGAGAGCTACAGACTTACCAAATCAAGTCGACATCCACAAGTGTTAGCATCACATTTGAAAATGTGTGTGTGATTTATTTCTTAGAAAAATATAATATTCCAAATACTTATTGTATAGAATTCTGAAATTTTCATGCTCTGATTGAAACAGATCTCGCAATAGCTGTCCCGAAGAACACATAGAAAGTAATAATTGTTCGAGGGTACTTCTGAATTTCCATCGGGTATAAACTTTAGAATCACATTTATCATGAAAGATGCATCCAATCCTATGATCCTATCAATATTAGTTGATTTCAGTAATGACACAAACCATTTCCATATATAAACCAGATATTGATTGACTTGTCGGATTACAGTTCAAGCTAACAAACGGGGAGAAAGCAATCAGTAACATGGTCAATGCAGGAAAATGGAAGTGACATTAAACAAATAAATAATCACTTCAAATAGTTACAATTTACGACATGAACACATCTTTCTACGGATTAAGGCGACTTCCGACCCAGGGGCTGCCGTCGATCAGCAAGGTCACTGTAATACATGCTTGCAGTCTACATAATCGGCCCTGCTAGCTTCTTCACTTAACCTCTGTTAATATAAAAATATTTTCGAACATAATGGGTTAAAGCAAAGAATTTTGGTACAATATCGTGTTGCAGTAACCAAGCAACCAGAGAAATCTTGTATTAATTGACCAGACAGGACAGTCCATCAAGCTAGCTAACCAACAAATTCAGGTAAAAGGACCGCAGTCTTCTGATTGACACATTAACCAACATTAACATGGGATTCTAACTCCGTGCGCTTTCTTTTTTAGCATAGAAAGAAACTGGACATCATATAACTTTTTCTACCAAGAGTAGATTAGTCGATCTTAGATTTTGCAACCATGAAATTAATACTCTCCTGTTATTCTCAATATAAAATAAAATTAAAGTTAAGAGCTAATTATTTGAGTCAACCCGACCTAAAGAGCTATCGCAGGTTTCTGATCGTTTCAACAGATTTCCCACTATGAACACCGACCTGCAAGAACTCCCATTATCAGCATAAGCAAATCATATTCTAGATCAACATTGCACATAAATGGTCTATGTTTGATTCTTTTTCTGTTCTCTTTTGTTCCATACTTTGTATATTATCCACATTGGTTAAAAAACAATTACACGAATCAAAACGCAACAATAAAAAGATTTCACCTATGGCACTGACTATACCTTCGTTTTTCTTTGCATATAGCCACTGATTATACCTAACAACATGAGTACTACACTGTCATCTAACAAAACATGAGAGGGGTGTGACATCTGTACGCTACCTGCATGGGAGAAGGGTGAGCTGGAAGCTTGTGATGGGGAGATAGCAGTAGCAGAGGAGTTCCCGGTGGTGGCGTGGATGTCAGAAGCGTGAGAGGGCCAGCGTAGAATCCCCCGCAGCAGCCAGATCCAACATTGACACAAGCCACTCGATGCCTGATCGCTGCTGGGCGCCATATGCCGCGCGGTTGCCGCCCGTCCTCTGCGCATGTTGCTCTCGGCCTCCTGCACGGAAGAGAGATGGAAGAGACGGATCCTAGAGGGGAGAAATCAGGGGTACATTGGTAGAAAATAGGCCTATAGTCCGGGTTCGCAAAGTCCATTAATCCCGGCTGCGCAACCGGGACTAAATAGACGCGACTAAAGGCCCCCCCCTCTTTAGTCGCCCCTCTTACGAATCGCGGCTAAAGGCCCGTCCACGTGGCCGGGTGGCGTGCGCCGGGGGCGGAGGACCTTTAGTCCCGGTTGGCCACACGAACCGGGCTATATGCTATTTCGTTATTTCTTTAATTCATTTGAGTTTCTAATTATTTTTCACTCCAATTTTTCACTCCCTTTTTTTCACTCCCTTTTTTTTACTCCATTTTTTCACACCTTTCTTTTTCAGAATTTGTATTATTTGCTTAGTGTCTAACTACAATTATCTCTAGTCAAATTTCTTACTCGTGGTCAAACTTCCCGCTCAGTCACCCATCCTCCCACTACTCTAGCACTAGCCCGCTTAACTTCCGAGTTCGATCCCGTCCCGCATCCAAGTGTTTCGCACGCATGTATGTGATACTAGTATCATATCAATCCTATTAACATGTTGGTCCATGCCACATTTCTTTATTGTCTGAATTTCAAATAAATCTTTTAGTAAACAAAAGTAATGATGTAATTAAAAATACAAATAATATATCAAAAATTTCAGAAAAATAAAACTAATTCATTTTCCCCTTTCCTAAATGCAAAATAAAATCTGATAAAATTCATGAATCAAACCATATGAAATCTAAACCATATAAAATTTAAAGATCCAAGTTTCGACTATTATTTTGGACACAAGAACTGTTTTGACAATGACTATCTGTGAGAATGATTTGAACCTAACTTTTAAAATACATAACCAAAATGGACAAACTAAAATGTTCTGGATAGATATTGAAAAGATCTATCCATAGCACTTAGCCTCACATACTATAGAACTGTTTTCCTGTTTTGTTTTCTTGATGTGTTTTTGTTTGTTTTCTTGATGTGTTTTTGTTTGTTTGTTTTGAAAATGTGTGTTTGACATAATATAAAAATAATATAGCTAGAAATTAATATAGAAATTAATAGAAAGACATATATCCATTACATAATATATTCATTACATATATCGAACGCAAGATGTGGTACATAAACAACATCTACTCGAGCTCCGAAGAGTAGATGCGGAACAACTCGAAGGCAACGTATGCATCTATTGCTGCATACTCGAGATTGATCCGGTCCAGTGGGTTCTTCCCCCAATACATGTGATTCCTCGAGGGGAAACGAGTCTTCATGGTTTTGTAGTCGGCGTGGATGAAGGCAGTTGCCATCGGAGCCATCCTGGTCTTGTGCCCGTACAACTCATCAAAATGGATAAGGTCCTGAAGATCAATGTAGCGATCTTCAGGTATCTCAATACCCAAGCGCATCAACTTCTGCCGGTCTTGAGTGATGTCAACGCTACAGAAGTCGTACCCCTTATTGACAAGAAAATCAACAAGTTCTGGAGATTTCTTTAAACTACTGCAACAACAAAAATAGAACACGTGTTAGATATGTTGCAACATGTGTATTCTTCCAACGCAACAAACAAATAAAAATGCAACACTATCCTACAAGAGAGATTGTACGTGTGCGTTACCTTGCCCATTGGAAGTCCAAAACGATCTCCTTGAAGGCAATCTGGATGACGGCAACATCCCGTTGATTCGCCGTATACTCTAGATCAAGCCCGAAGAACTTATGGTGTTCATCGGCTTCTTCATAGAGATTGCTCAAATGATTAAGAGCACCGGGGAGCCTCTCGCACATATTGGTGTAGGCCACGTCGAGATTCTTGCGGCATGGTGTGGACACACGGAGAAGATTCCAAACGGGAGAACCCATGGGTGCTTGGTGAAGGAAGAAGAGAGGAAGAAGAGAAGAGAGGAAGAAGAAACAGAGAGTCTCGGGTGCGCACTGTAGCAAATGCCTTCTGCCTCTCGCTCGCGAAATAAAACGGCGCGGGGGGCGAGCAGTTTCGACCTTTAGTCGCGGGTGGCCCGGCCAACCGGAATTAATGCCCTCCGCGCGCTTCCCCAACTGCCATTCATGACGTTTAGTCGCGGGTCGCCTCGCGAACCGCGACTAGAACGCATTTAGTCACGGTTCGTAAAGATTGGGGACTAATGGGGGCGTATGGAAGGCCTTTTTTCTACCAGTGGTAGTACATGGAGGGATTGTAGGGATATTTGACCGGGATCTCGGATGGGGCCGGAACAAAGATTGACAGATTCCCGATGAGGCCCTCGCGTCCGCATGATGTGTTAAATGGCGTTGGCGGCGGCCGCGGCATGAGGGGTCTCTTGGCTGGCAACGGAAGCGATTATCAGGAGTGTGCCAGAAGCTACATACAGGAATGGAATTGGCCGAGTGGGTTGGAGCGGCGGTGTCCAGGATGATGCTTGCGCGTGATGGAAGGAAGGCGGCATACGGGCTCGAGGAAATAGTGCGAGGTTGAGAACTCCTAGGCGGAGATTGCGCTAACAATTAATTCGGTCCATCACGAATTGGCATCAAATTTGTTCGCTCGCGAATCGTCCGCCAGGTAAATTGCATCACGTGGCTCAGATTAGTCTGGACGATTAGATATTTCCAAGCGGGCCCTGTCGGTAGGTGGAAACATATCTGTGTGCATTTTGTGGGGTGGCCATAGAAATGATTATGTTTGCTTGTTTTATAGTAGTGGAGATATATGCACTCAGGAGCCACGGTGGGGCTGTATGCTGGCGATACCGATTGTTTTGTTCTACATAACCCATTCAAGGTTTGACAAAAGGTTTGATACATCATTCAGTTCATCGACCGACTATAAATCATCCGGATTCGCCATCATACGTCTGACTATGCTTTTGATATGCATATATGCACTCAGGAGCCACGGTAGGGCTGTATGATGGCGACACCATTTGTTTTGTTCTATATATCTATAAATCCTCCAGTTCACACGCCCGACAGTGATGTTGATACAAAACATGGGGGAAACAGAGGTGGACTAATCCAAATAAATGAACCATCCAGGTTTGATACATTATTACACAATAGTCTAGAAATATTACATGTTTGTTTTCTGCGAGATCAGATGGCATTATGCTCTCGGGCATTTCATCGAACACCTCTTGTGCATGTGAGGGAAAAACAAGTGAGAAAACCACACCAAAAAGTGAGTGGCATGAGGAGTGGAGTGGGCTGGCATGGCAGTGTTTATAAAAAAAGAGAAAAAATTTGGATTTGAAGAAAAAAATAATTCTATTAATTTCATTTTCCATCTATTGTGTTAGTTTTTCTTAATGAAATTGAAATTAATAACTAAAGGGCCATATAGAAATAAAGAAACAACTTTCCGTCTAGGTGGCGGTATTTTGCCCCGGTTTGTGCCTCCAACCGGGGCAAAAGACCCCCGCCCCACCACGCGCCCTACTCGCCCCGATCCCACCTCTGCAGCCATTTGCACCAGTTGGTGGCCGAGCCGGGGCGAAAGGGATACTCGCCACCGAGCAAAAGCCCCGTTTTCCACTAGTGTGACTACGAGAACTTAGACATATTATGCATGCGGAGAGAGGTTTTGGCGAGGGCGCGGAGCTTAATATCAAGGGGAGACAGGGGTCATAATTCCTACAAATGGTCAATCAAAAGGATAACTGAGCATAAATTATAAAGTTAAATCGAGGCAGACGCCTAGACCTACCAAAAAAGGGCAACCAAACGAATCCTTTTAAACCGCAGATTATTTTCGAAGAAGACAAGAATTTGCATGGGAGGAGTTCCAACTCGGCCATTTGGATTTCTCCATATGAAAGATGGAATTGCGGTGAACTTTGTAGAGGCTTCCCAAAAGACAGGCATGGTCTCATGTGGGACGGTAGGAGGAAACATTACACATGCATAAGCAAAATTTTACATAGGGTGCAGATGGACATTGATATAGTTAAGGTGTTGTAACAGTACATACGTGGAGATATTGTGTACAAAATGTAAGAAATACTAAAAACAAAAATTTATATACATTAAACAACATTCCTAATTCATGAATAAGTGAACAAAAGGCAATTCCAAGAGATGAACAATATATACCACAATGCATAGCTATCGTACAGAAGGAACGCCATCTAAATATCACATCATTGACTGAACCGTAAACAGTTACTAAGGATCATATAATGATAATGTTGTCCGTCCGAATTTTTACTGGTGTCAGCCGTCTTACCATTTCTTTGACCTAATTTAACTATCACTTTGACATAAATAGCAAGCTACATAAAATAGCGGAGGTAGCATGCAAAAAAAAAATGCGGCAAGGAAGGAGAAGAAAACGCTTTGTGACTCCGCGGCTAATATTTCTAAAGGTCTATGGTGATTGGTTCGTCACGCGATGTGAAGTCACATTGGCTTTGCCCAAGAAGCCAAGAGGCCCTCCATAGTTGATGCTTGTTTCCTAGAATTACATCCAATGATCGAATGTAATTGGTGCAATTCCTGACGGAAACCGATATCCTGGTGTGGATATTTACTTTTTTCCTACTTCAGCCCTTTTCCTCTTTTCATGATTCCTCATATTCCCACTTAGATGCATGTAATCTTGTTTTTGCTTCTCTCTTCGGTTCGTATCCTCTCACTGATATATGTTTCATGTGGATGGTATATATTTGAGGACTCAGCTAGCTCTAAGAATTAATGAATGAAATATACTGGTATATATTTGAGGACTCGCCATGTCAGCCTTAGTGGGACGCCGAGCTCCTCCCGAGTAACCGATGTCTCTTTTGGATATACGTAGAGTTTATAGATTGAGGAAGTGCACTGTGCGGGCGCATATGGGAGAGAGAATGGCCGCCATCTCAGCTCGTCGTTGCACACAAGCTGACGTTGAAAGAAAAGGGAAGAGAAAAGTTGATATCCCCGAGTGTAATTTAGTTTTCATGGTAAACTTTAGCAAGAGTTTTCTAAACATTATGGTGGATAATTAACAGGGATGGTTCCTCATACTTAAAGGTTAGACACACACTAGTGGAAAACAGGCTATCGGTATCGGTTCCAGAGGGCCTTTAGTACCGGTTGGACAACCGGTACTAAGTAATTGGCACTAAAGGTAGTCCAACCTCTAGTACTGGTTCGTTACGAACCGGTATTGCAGGTGCCTCCACATGGCCTCAATGGAGCATGCGGTGCTGTAGACATTTGGTACCAGTTCGTAACACGAACCGATACCAAAGGGTTGGGAGGAGTTTAGGGTTTAGGAGGGGTTTAGGGTTTAGGGGGGTCGTATCGGACCTTTTCATCGTACGAGGATCACGTCGACGCGCGAGAAACGCGTTTGGGTATATATAAAGTATCTACATGCATCAAGTTGATGCCTATATCAACTTGGTGCATACATATAACACATGCAATTAATTATACGAGATCGCAAATAAAGTAGTGTTTCATAGTGATACTCTCCGAGGCATACTATCTATTACATATAGCTAGATCACTATTACATTGAGGCATATACACTATGATGCATGGTGGTACTCTCCGAAAGGAGGTATAACGTCCCGGAGGAAAAATCCCGCCAATTCCTTGAAAATTCCTTGGAAGCGGCGCTCGAGGGGGAGCTTCTCCCGCTTTCTTTCCAAATGTAAAAGAATGAGAGAGATACAAATGAATACATACGTAAACTATCAAATCATAATAAAACAATTATGACTGAAACTCAGCAGAACTGATGGTAACAAAATAAATTTGTAAATATAGTTTACATATCTCCTTATTTCTAGTATTATTTTTTCTCTCGGTGATAATCTTGTGAATGTTCTCACAAACATAGTAAGCACATAGATTAGTCCCCTTTGGTTGTTGATCCCATTTCTGTACAAGAATATATTTCAATCAAACAATAACCAAGTATGATAACGGTGTGTGGACCTAGGTAGTAGTACTTACTTTCCCTTTCCATATCAGCTTCACCGGCCATCCACCTTCAGGATCTTCCTTGATGAATGTTTCCCATATGTTGCCCGAAAAAATTGAATAAAAGAGTTATTAGTTTGTTGACATCAGGAAATTAACGAAAAAGTCGATAAGAATTAAATAAAATTACCTTTGGAGCATATCAAAACAACGCTTGTAATCTATAGGCGGTTTGTTAATTGAGTCATAGACATCAATAAATCTATCGCGCATTTTAATGACGATAAGCATAAGGTGGAAGCTGCACACATTTAAATATGCAGTGTCAATAGATATAACTTATTAGTTATAAGGAAAAATAGAATGTGTTAGAAGACAGTAACACTCACTTGTAGTTATAAGGCCAAAGTATTTGTTTTTTTGTCACGTTGTCGCTTAAAAAACCTTAGCAAAGTCTCTGGTGTATCCTTGTTATATAGGGAATTCTTTATGGTTAATTCATGCATTGTATCCGTGTCAATGAACCCAATGTCCTTGATTTCATTCGTTTTGCATTCGAGCATCTTTAATCTGCATAATATAGCGCAAACAAGATTAAATTGAGGATGATTACAGAAAATGAACGAACTCAGCTAAAGCCTTATGAAATTAAATAAATAAATCACTTAAAGACAATAGCAAGTGAGCAAAGATTTGTCGAGTGCCCGGAGATTGTATAACGCAAAAAGATCCTCGAAGTCAATGCTCATAGCATAATCTTGGAAGTAATGCTCCTCCTTAACTGCCACCATCATAGCCGCATACCCTTCATTTTCCCTACCCAAGTACCACTTATGCAAATTGTGCATTTTTGTTGGTAGGATGGAGACATTCTCGACCAATTTTTTCCCTTTTTTGTATTGGCATGCTACTTCAACGATGGCGTAATGGATATCTGTTGTGTGTTGTTGTTAAGTACTTTGAACGGCCTTCTCGTCAAACACCTTGAGAGGGGCAACCGATTGACCGGCTTGTTCTCCGAGCTGGGGAACTTTTTCCCCTGGACCTGCTGTTTCCTTTTCCCCGCCTGCTGGACCACCAGTTTCTTCCCTTTTCCCTCCTGGATCATCTCGTCATATGACTTTTCAATAGAACGCCTATAGTCTGATGGCGGCGATGGTGGAGGGTCATATAGGTTCTCAACGGTACGCACAACTTTCACTGGATCTAGCGTCTTCTCAAAAGGCATCTCTGGCACTTTCTTAGCAAAATGGGCAGCCACCTCGGAACGAGAGATGGCTCTCTCTCTATTTTTGGCGAATTGTTCCGCTTTATGGGCGCTTCCTCACGCGGAGGATATCGAGATGCTGGACTCGCGCTGCCCCCCCCCCCCCCCCCCCCCCGAGGAGAGTTCAATGGCCCTTGCTGCTCATGTGGACTGTCAGCAGGAGTAGTCGATGGCCCTTGCTGCTTATGTGGACTACGCTGCTCATGTGGACTGCTATCACGAGGAGCCGGTGGCCTTGGCACGGGGCCTGAAAAGACGATGTATTTTTTTGTCCAGAGGGCGAAACCACGCTTGGCATCGCCCAATGTCTTCTCCTCGTGACCTCCGGGATGATCAATATCCATTGTTTCATAACCAGGCACAAAGTCATCCACCCCGACAAGAGCACAGTCAGTTGGAATGGGATGATGATGGTGCATTGCTCCTCCTTGTTGTGGCTAAACATAGCCGACTGCCACCTTAATGGACATGTTCCTAATTGGCACATGTAGCTCGCACTATGTCTTCTCCGTGACATAATCCACGGGGTAGCTTGCTCCACATCCTTGAAGATGCGAGGAACCCACGCTGCTTTTCGGCTGAGATGGGGCGGCATCGGCTTGATGATTTTCTATAAAAAGCTGATGATCAGGTGCCCTCTATCGATTCTGCTCCAGCTAGTGCACCCGTTGTTTCAATCTCGATAACCGGTCAGCGCACTTCCTCTTTGTTCTCGAACGACTTCTATAACTCTCAGCGCACTCCGGCCACGCATCCTTCATGGTGAGACCTGGGAGGGTTTGTACTCGTCCAACTTGTTCGGATTCCCCAGAGCTAGTGTCAACTCGTCATTCTCTCTATCGGAAATGTACACTCCCCTTCTAACCTTGTCTGTTACATCTACAAGATGCTCGGTGATTTTTTTCAAATTTCTCCTTCCATTTTCCCTGTGCAACGATCTGCACTGTCTTTGGGTCCAACCCTGCCCCATGCGCGAACAACCAGAACTTGGACCGGTCGGGCCAGTCGTATGTGTGTGGAGTGATCCCGGCTGCCAGCTGTTTAGCTTCATATGTTTTCCACAGAGGAATGGCAGTCTTGTAGCCACCTGACACCAATTTATAAAATTATTTCTTCTTCGCCGCATTATCTACATTTGTGCTTGACCGGGACTTATATCCTGACGAGGTCCTATACGACTTAAATGCGGGCCAGTGGGCTTTTAGCTTCTCATATCTGCCAGTGAATTCTGGACCTTCAGGTCCAAAGTCTGCCCATAAATTTTTATTTCAACTCTGGAATTTTATGGCCCTCTTCTTAAGAGTCCATTTCTTGAGCTTCTCCCTCTGGGCTTCCTTGAATTTTAATGGTAGGTTGAAGTGTATCAGTAGACTCTCCCAAATTAACTCTTTTGTAGTGTCGCTCACATAACTAGATTCTTCAACTGCTGCCTTCTTCGGCTTATGCCAATCTACAATGTCCCTAACAGCAACTCCGTCTTGATTGACAAATTTCTTGACGTTATCTGCGGGTTCCACCTGTTCGCCAGTAGCCTTAAATGTGTTGAGGGCTAATTTATCCTCGTCCGATAGAGGTTTCGTCGGGCCTCGAGGACCTTTCTTTTTAGCATATTTGCTCGATGATCCAGATGGCTAAAAGAAAAAATATTCGTTAATAAGTGCAATACAAACAAATCAATGCATCTACTAATATATCGTTGCCATAATATACACCTTGCCGGAGTTTGATAAGGGCAATTCGTCAGCCCTTCTTTCTTCGGACTCAAGTCCTTCACCGGAGTCGTTCAGAGAATTGTGTGGTTAAGTCATCGCCATCATCATTGCCATCGTCATCGGCTTCTGGTTGGGCACTGTTATATATCAATTGTTGCGCCAAATCTTCTTCCTCCTCATTTCGGAAGAACAGGGGGACGTCCGGATCCATAGCTCAATGTCACTACAAAAATCACTAAATTGTAATTCTAATTCTAATCACTAATTATTATAAGTGCTAAAAAACCTAATATTTCTAAATACAATAAAAATCACTTAGTATAATTGTAATAAGTATTTTATTCACTTAGCAAATTTCTATGTACTAAAAAAATTCTAAGTACTAAAAAGTCTAAGTAGTAAAAATTCTAAGTACTAAAAATTCTCAAAGTGGTACGAAAAATTCTAAGAACTAAAAATTCTATGTACTAAATATTCTCTAAGTGCTACCAAAAATTCTAAGTACTAAAAATGTTAAGTACTAAAAAAATTCTAAGTGTTAATGTTCTATTCTAATTCTAAGTACTAAATTTTTGCTATTATAATTCTAAGTGCTAATTCTAATTCTAAAGTTCACTAAGTATAATTGTAATTCTAATTCTACCGGTGCTAATTCTAATTCTAAAAATCACTAAGTGCTAAATTTTACAATAGACAAAAACAAAGAAAAAAACAAAAAAGAACACTCACAGTGAGTGCTCTCTCTCTGCCTCACGTACGCAAGGGGGAGGCACAGGGGAGGGAGGCGCGGTGGTGGCGCAGGGTAGGGGGAGGCGGTGGTGGCGCGGTGTTGGTGGCGCAGTGGTGGAGCGGTGACGAGGAGGCAACAGCGCGGGGCGGCGACGAGCTCGAGGGCAGCGCAGTCGGGGCGATCATGGGCACGGTGGGGGGGGGGGGGAGAGGGAGAGGCAGCGCACGACGACGAGCACGGAGGCGGAGGTGCACGATGGCCGGAGGCGATGCAGGGGCGCACGGGGACGGCCGGCAGCACTTCCTCGTCGGCGGCGATAAGGGAGCACGGAGGCGCGCCGGTTCTTCTTGGCTGGGAACTTGGGCAAAATTTGGAGAAAAACGCGTAAGTACCCGCCCGTATTCACCCATTTTGTATCGAATGGTGGCAGTTTGGCACCAGTTGGTGCCACCAACCGGTACTAAAGGTCTATATTAGTACCGGTTGTTGCCACCAACCGGTACTAAAGGTTTTCCCGGGCCTACTCCAAGTGTGCGCGAATCAGCGGACCTTTAGAACCGGTTGGTGGTACTAACCGGTACTAAAAGTGTATTTTCTATTTTTTCTTTCCTTTTTTTCTTTTTCTCTCTTTTTCTTTTCCTGTTTTATTAAAAAAACTATATCTTTTGAAAGAAAAGTCCAAAGGATTTCTAAAATTTTGTAATATTAAAAGCTATGAACTAAAAATAATTTTGTGATGTTTGGTAAAATTTTCAAATTTTGAAATTTCAAAATGGATTTAAATAGATAGTACAAACTATAATTAAGTCCAAAATAGGGCTGGAAACCGCAGTTTGGAGCGTGTTGGAGAGTTTTCGGGCGCGAGCGCGGTGCGACAGCAAATACAGAAACTCTATAAAAAAGAAATAGAGTTGTACAAATTCTTTTATTTAAAACATAAAATACACGCGCTAGCGCGTCGTAGTTCGCCACAATACAAATTCTTTTATTAAAAATAGAAAACAGACGAACACTACTCCTCGGCGTCGTCGTCGAGGACCTCGTCGGTGAACTCCTCCTGGTCGTCGTCGGCAAACTTGTCGGTGACGTTCTCGTCGTTGTTGGGGGTGCACGATACCGTGTCCGAGATAGGCTCCCACCTCAGATCATCGGAGGCCCATACTGTGCCGGCGTGGTCGACCCGGTGGAGCTTTTGCAGCGTCTTCGCCCTTGCCTCTCGGGCGGCATCTAACGCGAGGCGGCGTTCGAGGCGGCGCTCCTCGTCGGCCATCTCCTCCCCCAGATTGTTCCGGCAATACTCGTGGACGACGCTCTCTTCCCTGGCGTCGACTAGGCCCTGAAACGCGCGATGGCGGAAGTGTCGATTGGCGACGCAATGACGATCTGCGGCGTCGGCGTACTGGCCTCCGCTTCCCAGAGGGTGTGGTAGTCGTTGAAATTCATCAACTACCGCGCGCGGTTGAGGCGCCAGGACGCCGGGTCCTAGGCGCGGGCGTCCTCCGCCGCCGTCGCAAAGGAGCCGAGGGGGATGCGGTCGTCCCCGTAGCGGATCTCCGCGGTGAACATTCTGTTTGGCCGCGCTCGGACACCGCGGAAGCCAGTGGTGCTGTTCCTTCTTGGAGGCATGGTGGCGGCGCGGCGGTGCATGGAGAGGAGAGAGGGAGAGAAGTGGATGGGTGGAGAGGAGAAGAAGCTCGAGGCGCGGCATTTTATACCGCGCGCTCGCGGCCACGTGGCACAACTCCCGCGCCACATGGCACAACTCCCGCGCCACATGGCACAACTCCTGCGCCCCGCGGCACTACATTCCTTCGTCAACATTGTCCGTGCGTCAAATATGCATGTTTGTGTGCAATATGGGCTCATCATAACAAACTATGGCATGTATTTTGCCATAACACCCGACATATGAACCGAAACCCTAGAATGTTAGGAGGAGAGAGCTCTTTTTTAACCCTTTTTCAACAGAACTGTCGTATTCCAAGTTTACTATTTTTGGTGGATATTAGGACATATGTAATGACACCAGGCGAAGGTCTCGCGTTATTTAGGGTTTTTTGAATTATCTGAAATTTTCTCAGCCCGTTCTATGAGAAAGTCAAGACGACGGACATGACCGTTTCTTAGCTAGGGGTTGTATATTCAGCAACCCATTGTGGATCTCTATTTAAATAGGTAGTTGGGTACCTAAAAATTATTTTTGCCAAAATTTGTGAGCAAATTATGAGGCACCTGTAGTTCAAATTTATCCCGTTTACAGCTAAATGGGCAAAAACTTGTGATTTTCAAAAGAGCTGGATTGTTTATTTGGGTCTTGTGAGTCGTTGGATTAGGGGGTGTGTTTCTTTGTAGCTCTTGTGAGCCGATGCACCAGTGTTAGTTCTCGAGCGTCTGAATCCCACCAATCAGGAAGAATCACACGGATCGTGTGTTTCTTTGTACCTCTTGCGACTCGTTGGATCATGGGTGTGCGTCTTTCGAGCGCTTTAACCGTTGGATCGATCGAAACCCTAGATCGACACTTTGTGAGCTAGAGGACCCTATATATAGCCCACCTCTCGGATTCCCTTCATACATCATTCAGTTCATCACCCGAATAGAAATCATCCGGATTCGCCAGCATACGTCCTACCGTGCATTTGGTATGCATATATGCACTCAGGAGACACAGTGGGGTTGTATGCTGGCGATACCGATAGTATTGTTCTACATCCCCCCACTAAAGGTTTGACAAAAGGTTTGATACATCATTCAGTTCATCGACCGAATGCAAATAATCCGGATTCGCCATCATATGTCCGACCGTGCTTTTGATATGCATATATGCACTCAGGAGCCACAGTTGGGCTATATGATGGCGATACCGATTGTTTTGTTCAACCTCCGGCATAAAAGGTTAGATACAACTTTTTTTATGAACACGTTTTCAACAGAACTGTCGTATTCCAAGTTTATTATTACACATCACCAAGAACATCATCCCTATCTAGTCTTCTGAGTTTTCTTCATGTGTTTCCCTTTCTTCTGATTGCGACGCAACCATGGACACTCTTCGTTATTTAACACGATGCTTGGGTCACTTTTAACATTAAAGGGTGCAATGTACTCAAACTTATCATAATCTTCTGACATGTCTGTCTTGTCCTCCACTCACATGATGTTTCTTTTTCCTGAAAGAACTATTTGGCGCTTTGGCTCATCATATGATGTCTCCTCTTGCCTTTCTTTTATTTATTTTTTATTTTGTAGACATGTCCTTCACATAGAAAACTTGAGCCAATTTACTGGCTAGCACGAATGGTTCGGTCTCGTATCCTAGATTCTTCAGATCCACTATAGTCATTCCGTACTATGGGTCTACCTGTACCCCATCTTTCAGGTTTAACCATTTGCACCGGAACAAAGGAATCTTGAAAGTTGGTCCATAATCAAGTTCCCATATCTCCTCTATGTACCCATAATGTGTGACCTTCTTCCCATTGTCGTCTGCTGCATCAAAGCGGACACCACTATTTTGGTTGGTGCTCTTTTGATCTTGGGCGATCGTGTAAAATGTATTCTCATTTATCTCGTACCCTTGAAAAGTCGATATACCAAAAGATGGTTGCTTGGCCAACAAGTATAGTTGTTCTTCAACAGTGGTGTCATTAATGAGATGTGTTTGCAACCAACCGCCGAAAGTCTTCTGGTGTTCTCCATCAATCCAATCTTCACCTTGCTCCGGGTATTTTGAGCGTAAAATATTCTTGTGTTCCACTATTTACGAAGCCACCAAGCTGGAATTATGTAGGGCTATATAGTGTGCTTTAGTGAAAGAATGTCCGTCCATACTTATTTTTTATCTCTTTCCTAGTGTGCCTTTTCTACGCAGTCTTCCCTTATAGCGAGATTCAGGAACACCGATCAGCTTAAGGTCAGGAATAAAGTCAACACAGAACTCAATGACCTCCTCTGTTCCATAGCCCTTGGAGATGCTTCCTTCTGGCCTAGAACGGTCATGAATGTATTTCTTCAACACTCCCATGAATCACTCAAAGGGGAACATGTCGTGTAGAAATACAGGACCAAGAACATGAATCTGTTCGACTAGGTGAACTATGAGGTGCGTCATAATATTGAAGAACATTGGTGGAAACACCAACTCGAAGCTGACAAGACATTGCACCACATCCTTCTGTAAATTTGATAGAGTTAGTGGATTGATCACCTTCTGAGAACTTGCATTCAGGAATGCACATAGCTTCACAAGGGGTACTCGAACATTTTCTGGCAGAAGCCCCCGCAATGCAACAGGAAGTAATTGTGTCATAATGATGTAGCAGTCATGAGATTTTAGGTTTTGAAATTTTTTCTCTGGCATGTTTATTATTGCCTTTATATTCGACGAGAATCCAGACGGGACCTTGATGTTCCTTAGGACTTCAAAAAATATCTCCTTCTCTTCTTTGGTAAGAGCGTAGCTCGCAGGACCTTCAGACTTCTCTGGATTCAGGTTGTCTCGTTCGTGCATACGTTGCTGGTCCTGCCATGCATCCGGTGTATCTTTTGTCTTCCCATACATGCCCAAGAAGTTTAGCAGGTTCACGTGCATCACGTCGATTGAAGGTGAACCTCTAGGATTTTCCAATAGGGTAGCTCGCAAAATATAGTTATCGTCTTCCACATGGGTACGTGTCGGGCACTATCATTCGGAACAAATTGTCCGCCAGGACCCTTTCTAAAGATCACTTTAAATCCTTGACCATATCATATATAACATCCCCAGCAGGGAGGGTAGGTTTTGTCCGGTTATCTGCCTCACCTATGAAATGCTTGCCTCCTCTCTTTCTTACGGGATGCTGTTGTGAATGAAATTGACGATGCCCTAGGTACACATTCTTGTTTCCCAAATGAATACTGTCAGCATCACCTAAACAGTGTGTGCATGCATTGTATCCCTTGTTTGATTGTCCTGAAATGTTACTGAGAGCTGGCCAATCATTGATGGTTACAAACAACAACCCTCGTAGGTTAAATTCCTTTTGTTCATTCTTATCCCACACAGGTACACCTTCTTCACGCCAGAAGTGTAAAAGTTCTTCACCCAATGGCCTAAGTTACACATCAATGACGTTGCGGGGTTGCCTCGGGCCTTGGATGAGCACTGACAACATAATAAACTTCCGTTTCATGCACAACCAAGGAGGAAGGTTGTAGATACATAGAGTCACCGACCATGTGCTATGACTGGAGCTCTGCTCCACGAAAGGATTAAAGACATCTGTACTTAGACCAAATCTTAAGTTCCTCTCGTCATCTGCAAATGTCTTGAACTCTCTATCGATTTTCTCCACTGTGACCCATCAGCGGGGTGTCCCAGCATCACGTCTTTCTTACGGTCTTCTTTGTGCCATCGCAACAACTTGGCATGCTCTTTGTTTTGAAACAAACGTTTCAACCATTGTATTATAGGATCATGCCACATCACCTTTGAAGGAACCCACTTCCTAGGTCGCGGCTCGCCCTCAACATCACCAGGGTCATCTCACCTGATCTTATACCGCAATGCACCGCATACCGGGCATGCATTCAAATTCTCGTACTTATCGCCGCGGTAGAGGATGCAATCATTGATGAATGCATGTATCTTCTGCACCTCTAATCCTATAGGGCATACAAACTTCTTTGCTTCGTAAGTACTAGAGGGAAATACGTTCTCCCCTGGAAGTATCTTCTTTATTATTTTCAGCAACTTTTCAAAATTCTTGTCAGCTAGAGCACTCTCTGCCTTCCATTGCAGCAATTCCAGTGTGATACCCAGCTTTTTCTGGCCATCTTCGCAATTTTGGTACAACAATTTGTTGTGATCCTCTAACGTTCTCTCCAACTTCAACTTCTCGTTTTTACTTCCGCAGTTAATCTTCGCATCACGAATGGCCCGACCTAAATCGTCATCGGGCTCATAAAAAATGATTTCTTCTTCTTCTTCGTCTCCCCCCATTGTCCTATCACTATGTTCAGTATACATAGCATAGTTTTCATTATCCTCTTCTTCTTCGTTGTCTTCCATTATAACCCCTCTTTCTCTGTGCTTCGTCCAATAATTATAGCCAGGCATGAAACCGTTCTCAAACAGGTGGAAGTGAATAGTTTTTGAGGTAGAGTAAACCTTCATATTTTTACAGGCACTACATGGACAACACATGAAACCATTCGACCGCTTTCTCGCCTCAACCACGTGGAGAAAATTATGGATGCCATTAAGAAACTCAGGAGAACTTCGGCCAACGTACATCCATTGTTGGTTCATCTGCATTATATAAGTATATTAAGAATCATTCATTACACTACTACATAATAGATGAGTGACCAAATTAATTATTATACAGGTCTATCAGATTAAAAGTAAGGTAGAGTACTGACCAAAAGTAATACATAGTTCTCATAAAACATACACAAACTAACATACAACTATCTAAAAAAATTAAAACCAATAAAAAATGCGATGAAAATCGCAACTAAGATAACTACTGAACCTACAACATAATCATATCAAACCTCTTGGTTAAATGCATCCATCTTGATCTGGTGATCATCGACGACGTCGGCAGGCTTCAAGTCCAATTTCGTCTTCTCCTCTAGGCATAGCAGAAGAAGATCTTCAGTTCTTTTTAATTTTTCTTTCATATCATTATTTTATTTCTCAAATAAATTTAGCATCTCGACCAGAGGGTTGGTTGGAATTTCTGGTTCAACTACATCCTAGATAAAATATCTATGTCAAGTTGGTTGGTATAATTGTCATAAAATGAAATGAAACAAATAGTTATAAAAGTATACCACATCCGAATCATAGACCAAATGAGGGACGACGGGGACGGATATCAAAACCATGGCACTATACATAAAAATACAATAATACATGTAAGAAAACTATAAAGGAATATATATGCATCTATCACATTAAACTAAGTTTTTTTATAAAACATAGAAACAAGTAGGCTCACCAATGTGATGCCGGCTAGGGATGACGCTGGCGATCGATAGCGGCGAGGACGGGAAAGATACTAAAACCAACAAAACATATTTTAATTTAAGCTCAAATTGCATATAAAACAAAGGAAATCCCTAACTTAGTCATTTCATCAAACACCTTGCTAGCACTAAAAAATTGAAACAAATTAAACTATAGGAAATGAGCTAAATTAGGAATGCCGGAAGAAAGGATAATGTTGCTAACCCTTGTATAGATGGTTGCTGCGAATCATAACAAAATGGTGGAGAAAAATAAAGATTTGTTGGAGTGTGAGAGGAGAGAATTTTTTTGGAAGCGTGTTGGAATAAAAAATTGGAGAGCTAGTTGTGCTCTCGGGTGTGCACGTGTTGAGAAATAGGATGGAAACCCTTTAGAACCGGTTCGTGTCATGAACCGGTACTACATCCGCAGCAAATTTGGCGCGAAAGCCTTTACTACCGGTTCGTGTCACGAACCGGTACTAAAAACCCCTAACGAACCGGTGCTGAAAGTTTCCGGCGCCCTGTGCTCTAGAACCGGTACTAATTCTACCTTTAGTACCGGTTCATAATTGAACTGGTACTAAAGCTAAAATCCTATGGCCCTGTTTCTACTAGTAACATAATCGCCAGGGATGGTGGAAGCGAGCCAAGTAGGATGCATAATATTTGAATCTGTGCATATCACAATGCTGGCTCACACAATCTTGGAATTACATAGTGTCACAACAATTTAATCATCGACTTGCGCGAAAACAGATGAAAGTAAATAAAAAGGAATTAGATTTGTGCCTCATACTTAGGTTGGACACATAAGGCTGGTGCCAACTGGGGCGAGGAGGCGGGGCGATAGGCGGCTTATCGCCCGTGGCGGGGCGAGAGCAGGCGAGGAGGGAGGCGAGAGGGAGGCGCTGGGCGCTGGCCGGGTCGCCCGGCGACAGGGCGCTACCGCCCGCCTTCCCGCCCGCGTAGGCGGGGCGATAGCGGCGGCCCGGGGCGAGAGGGGGGGGGGGGGGGGGGCGAGAGGGCGAGAGAGAGGGCGGGGCGTTGGCGCCGGCCCGGGCGAGAGGGGGGGCGAGAGTGGCTAGCCGTTTGGGGGCAACGGCTAGCTGACGTGGCGCCCCCCTATTGGTCCACGTCAGCTAGCCGTTGGGGGTTACCGTTGCTGTCAAAAAAATTGAAAAAAAAAATTCGAAAAAATTGAAATTTTCAGCTGATCCCTCCTATAAATACCCCCTCATATGCTGCACTCATTCCACACCAAATTCATCCTCTCTACTCTTCATTTCCACCATCTCGACGCCATGTCTTCGTCAAGCAGCAGCGATTCGAGCGACGGAGTGGAGGGTGAGATGCTCGCCGCAATGCAGGCCGCAATGGAGGCCGAGTACGAGGCGGCGATCCAAGCGGTGCCAAGACCGCCGTGACGCCGTCGAGAGTTCATCAGGCGTGATCGTGTTGGCGCCCACGAGCGGCTCTACGACGACTACTTCGCCACCAACTGCGCTTATCCTCCGAGCTTCTTCCGGCGAAGGTATCGGATGAGGCGATCCCTTTTTCTACGCATTGTGGATAGATTGGATGAATACTCTCCGGCTTTCACCCAAAGATATGATGCTCTGGACCGTGCTGGTTTTTCTCCGCTACAAAAGTGTACTGCGGCGTTGCGTCTGTTAGCTTATGGATCCGGTGCTGATACGATAGATGAGTGGCTTAAGTTAGCTAGACAAACTTCGTCAGACTGTCTAGATCAATTCTGTGAGGGCATCTTCGACTGTTACGGGGAAGAGTTTTGCCGTCGACCTAACGTCGCGGATACTCAGCGTCTGTTAGCGAAAGCCGAGGAGCGCGGCTTTCCGGGCATGCTAGGGAGCATAGATTGCATGCATTGGCAGTGGAGGAACTGCCCAGTTGTGCATGCCGGTCAGTTCACAAGGGGAGACATCAAACACCCTACCATAATCTTAGAAGCCGTTGCGTCGTATGATCGTTGGATCTGGCATGCTTTTTTTGGAGTCGCCGGGTCCAACAACGACATCAATGTGCTCAATCAGTCGCCATTGTTCACGGATGTGCTTAGAGGAGAAGCACCCATAGTGAACTTCACGGTGAATAGACACCAGTACAACAGGGGTTACTACCTTGCCGACAGCATCTACCCCTCCTGGCCGGTGTTCATGAAGGGTGTTACTCTTCCACAAAGTGAAAAGCAACGTGTCTTCACTGCTGCTCAATCGTGTTGGCGCAAAGATGTGGAGTGTGCATTTGGAGTGCTGATGTCTAGGTTCAACATTTTAGCAGTTCCCGGACGCTCCTCTACTCCAGGCGCACTCTTGGGTTGATGATGCGTGCATGTGTCATTCTGCACAACATGATCATCGACGATGAGCGTGGTACCAATTTGGAGAACAACTACGAGACAGTTGCGAGCACTGTCAGCCCTCCAATACATACCAATGCACCACCAAGCCTAGCAGCAAAGATTCAGATGGACAACGAAATGCAGGACTCGCCGATGTATACACAGCTCCAGCAGGATTTGATTGAGCATGTGTGAGCTCAAAACTAGATTATGTAATTTTTTTCATTTTTTATGTAATTTTTATTTATTATTATGTAATCGGTACAATTTTAGTTGAATAAAATAATTTCCTCTATTATTTGCAATATTTTTAATCTTCAAAATAAATATTGACGTGGAGGAGAGAGAAAAGCTGATGTGGCAGAAAGAGAAGCTATAGCCCAGGCTATAGCCCGTGCACTGGCACCGTGCCGTGAGAGTGGCGTGAGAGTGGCGTGAGAGTGATGAAAAAAGGTGACGTGGCGGGGCTATAGCCCGTGAGAGTGTGTGGTGCATTGGCACCAACCTAATCCCCACGCATGGTGTCAGCGAGCCATGTAGAATCTTATATATATATAATATATATATATATATTTTACTGATTGGAAACTCCAGAGGAGCCACCACGCTAATCTGAAAACCAACAAAAAAAATTACCGTAAGATTTTAACTGAACAGTTTAGATTGAAAACGTTGGATGGGAGAGTTTTTTATACACGATTAGAGTCCTACCTTTATCATCCCTTGCTACCATTGCCCCGATATGTTACCTCAAAAGAAAGAAAAGATATCAACCTTTAAACGTACCGATCTTATCCAAGTATAAGAGATTGATTGATTGCATGTTATTCGTTTGCATGTGAAGAAAAAAAATGAGCGTGTTATTTCCCTAAAGTACAATGTGGATATGTGACGTTTCCTTAGCAAGAGCCATACAGCTGATGCGATGCTAGAAGCAGTAGCGCCGGCGGCCGATCTGTTGCCGATTCCAGATGTAGTGCTGGCCGTCTATATAGATGACCATGATGCTCAAACATCTGATGTCGTGGCAATTCTAGCACTATTTTTCCTTCCTGGCTAGGCCTCAAGGCAGCCACCAAATCAACATCAATTCGATGAGGTATCAGCTGGGACAATCCGCCGGCAGCCGCCACGACAAGTCGGCATGACGGCGGGTGGTTGCCGTCCCGGTAGTCGTCTGCGACGGCGAGCTAGCTACACCGGCTAGTCGCATGCACCACTGAGTGTTCCTGATGGCGAGTTAGCAGGTGACGGCGAGTTAGCTATGATGTGGTTTTAGGAGCTGATATGCAAACTGATCTGAAACACGTTTGTTGCACATAGCGAGTAGCACGGCTGATATGAAAACAGATGCGAGATCTGCATGCACAGGCTATCAGTGAAGCAGGTTGATTGACTTTTTTCTTCCTTTAGCATGCACGTCTCTGAGGGTGCAGGTGGCAGATCGATGGCATTGAGAATCTTGAGACGGTCTCGCCAGCCCCCGTGTCATGGTAGGACGTACCAACAACACCACCATGCATACCACCATGTATGTCTGATGCCAATAAAGCCGAATCAATGGTACTTCTGACAGATGATAATTAGGCATAAACTTCGGCGGAAGGATCTTGAACAGATAATTTAGCCTGGGAGCAGCTGGAACATGGACCTCCCCGTAACCAACTTGGACAATGCCGGTAATTATTCAAAGATACGCTAATTAGTCTGTCAATCTAGCAAAAACAAAAGTAGATATAATTTTTTCTCTCCATCCAGTTCCAATCATTTCCTATTACCTAGCTTCTTCTTACCTATATTGCTCGGCAATGATTCAGTTCTAGCATACGGAATATTTAACTACCTAGGCTAATCTGACCGTCTATCTAGCCAAACAAAATCACAACAACATCTGTTTTCTCCACCCTACTTAGATTGTTCCCCTCAGCTATCTCCTCCTTACTTATGGTTGCTGAAATTTTTACCAAGATTATTAAACTATCCTTTATGTCAATAATTAGTAATACCCTAATATTAGAAAATAATATAACTAATTATTTCTTTTTTTTTAGAAATGGGAGCCTTGGCCCCAGTCTCTGCATCAAAATGATGCACACGGCTGGATGTTATTAAAAAGTGGAAACGTCAGAAGTTAATAAGTTTACATCTCATGGGTCACTCAAACTGGCCATAAACAGCACCCAAAGAGAGATTACCATGTTATACATCTAATCGTCTCGTATTAAGCTACCCACTCCGGCTGTAGATAGCCCGAACGACAGCCATCATTCAAGCACAACTTGTAGCCATAAGTCCTCGTTGCCCCACAGGAAGGAGGAAGGACCACGTGTAGATGTAGGAAACCGACATGTTTATAACCTGCAAAAAATGTACATCCTTTTTCTTGTCAAACACAATACTATTACGACAGTTCCAAACAGCCCAAAGAACAGCAGCAACGCCTATTCGTATACGCGCCTTTGTCTTTTGATCAGTTTCATTCAACCAAGATCCAAACATATTGGCAATAGAAGAAGGAGGAGAAATACTAAAAGTGAAACTAATGAGGCGCCGTATATGACAAACGAACGGACAGGATATAAAAAGACGATGAACGGTTTCATCAAAGTCACAAAAAACACACTTTTTACATCCTATCCAATTACGTTTACTTAAGTTATCTTTAGTAAAGACGATTAAGAAACCAGAGAAAGATTTTTATTCTGAGAGGTACCTTCAGTTTCTACAAATATTTTCGTAAATACGGTGTGGAACCATGCATTAGATCCGTATACATAGATTTAACAGTGAAGTTGTCATTCGCAGAAAGCCTCCACTGAAACACATCTTTCTCGTCAGACAACTCCACTTGCACAAGACCTTCAACTAAATGAAACCAAGGAGCCCGTCTTTCTCCTGAGATTGATCTCCGGAATTGAATATCTAAAGGGGCATTAGATAGCGTGGTTGCTACCATCACACCAGTGCGTGTAACCACATTATAAAGAGAGGGATACTGCTGAGATAACGATAACGGCTCATCTCCTAGGCAAGTATCCTCCCAAAACCGCACTTTTTTCTAGATACATGCAATGCACTACTATGAACTTTGGTGGCCAATAAATAAAAATATATTTTGTAGTTTTTGCATGTCCTTTTTCTGTTGTTACAATTCCAATGGAACACATAATATAGATAAACATATCTCAATAATCAAGGAGAATATTTTCATCCAATTTCTTTACATATTAATTAAACGTCTTCTTTTGTCGATCATACTGTAGGTCTTTATTTTTCCAGTTGATTTTTTCTTAGTTATCCATCAAGTAGAGTTTGCATTAGATGGAAGCTAACACTGGTAGAAAAAAAGCCTTCCATACGCCCCCTTTAGTCCCCGAAATGTCCGAACCGTGACTAAAGGGGTCTTTAGTCGCGGTTCAGGAGGCGAGCTGTGACTGAAGGTCTTGAGTGGCGGTTGGGGAAGAGCGCGGAGGGTTTTAGTCCCGGTTGGCCTGGCCACCCGCGACTAAAGGTCCGAACTGCTCGCCTCCCAGTCTGTAGTCCCGGTTGGCCTTGCCACCCGCGACTAAAGTTCCAAACTGCTCGCCTCCCGTGCGGTTCTAATTCGCGAGCGAGAGGCAGAAAGGCCTCATTGCTACAGTGCGTGCGCGGCTCTCTGTTCTTCTTCCTCCACCATGGATTCTCCCGTTTTCAAGATTCTCCGTGTGGCCACACCATGCGGTAAGACTCTCCATGTCGCCTATACCAACAAATGCGAGAACCTCCCTGAAGCTCTTGACCGTTTGAGCAAACTCTATGAAGCCGATAAACACCACAAGTTCTTTGGGCTTGATCTCGAGTACACGGCCAATCGAAAGGATGTGGCCGTCATCCGGATTGCTTACAAGGAAACCGTTCTGGTCTTCCAATGGGAAAGGTACGCACACAATCTCTTGTAGGATAGTTGTTGCATTTTTGATTTGTTATTGCATTGAAAGAATACACTTGTTGCAACAATATCTAACATGTGTTCCATTTTTGTTGTTGCAGTAGTACAAAGAAATGTCCATAACTTATGGATTTTCTTGTCAACAAAGGTTTCAACTTTTGTAGCGTCGATATCACAAAATTAAGTAGATTTTTGTTCAAAACTGTGGCACTACCCGCTACGGTGTTGCATATCCTTCAAGCAGTTTGTGCGAACCATCTAGAATCATTACAATATATATTTGTTTTCCGAGAAACCATGGTATTTTCTTTGCCGCCCGACCTTACTTACGAAGACATTGTCCCCAACACCATGTGCCCTCCTCACCGGCGGGCACCGAGCCCGCCATCATGACCAAAAAGGTCAAGATTGACTTGCACAAAGGTAAACAATGACGTACTTAATACAATCCTACAATTTCGAAAGCACATTCATGAGATTTTGAATAGCAAACATGTCTATTTTGACAAGTTCAAATTTTTACAAGTCTAGGATTTTTTTTGTCTATTACAATGATGTATGGTTTAGCGTTCCAAATGATGTATATGATTTCCAAATAATTTCAAGTTGAAAGGCATGGTGTATATGAGTATTAACGTTGTACTAGTTGAAAGGCATGATGTATACATGTTCCAAATTTTTACAAGTTAATAGGCATGATGTATATGAGAACCAACCGTGTGTGCTCACAAGTTATAAAATTTTACAAGACTTAGTTGAAAGTAATCAAATCTTGCTACATATGGGGAAATATGGATAAAAAAAACTAGAAGCACAATACTATGAACACTAACACTAACCTTGGGGTCAAAGCTACCTCTTAGCCTTTGAAGTGTGTGTGTGGGGGGGGGGGGGGATGGGGTTGCTGAGAAGCCGTAGTAGTCAACATTAGGATTTGATGCCACATGTAGCACGTGTTTGCTGAGTGAGCATTTTTTTTTGAAACCTGAACTGTGGGGTAAAACCCCACAACATTTTATTAAATAAAAAGAGGGAACTGTACAAAGGTTATAGAATATACAAAATATACAAAGGTGATCCAAACTAAACTAAATCATCAATCCATCGAGATACCTCATGCAGATGTTTAGCCTTCACTCTATGCGTATGCAGAGTGATCTCATGAATAAAAATCCTCTTCCACGCTGTGAAAGGCGGCATTATTTCTTGAAAAATGGCCTCATTCCTCTTTTTTCCAAATATGTCAGGAAGCTAGAATAACCACCTCTGCAAAGAAAGGTTTGCCAAACTTCTTTTGGGTCTTATAGAAAACATTCTCAAAACTATCACCACCTTCCCAGAGGATCTGAAGATAAGTCCAAATGCGGACACTAAAATTGCACTTGAAAAAAAGGTGCATCCAATCTTCAATTTTCCTTGAGGGACATAAAGCACAGTGAAGAATGTCAGTCACATTTCAATGTCTGCGTCGAAGCATGTCCCTGGTGTTTAAGCGATCACTAAACATTAACAAAGCAAAAAACCTTGATCCTGAGCACCACTTTACTCTTCCAAATCCAATCGTAAATTTTAATTGTTCTCTGGTTTCGGAAATTGTGGTGGTAAAATCTCCGAGACGTGTAGATCCCACCCTTCTAGATAGTTTTCCACTCATCACAAGCATTGTGATCCAGTTGAACATTTTGTAGAACCAGCTCAAAGTCTAGATACTCCTGAAAAGCTTGGTGCGACAGGGGTAGGTGAAAGAGCTATGATCTGTCCGAAGTGAGGAGTACTTCCCGAATTGAAAGCTGAGTATCAATAGAAAACGAAAAGTGCCGAGGGAACTCATTTTTTAAAATCCGGCCATGCCAAGCATCTCCCCAAAATATAGTCGTGTCACCCATACCCACTGCGACCGTACTCACTTGAAAGTAGAGAGGGGCTAACTTCATGATATCACGCCACCTGAAGGATCCACAAGGTGGAGCAAACTGTGGGACTCCATTCGGGTAGTGCCTCCATACTAGATCCACCCAAGGTAGTCGAGCCTTGTTAAAAAATTTATGGAGGTGCTTAATAAGTAGACTCTGATTCTGCTTTTGCAAGTCAACAATTCCCAGACCTCTAGCACTACGTGGCTTGTATATCATCTCTAAGGGTGCCAGTGACTGTTTTTTCTAGTCAGGATGATTACCTCTCCAAAGAAGTGTCTAATCACTGTACGTAACTGTTTCAAAATACCAGGAGGGATTTCCAGGGAGCAGAGGAAGTAAACAGGCATAGAGGACAAACACGAATTAATGAGCTGCAACCTTCCTCCATACGCTAAGAAAGTAGAACTGGTTGGTAAGCGTCTCTCTAGCTTGGTGACAAGAGGCATTAGATCAATAATACGACGCCACGTAGTTCCCATGGGGAGACCTAAGTAAGTGAAAGGGAAAGATCGCACAATGCACCCAAAATCTGCAGCCATGGCCTGAACCTCATCATCCGAAATAATGGTTGGAAGCATGCAAGACTTATGAAAATTTACATGTAGACCGGTAGACACACTGAAATCTTGTAATGCATTTTTGAGAACCGCCAATTGAATAGCATCAGCTTGAAGTACCAAAATAGTATCATTTGCGTATTGAACTATAGGGAAATCTTAATCACCCACATCAATTGGTAATTGTAGCAACCCCTTATCCTTCAGATCATTGATAACATACTGTATAGTCTCAACCCCAAGCACAAAGAGTAATGGTGACAAGGGATCTCCCTGTCGAACCCCCCTCCTACATCTAAACTTTCTACCAGGGACACCATTAACTAAAACAGATGAGGTACCTGATTCCAGCATGATCTTGACCAGAAGATAAACCTCTCCGGAAAAACCATGTGCCACAAAACTTGATAAATGGACTCATGCTCCACAGAATCAAAAGCTTTCTCAAAATCTAATTTCAGAATCACAATAGGGTTTTTAGAGGCTTTGCACTGCTAGATATACGCGAAAGACCAAGCCAAACAGTCATGTATAGTCCTGCCCTTGATGAAACCATATTAATTTTTATGAATACAATCCGGAATTCTCTTTTATAATCTATCTTCCACCATCTTGGTTAGAAACTTGAGGCAAGTATTAGCGAGAGATAAAGGCGTGTAGTCATTAATAGTTCCTGGAGATGGCTTCTTAGGAATCAAAGTGATAAAAGAAGAGTTGATGTTTTCCAGTCTAATGGACTGATCGTAAAAATCCATAGCAAGAGCATAGAATTCCTGCTTGATGATAGGCCAACACTGTTTGAGAAACATCCCATTAAGGCCATCTGGACCTGGAGCTTTATCCACAGGCATTGCCTTTACTAAATCTTCCATCTCCTTAAGAGTGAAAGGAACCACTAAATCCTCCAAATCATTAACTTTACTGATCATGCTAGACAAGTCAAAGAGCATTACAATACCATTTGATGTACCCATTCTCTGTTTGTAGAAATCCTAAGCAACATTAGTCATTTGATCTTGATCGGTAATAATGTGACCATCAGAAAGCTGCAGACTAGGCATAGAGTTTCTTATGTATCTCTCAGTTGCCATAGCATGAAAAAAACTTCTTGTTTTCCTCTCCCAGTTTCATCCAACGAATTGAGCATCTTTTTCTCCAATATTGATATTGACACCTGAGAAACTTCTCATCGTGAAGTTTGACTAGCTTACGGAAATTTGCCTCATGAATAAAGAGTGGTCGATCCTCTTCCAATTCATCCAAAGAAAGAATAACCATGTTACATTTATAAATGAGAAATTTCAATTTGGAGAGCCCCATCTTTCATTTTTTCAGTGTTGAACGCAACACTTTCATTTTCTCTGTTATAATTCCAGAAGAAGTGACAACACGAGTCGGTCTGCACCAGACTTCCTTAACACAATCAAAGAAACCAGGCTGCCGAATCCAGAAGTTTTCGAATCGAAATAAGTGCAATTTGCGTATCACTGTGTCAATATTAACTATGCAAGGCACATTATCCGAAGTGGGTTTGGCCATAGGTGTGACTACTGTCTTTGAATAAACAGATACCCACCAAGAAGAAGTAAAAAACCAGTCAAGTTGCACTCAGAGGGGATCAGCCTGCATGTTAGACCATGAATAAGATCTACCTTTGAGAGGCAGCTCTAAAATTCCCAGATGATCAATCACCTCATTGAACAAGAACATATCATTGACATCAGCACCTATTCGATTTCGATCTTCCTCAGATCGTATGAAATTAAAATCACCCATGAGCAGCCATAACTCATTATCTGGAATAGAGATATCAAATAACCACTAGACAAACAAATCCCATTGCTCACCCTGACAGGGACCATAGACCATGACAAGAGTCCATTTCTGCAAAGAACGTGCTGACTGAAAAGAGATGATCAGAACAAAACTCTTAGACTCCACAAGTGTGCCATGCAAAATGTTTGATTTCAAAGCCACTAGAATTCCTCCCAAAGCCCCAACAGAAGGAGAGTAGGCAAACCTGTCAAATTGCTTAGGGCAACATTTTTTGATGAAAGCACGATCAAACTCCTCTTTCTTGGTCTCCTGTATACAAAGCACAACACATCCACTCTCAACTATTTTATTGTACAAGGCCAACTGCTTATCATGTGAATTCCGACCACATATGTTCCAGCACAACACTTTCGAAATAAGATAATTAATGTTTTGATCCATTAAAACAAACTGAGCACAAAAGGCCACGAGCAGATCCTACCAGACGAATGGCAACAAAGCATAACCTTCCTCCATACGCTAAAAAAGTAGAACTGGTTGGTAAGCGTCTCTCTAGCTTGGTGACAAGAGGCATTAGATCAATAATACGACGCCTCGTAGTTCCCATAGGGAGACCTAAGTAAGTGAAAGGGAAAGATCCCACAAAGCACCAAAAATCTGCAGCCAGGGCCTGGACCTCATCATCCGAAATATTGATTGGAAGCATGCAAGACTTATGAAAATTTACATGTAGACCAGTAGACACACTGAAATCTTGTAATGCCTTTTTGGGAACCGCCAATTGAATAGCATCAGCTTGAAGAACCAAAATAGTATCATCTGCGTATTGAACTATAGGGAAATCTTGATCACCCACATCAATTGGTAATTGTAGCAGCCCCTTATCCTTCAGATCATTGATAACATACTGTATATTCTCAGCCCCAAGCACAAAGATAATGGTGACAAGGGATCTCCCTGTCGAACCCCCCTCCTACATCTAAACTTTCTACCAGGGACACCATTAGCTAAGACAGATGAGGTACCTGATTCCAGCATGATCTTTACCCAGAAGATAAACCTCTCCGGAAAACCCATGTGCCTCAAAACTTGATAAATGGACTCATGCTCCACAGAATCAAAAGCTTTCTCAAAATCTAATTTCAGAAGCACAATAGGGGTTTTAGAGGCTTTGCACTGATAGATATACGCGAAAGACCAAGCCAAACAGTCGTGTATAGTCCTGCCCTTGATGAAACCATATTGATTTTTATGAATACAATCCATAATTCTCTTTTGTAATCTATCTGCCACCATCTTGGTTAGGAACTTGAGGCAAGTATTAGCGAGAGATATAGGCGTGTAGTCATTAATAGTTCCTGGAGATGGCTTCTTAGGAATCATAGTGATAAAAGAAGAGTTGATGTTTTCCAGGCTAATGGACTGATCGTAAAAATCCATAGCAAGAGCATAGAAGTCCTGCTTAACGATAGGCCAACACTGTTTGAGAAACATCCCATTAAAGCCATCTGGACCTGAAGCTTTATCCACAGGCATTGCCTTTACTAAATCTTCCATCTCCTTAAGAGTGAAAGGAGCCACTAAATCCTCCAAATCATTAACTTTACTGATCATGCTAGACAAGTCAAAGAGCATTACAATACCATTTGATGTACCCATTCTCTGTTTGTAGAAATCGTAAGCAACATTAGCCATTTGATCTTTATCAGTAATAATGTGACCATCAGAAAGTTGCAGACTAGGCATAGAGTTTCTTATGTATCTCTCAGTGGCCATAGCATGAAAAAACACTTCGTGTTTTCCTCTCCTAGTTTCATCCAACGAATTGAGCATCTTTTTCTCCAATATTGATATTGACACCTGAGAAACTTCTCATGGTGAAGTTTGACTAGCTTACGGAAATTTGCCTCATGAATAAAGAGTGGTCGATCCTCTTCCAATTCATCCAAAGAAAGAATAATCATGTTACATTTATAAATGAGAAATTTCAATTTGGAGAGCCCCATCTTCCATTTTTTCAGCGTTGAACGCAACGCTTTCATTTTCTCTGTTATAATTCCAGAAGAAGTGACAACACGAGTCGGTCTGCACCCGACTTCCTTAACACAATATAAGAAACCAGGCTGCCGAATCCAGAGGTTTTCGAATCGAAATAAGTGCACTTTGGGTATCACTGTGTGAATATTAACTATGCAAGGCACATTATCCGAAGTTGGTTTAGCCATAGGTGTGACCACTGTATTTGGATAAACAGATACCCACGAAGAAGAAGTAAAAAACCAGTCAAATTGCACTAAGAGGGGATCAGCCTGCATGTTCGACCACGCATAAGATCTACCTTTGAGAGGCAGCTCCAAAATTCCCAGATGATCAATCACCTCATTGAACAAGAACATATCATTGCCATCACCACCTATTCGATTTCGATCTTCGTCAGATCGTATGAAATTAAAATCACCAATGTACAGTCATAACTCATTATCTGGAATAGAGAGATCAAATAAGCAGTAGACAAACAAATCCCATTTCTCACCCTGACAGGGACCATAAACCATGACAAGAGTCCATTTCTGCAAAGAACGTGCTGACTGAAAAGAAATGATCAGACCAAAACGCTTAGACTCCACAAGTGTGCCATGCAAAATGTTTGATTTCCAAGCCACTAGAATTCCTCCCAAAGCCCCAACAGAAGGAGAGTAGGCAAACGTGTCAAATTGCTTAGGGCAACATTTTTTGATGAAATCACGATCAAACTCCTCTTTCTTGGTCTCCTGTATACAAAGCACATCACATCCACTCTCAACTATTTTTTTGTACAAGGCCAACTGCTTATCATGTTAATTCAGACCACGTATGTTCCAGCACAACACTTTCCAAATAAGATAATTAATGTTTTGATCCATTAAAACAAACTGAGCACAAAAGGCCACGAGCAGATCCTACCAGGGGAATGGCAACAAAGCATAACACGACCAAACGCACCACCACTAAGTTCAAAACCACACACAACAAGGAAATAAAGATACAAGATGCTACTAGGGGGCATCTACCCCAACAGACTGGGCCTTGAAACATCATTGGGAAACTCCTTGTTTGAAGAAGAGTCCATGGCAGTAGCTGTAAGCTTGTCTGCCCGAAGATCAGCTGGCTGCATCTCTAGCATTTCACCAATCCCTTGCAGAGTTTGTATTGGGAGTGGAGGACGTGGTAGAGAGCTGCGACTTGTGGAGTCCTCGGATTGCCTCATAGTCTGCATCGTGGTTTTCTTCACACGTTTCTTGGGCCAGGTCACACCCGAAACCAAAGGAGGCCTGAAGCCATCAAGTTTAGACTGGCTAAAGGTGCACATGCGTGCCACATTATTAACGAGCATAGGAGCTTTCGAACGAGATCTCTTGGGGGTCACCACCAACTGTCCTGTCTGAAACTGAAAAACACTGTCCACCTGCCGATCACCATTCTACACAGAAGTATCCATCATAACAGTGGAGCTCACCCGAGGAGGCACCACGAGTGAGCATTGTTTATCGAGTGTTTCTAGTATTTTAGAGTGTACTGCTTGTTGGCCGAGTGTATTATGCTAGATGTGCTAGTATGAAGTGTTTTCCAATTGTATTATTTTCAGTTTTCCCGATGGGAGCTATTTGCTGAGGGTAATTATGTTGGAACTCGACAAACCGTCCAATTTACCGAGTTCCGAGATGACACAACTTATACTAGAGGCACTACTATATAAGGAATAGTTATCCAACCTAACGAGCATGAAGTATATTAAAAATGTATTCCTACTTTATTAGATACAAAGATGATTTGAAACAATTTGCGGCTATGGCTCCCACACCATAACCCTAGCCAATTTGTGGATTAAATCATGGATCCGTTCTCTGTTCCATCATGCATTCTCATGATCTAGATTTCACACCAGCCCCATCCGTACGAAGGGTCTTCACCTCTTGGCATTTTATGTGAGTCATGTTTCTAGATCCTTTCATTTCTATCTTGTGGTTTACTTTTCCTGATCCAATTTCCGGTTGACGGATCTCAATGGAAGCCTTGCATTGTCTCCCTGCTTGGGGGTTGCACGTGGAGATATATTGATATCACGTTCCTGCCGGTCGGTTGTTCAAGTTTGCGGTCAACAATACACATGAGGGTTTTTTAATTTAAAATTTGAGATCTTTTTGCATGTCGGCAATTCAAGTGCTATAATTATCTGTGGAGATTTAGTGGTCTTGTATCGGAAAATGAAAATGATATTATGCATTATAGGATGACAAATGGAGTGATATCATATGTTGTCATCGCAGATTGTATGCACCAAGGAATAGTTGTGTTCTGGTCCATCAACCATTTAAACGAGTCCACAATGAAATACTTATATTGGTTACATACAAATAAAATTATTTGTACAATGAGCCATGGCCCATAGCACATTACATTTTGTGGCCTCGGTTTTTTGTTTGGCATGGGTGGGGTCCATCACAATATGTGCAAGTAGAGGCCGGGAGCTTGAACTTCTCTGGAATCGTTTATGATTTCTCAATATCACCCAGGGGAACCGTCAGATAGGATTTTTTTTGTATAGATGATCTTGGTCTAGCATTATAATTGTTCACAGAGGAAGTGAGGATAGCTACAAACAAGAATAGACATATAGAGCTAGCGCACTCGATTAATTTATCAAAGTGTAACACCACTTTGTTGAGGCAAACATATTCAGTTGCTCGTTGTGTACCCGAGAGTTCATCTTCCTCCTCTATCGATCTGCTTGTGCCCATCAATTCTGTACGTGCTTCTACGTCAATTGTTCGATGTGGACGAACTCCCTATCCTCATCTGTTACGGAAGCGGTTAAGGAAGAGAAGTTTAATGCATCCTGGCCAAATGCCCCGTCATACGTCGGCCAGAGAAAACATGGGCGGTCTCACAAGGGGGTTGGTCGGTCTAGGTGCAGAGGAGCTCGGTGCGGAGCTTCACGTGTTGCGAGCCAGGAGGACAAAAGGAGTTCGAGCTGAGCACGGGGGAAGCCGATTGGCTGGTCTCAGCGTCGGGATTCCCTTCATGCCGGATCCGCCACTGGCGGTGGTGGAAGGCCAGGGTGGCAATGGCAACGTAGACCCTGCTGCTGACTTGGAGAAATGGTGAGGGGTAAGGGAGAATGTCCGTTCAGTTACATCGGACGGAGGAAGGCGGCGGCTATGATCGTCGGACATCAGGAGGGACGGCGGCGGGGTCATGGAGAAAAGGAAAGAAACGGTTTGATGGCATTTTATGCGTAATATGTATTTGGTGCGAGGATAAATCCGTAGAACTCCAGACGGACCGGAAGAAGTCTTCCTCTCTTTATTATTAGTTATTATTATTATATATAGATTCTCCTCCGTTTTCCCAAATGTAGACATGTGTCTTGTCCCTCTAGCTGCATCCACTTACGCCGGGTTAAGAACATAGAATTAGTGCTTACATACTTTTTGACCATAGAAAAATTAGATGACCATTGATGATTGTATTATGTGGTTGGAGGGTAGCTCATGCACCACCAACCGTGTATTCCTAAATATGACTTAACTTTATAACACTAGTAGAAACAGGGCCAAAGGATTTTAGCTATAGTACCTATTCAGTTACAAACTGGTACAAATTGGTTTCTTTTACCGGTTCGAACGGGGAGGATGCTGGGCAAGGCTAATACCGGTTTGCCACACATCTTTGGTACCGGTTGGTGCTTAAAACTGGTACCAAAGGGGTGTGGCAATTGTTCACCTGGTGCGAGCACATTTGGTACCGGTTTTAGCCACCAACCGGTACTAAAGGTGTGTGTGGCAAAGGGGCGCGTGGAAACCGTTCGCCTGGCCCGAGCACCTTTAGTACCAGTTTTAGACACTAACCGGTACCAAAGGTGTGTGGAAACAGTTCGCTGGCCCGAGCACCTTTGGTACTTGTTGGTGGCTAAAACCGGAACCAAAGAGTAGAACCGTTTTGCTTCCCGCGCGTATTGGTTGGCAAATTGCTACAGTGCATGACGTCATTCTCTCTGTTTCTCTGTTTCCTCCCTCTCCTCCTCTCTCTCTTCTCCCTCTCTTCTTTCCACAATCCACCATGGATCAACCAATCACTCGCATGGTGCATGTACATGTACATGGCAAGAACGTGCTTACCGTCGTCTACACCAACTATAGCGCCAAGATGTCGGGCTATCTTGCGACATTCCAAGGATGGGTTGAAAGTGCGAAGGACCAAGAGAAAGTCATCGGGCTTGATCTTGAGTACACGCGCAATGGGAAGGATGTTGCGGTCATCCAATTTTGCTTTAAGAAGAATGTATTGGTCTTCCAATGGGCAAAGTACGTTTTGGGGCTTGATCCCTTCATAGGAGCATTATATATCCTGAAAATTGCATAGGATAGCAACATGTCCGATCCCCATTTGAATCATATATCCGCTACATAGAATCATATATCCGTGACTTAGAATAATATATCCGATCCTCATTTGAAAATTGCATATGTTTATTATGATGAAAATTTCATTGGTTTATTATGATAAAAATTGCATAGATTTAGTAAGAAAAAATTGCATTGGTTTATTATGATGAAAATTGCATAGGTTTATTATGAAAAAAATTGCATAGCTTTATTATGATATATAGTTCATGCAGGGTGGCTTGCTTCATATTGGCAAAATCCGTGTAAGAAGATAGAAGACATAGTTAATTTTGGACATATTGGCAAATTGTTCTATGTGATACAAATTGCATAGGATAGCAAATTGTTCTATGTGATACGAATTGCATAGGAGTTCCATTTGAAATATAAGAGATAGATCAATTTGTATTAGTAGTGAATTAATTTTCCTTGTTGCATATTGGCATATATATTTCATTAGTAGGTTATTGTTATGATTTTTAATTAACAATCTGTTCCATACTAACTTGTTGTTGCAGTAGTAACAAGAAGTGTCCAGCTCTCATGAACTTCATTGCCGCAGTGGCATTCGTTTTGTTAGCGTTGATACAAACAATGACAAGATAAGATAAAGAAAAGCTTCAGTATTGCTATGTCAGCTGCTTGCCACATTGATATTCAGGAGATATTCAGGCCTCGACATGAGAGTACTTCAATGGTTCATATGGCAGTGGATTTGATCGACTACTGGTAGTCACATATGAAGTCCAAGATCGAGAACCACAATGAGTGGGAGACGACCCCACTTCACGGCAAGAACATTGAGTATGCCTCTATAGATGATTATGTTTCATACGAGTTGTACCGCATTATTCGAGTCGTCAACCTTGGGCAGCGTCACCTCGTACCGGTAGCACCAGTAGATGATGATGACGATTCAGACGACTACTAGTGTGTTTACATGGGCGAACACACTTTTTATATATCTCTATGATGTGTAGTAGTGCTTTGGGGGTCGATCCTGTGATCTCTATTATGTATAGTAGTTTTATATATATCTCTCTATGATGTAGTAGTGCGGGTCTCCTTGTGATCTGGAGATCGAGTACTTTATATGTATCTATATTTATATGTTCATGTTTAAGTATGACGTGAGCAACATTTCATTGTGATCTATGTAATGGGCGAGTTAGACACTTTTCTACCCCATTGTGCTATATATGGGTTTTGGATGACAGACAATGCACTTCGGGGTGTGTCGACTTACTTTAGTGGCATCCATTTCTCTCTAGCGAGTTTCATGACTTATAGCATGAATGTCTTGGATCAGACAAACATGAGGGAAACTTGTCAAGAGTTGGATTATACCTTTGTCTTCTGAATTTCTAGGGCCTAGCCTAACACAACCAAACGAACTAGTTAAACACTTTTATACCCCATTTTGACGTCGATACTGGCTTTATTCGTATAAGCCTGGTTTTTCTACAACGGGGCTAGGGTTTCATCAGAGAGGGACTCCGGCTTGAAAGTACTAGATCAGACAAACATGAGAAAAATTTATCAAGAGTTGGGTTATGGATGTATCATATTTGGATTTCTCTCATTTTTCTAATCGATTTATACATATTATATGTCAAATTTCAATTTACAGATTTGCATGTATAAATTATTCAATATTACATGGAAAAAAGCAAATAAGTTAATTATTATTTGCATTTAAGAATATTTTATTTCAAAATATTATTAATGATTCATTTTTTTATTTAAATAATTGTTTTGGTTCATAAAATAAATGTGTGTGACTTCATAGTCCATGGGTTAATAGGATTGATAGTAAACTATTGTCAAGTAAGTATCTCTTGTTTGTAGGTAGCTCATACGGAAGGAACTAAGAAATTAAGCGTGCTAGTGACGGAGTAGTGTGAGAATGGGTGTCCTCTACAGGAAGTGTTAGTAGAAGGTAGTAATTTAGAATGAAATTAAGAATGGTTAGTGATAAATGTGAGTTTAAGTGGTTAAACAATAGAAATAAATAAAATGGAAACAAATGAATTTTTTCCGGAAAAATCGAAAAAAAAGAAAAAAAAGATAACCCTTTGGTACCGGTTCGTAACAAGAACTGGTACCAAAGGAACACGAACCCGTGGGCGCATCCTGGGCCACGTGAAGGCCCTTTTAATACCGGTCCGTAAGCGAACGGTACTAAAGTATGGTGGGCCTTTAGTACCGATTAATAAGTATTGGTTGTCCAACCGGTACTAATAGGCCTCTGGAACCGGTACTAAAAGTCCATTTTCTACTAGTGTAATAGAGCCACTCGATAGCCTAGCTACTACCTTTGACCCCTCAACTTTATCTTATATCTCCCTTCCAAGACAAAGTTGAGACGGAAGAGAAATATTAAAACTGAAGTATTTGCATGTGTGCAACTTGTTCGACAAAGGGGACATCAAATATGCACATCACCCGGTGATATCCCTAACATTGATGTCGTTCTTAGTACCTTTGTGTGCCCCGAGGTCCCTAATTGATCATGGCGAGGTCAGGTTTAGAAAAGGGAGTCGAACTTCTTTTGTGAGATATGGATAAGAGACATCGAAGCTATGAAGACTGTTGAGGAGGTGAACGGTGTCGAGATCCACCTGCTTTCATATCAACGAACGAGAAGTCAAAAGCGAGAAAACTATGCATGTGCAAGAAAAGCACAGAATTAAAAGACAAAAAAAAGGAAAAAAAGAAAACATGTTCTAATCTAATAAGAATTATTATATTCATTAGCGAATATTGAGTTAATTGCACATATGCTGGCACAAAATGCAATAATTGTGAAAACACTTTCTGTGCGTTTAATCTCGGGTGTAACCACTATACTAGTTTTTATAATAATTATTACGATATTTTGAATGATGGGCTCCACAGTGCCCTTCTTTTGAAATTGTGAAATCAACATTTTGAAAATTTTAAATTATAAAATATCATTGCTGTTGAGAATAAAGTATTTTATTGTCCGCCAAAATCATAAACGGACTATTTTTGAGGGTCTGAAAAAAAATCCTAAGAAGTATGAAGGTTTCGAATTTCCATAGTTCACTAACTTGGATCCAGAAATTTATTATTTTTTCGCAGCCCAAATATCGAAAGTTTTGCAATGATTTTATGCACAGTGGTAAAATTCTTCATTATATAGATTTAGTATTTATTTCAGAATCTTTGAAACTTAGATGTTTTTAGCAATAATAGGTTTTGTGCAACACGTCTTCCCATAGCAGGAAGTATGATGCCTTCGTGGTTTCTCTTTCATTATTAATAAAAATCCGGCTGTGTGCACCATTTTAATGCAGAGGCTGGGGGTAAAACCTCAATTTCAAAAAAAAAATTGAATTATAGCGCATCTACTTTCTAACCGATTAAGTTCCATTGATATTGATGGTCTTATTTCATGGTTGGTGGGTAGCGCATGCGGCACAACCTTTATTGTCTAAATGGATCCTCCTTTAAAAGGCAAACAATCGACTACGTCTGGAGTGCTACAACCTCAGATATAATATTTAAATCTGCTCTTCTTACAAAGACACAGTTGAGAATAAAAAGAGAACAATGGACACAAGAAGGAGTTGCATGTGTGCAACATGTTTGGAATACGAGGCACCATAAGGCACATCCATCTATATTATCGTGTGCCCCCTCAGGGATGACTCCTTGCTCTCCATGGACGAAATTGTGTGGTTCCACCGCGGCATTGTGTAAGCTATGTACCATCCAAGTAATTTTTAACTTTGGTATGTTAGAAGACGCTACATGCCATTAAAGTACATGTAGTTACCATTGAACTATAAAAAAACGTATTACGGAGCCATTACAATGAATTAATGAGGATGGCGGAAAGAGTGTAAAAAATATATTGAAATAACAAAACCTTTGGTAAACGACTTTCTATAATATGTGAAATGGTGTCTGTTTTGAAATGTAGGAATTCCACTCGCCCATAAATCAAAAGTTTCTAGACTGGTGATAGTTAACTACTATAATATTTACGATAGAGATAATGCTATTATTTACATTTTGGCCTTTCAAATATCTATTAAACCACAACCTTAGTTTCTGAACATAATCAATACACACAAGACGATACTCTCACAATTGTGACGGCCACCTTGGACATGGGCTGGTCGAAAATGCAATACTTCCTACACTTTATCAAGTTTTTATCTCCAATATGACCACTGTACTAGTTGTTTTACCCGGAATGTCATTTTCGAGAATCTCCACCCATGAATACCCTTTTTAAAATTTACAAATTCACATTTTGAATCGTCCAAAAAAATTCATAAAATATCCTAAATGCTTACTATGACCTATTCCATGAACCTACCAAATATAAATGAGAAATGTGTTTTATTCAGATCTAAAAAATAAAAAATCTTAGAAAATGTTAAGGTTTTCCTAATTTGCAATATTTACTACCTTACATCCAGAAATTTATGATTTTTACACAGAAAAAAGTATAAAATGTTTCTCACTGGTCATCATTATCTAGATCTAGAAGGAAAAAATCATTTTTTTTTGTAACTTAGAAGTACACCTGTCAATTTTTCAAAAAACAAACATCATGGAACCCGTCCTCCAAAAGGACACTATTCAGATTCTTCACCACATGTCGCATTGTGTCGATAATGGTTTCGTGCACATATGTTCATGTCCCGTAGGGACTCACTCGATTCCTTCGCATTGAATTAGGGCCCATCTACTTCCTAACCGATTAGAGCAGATAGACCATGATGATCTTAATATTGGTGGGCATTTTCCAGCAACCTTACATTGTCCAAACATGTCCTCCTTTATTATGGAGGCACTACTACTTCTACAATGCTACTACCTTAGACCTTATATCCAAGGTAGCTATCCTTGCGAAGACATAGTTTAAAAACGAAAATACAGCAGTGACAAGTAGGACTAGTTGCCTGTGTGCAACATGTTTGGAATGGGAGGCATCAAGAAGCACATCCCCGGGTGTTATCATGTGCCCCGTCATTGACGTTTGTTTCCTCTCCGTGGACGCCGTCGTAACTCTCCAACAGTCATTCCGATGCTCTGGAGCCATCCTGGACCCATCCATGTGGACCTGACTAATCGCAGTGTACTCCTACAGGGGCACACATGTCCAAGCCATCATGGACAAGATTATGTGGAATGATGCGATCGGCCTTCTTGGATGCTATTATTCACATGAAGACGCCGTGACACTTCTTTCGCGAATCACTGGAGTGCTCGAATAATTGGACTGCATGAACCTGGTCAGTGGGCTGTAGGCGGCAGTGCGTGTATGTGACTTGGAACTTGGGATATCGCTTCATGTCATAGCCTTGAAGATACACCTTGACACTGACCTGAACTATTTAGTATCCACTAGTCGTCAACCCGTGTATTCACACGGGCTAGTATCTAATATATTGTGTTACAAACCAAGTTTTAAAGAGCCGACTTCTGCTCATGAATACATAGCTTCCTATGAAGTGGTATCATCATATTTTCCACGAAAAACATTTGAGTGATAATATTCTAGTTTCTTATTGACATATTGATAGCAAAAGCAATGGTAAAGGTTGTGCATCAAAGACCATGCATGAAATATTAGCCATCATATTGATTCTATTAAGCATATTCAAGATCTGTGTATCACGGAAACAAAATGATTACGCACTAAAAGTACAAATTGAGCAATTCTAATGAAATATGTATGTGATCTCCCATCAGTGATTACTTCTAGATCCGTTGTCCGTTCATCCTCGACAATATCAACCGTTTAGGGGTTCCATCTTCTTCATTTTGATGCCAGCCATGAATCTCTTCATAATTCAGCTTTACTATATTTTCTCAATGAATCTGAGCCTCGTGTGCCATGGAAACAAACACAATAACTGCTACATTATTTCCTTGTTTACTTTATAGTATTCATTAAATACTTCAAAGTTTATTTACCAAAAACACCGGTTTGTCACTTACTAATTATGACAATCCGATATGCATAGGTGTTTTCGCATTTGTCTACCTCTACTTCTTGGAGAGTGGAAAATGATGCCATGATATAATACCGCCACCAACCAAGTTTGATTTCTCGTGGTGAGTCTCAATGCGATCACACTTCGTCATTCATTGCAACCCATACCTTCTTTATCTTCCTATTAGTTTAAATTCTAACATCCCAAAAACAATCTAAGCATGTGGCTGAAAAAACTTTATGTAAACTGCAATCGCAAAATTCAGAAGAAGGCCGACGGCCAGGGAAGATTCCCCTATTAATTATACGACAATATTTTTCAGGTATATGTAAGCTAACCTACCACCGGAAAACCACAATGCTCTCACTGCACCTAAAACTGAATTTGATGAATAACTTAACTAGAGGAGTCAGAGCCATAAAATTCATGTATTATTCACTATGTCATTCAACGGGTCATTGATATTATTTCGGTTCATCGCCTTCCTAGTTATCAAAACATACATAGAGTGTTTTCATTCTTCCAGCCTAGCAATAATCATTGACCAAAGGCAAAAAAAATAAACCCGAACAACATTATATTTGCCCCATTTGTAGCAGAAAAAATGGCTTACAACAAATGTGATGTGCATCTTGTTCACTAATTATGAATTAATGGCTGGAAAATACTACACCCTACGACCTTTAAATAGACAAAGAAAACTGCATATGCATGTGTACGTACATAGTCTGCAGTGACTAATTTAGAGAAGGGTGCACGAACTTACCTAATCCATGTGGACGTAAGAGGAGACTCAGAAGGTAAATTGGTCCTTTTTACAACAGGTTTTGAGGATGAAAGGATTCTCACCTTCGTGGTGTGAATGGGTAGCACGTTTTGTTCAAGGTGGTAGTGTTGGGATAAAGGTTAATGATGATATAGGACACTATTTTCAAACGCTGAAAGGATTGAGACAATGGGATCCTTTGTCTCCTATCTTGTTTAATTTAGTAGCTGATATGTTGGCCATTCTAATTGCTCGAGCCAAAGAGAATGGCCAAGTTGGTGGGCTCATTCCGCATCTCGTTGAAGGAGGGGTCTCTATTTTACAATATGCAGACGATACGATTCTCTTTTTGGAGCATGATATTGACAAAGCTATTAATATGAAATTAATCCTAGCATTGTTCGAAGAATTGTCGGGATTAAAAATCAACTTTCATAATAGTGAGATATATTGTTTTGGGGACGCTTTAAACTCACAGGACGAATACCGAAATGTTTTTGGTTGTGATATCGGTCACTTACCTTTTAAATATTTAGGTATTCCAATTCATTATAGAAAGCTATTGAATAAGGAATGGAAAGCGGTAGAAGATAGGTTTGAGAATAAATTGGGTTCATGGTCTGGAAAATTGTTGTCTTATGGAGACCGTCTAGTTTTGATAAACTCAGTTTTAACAAGCCTACCTATGTTTCTGCTATCCTTTTTCGAGATACCTATCGGGGTATGGAAGAGGTTAGATTTCTACCGGTCTCGTTTCTTTTGGCAAAGTGATAACAAGAAACGAAAATATAGGTTGACAAAATGGAATATAGTCTGCAGGCCGAAAGATCGGGGGGGGGGGGGGGGGGGGGGGGGAGGGGCTAGGCATTGAAGTACTAGATATTAAAAACAGATGTTTGTTAAGCAAATGGTTCCACAAATTGTTAAATGAAGAAGGAGTTTGGCATGAACTCCTTTCTAATAAATATATTGGAGATAAACCATTGTCTCACATAAAAGTGAAACCACATGATTCACCTTTTTGTAAAGGACTTATGGATATAAAAAGACATTTCTTCGATCGGGGTGCGTTTCGGTTGGGGAATGGTCAACATGTGAGGTTTTGGGAGGATATTTGGTTAGGAGATGAACCGTTATCTCACCAATATCCTTCCTTTTACAGTATGTTTAGACATCAAGGCGTCACGGTAGCAAACGTGCTATCCAACGTACCTTTAAATATTCAGTTCCGACATAATATTATGGGGCCAAGGCGGGCTCTCTGGTTACATTTGGTGGAACGTTTGATGAATGTCCAACATAGAAATGAGAGACATGTGTTCTAGTGGAGATTAGCTGCGAATAGTGTTTTCTCGGTAAAGACAATGTATGCAGACCTTATGCATGGGTCCACAATATACTTGCGGAAGTATTTGTGGAAGTTAGAGGTACCCCTGAAAATTAAAATCTTTCTTTGGTTTCTCAACCGTAAGGTTATTCTCACTAAAGATAATTTATCTAAGCGAAACTGGATAGGGTGTAAAAAGTGTGCTTTTTGCGATCAAGATGAAACCGTTCATCATCTTTTTATATCTTGTCCCTTTGTTAGGCATATTTGACGTTTGGTACACTTTACCTTCTCTATTTCTCCTCCGACCTCCATTGAGGATATGTTTGGTCCTTGGTTGAATGGAACTGACAAAAAGACAAAGGCGCGTATACGAATAGGCGTTGCTGCTGTTCATTGGGCTGTTTGGAATTGTAGAAATAGTGTCGTGTTTGACAAGAAAAAGGATGCTCATTTTTTGCAGGTTATCAACATGGCGGTCTCCTACATTCACCTGTGGTCTTTCGTCCTACCTGCGGAGCAGCGAGGACTTATGGATACCGGCTGTGCTCGAATGATGGCGGTCGTTCGGGTTATTTACAGCCAGGGTGGGTGGCTTAATGAACGACGTCTTCATGCATAACGTTGCTATTTTTATTTGGTTGGTGTTCGTGGCCACGTTGAGTGACCCTTGATTTGTAAACTCTGAATATTTTGACGTTCTTTTAATAAATCCAGCCGTGTGCATCACTTTGATGCAGAGGCTGGGGCCGAGGCTCCCATTTCTAAAAAAAAGAGGAGTCTCAGAGGTATGACTGTACCATTAGCGCTTCAAATATTTTAATTCTTTTACGAATAACAGAAAATAACTTAGATTAGCCAATCTGGAATGATATGCTAAGACTGGTGGAAATTTTATTACGCACCCATAACATATACAATTTCATGAAACTCCTACACACCCAGACCATTAATCTACACGCGTTGGAAAATTATAGTTTTTTTTAAGAAATGGGGTAAACCCCGGCCTCTACATCGAGTGATGCACACAGCCTTTATTAATTATTGATTATCATAGTATAAGTTTACAAGTCTACTGAGATCACGACAATAAAACCTTACAGCATGTGAAAGCTCCCTAAAAATCAACAGCAGTAATAAACCTACGAAAGCCTATTAAAATGTCGCCACGTATCTTGGGAGAAAAAATCCTGTGTCACCGTAAGGAGACGTCTGCAGCCATCCGCCATAAGCTTCCTCTCCTCCAAAGGAAGTAATAAAGCCCATAATTGGATCCAATGTGCTGCCTTGAAAATAACCTGTAAGACATGAAAATGATCTTTCTTGTTAAAAACAACATCATTCCTACAAGTCCAAATGGCCCAACAAATGGCCGACACACCAATTCTTATCCTATCTTTAGTCTTTTTTATCAATCCCGTTCAACCAGTTCCCAAACATGTTTGTTACATTGGAGGGGGGAGGAATATTCTAAGAACAAAAAACCACACGCCACAATAGTTTAGCAAAAGGACAAGAAATAAAAAGGTGCTCAACAGATTCCTCATTCCCACAAAAAGAACAATGTGTGTCACGTTTCCATCGTTTTCTAGCTAAATTATCTCTAGTTAGCAGAACCTTCTTATCTAAAAACCACATGAAAATTTTAATCTTCAGAGAAATCTTTAATATCCACAAATAAGTTTTGAGAAAGACTGCATGACCATTCATCATATCCTCATACATGGATTTAACCGAGAACATCCCATTATGTGTCAAATTCCAATGAAACTTATCCTCAGAGGAAACAAAAGAAATATCCATCAATCGCAAACAAAGGTGAGACCACATTTCACACGTATTGCCTATTAAATTCCTACGAAAAGAAATATTAAGAGGTGGAGCATTATGAAATACATCATGTACAGAAACATTTTTATATTGCACATTATTATATAAGAGAGGGTATTGATCTGAGAGTGTAGTTGGACCTAACCAAATATCTTCCCAAAATCTAGTTCCCCCCCTCCCCCCCCCCCCCCCCCCCCCCCGTTACCAATTTTAAAGGACACTCTACGAAAGAAGTCATCTTTTACTTTCATTAAAATTTTCCAAAAGGGAGAATGATTCGGTTGTGCTTCAACATGAGATAAAGATTTACTATGAAGGTATTTGTTTTGCAAAAGTTCCCGCCAAACACCATCCTCGATAAGAATCTTAAACAACCATTTACTGAGTAAACACTTATTTTTCAGCTCAAGCACTTCCACCCCTAATCCCCCCTGATCCTTAGGTCTACAAATAATATTCCATCTTATTAACCTTTATTTTCGTTTGTTCTCATCACTTTGCCAGAAAAACCGAGATCTATAAAAATCTAGTCTTTTACGAACTCCAACTGGAATTTCCAAAAAAGATAGCATAAACATGGGTAAACTAGTTAACACAGAATTGACCAACACTAAGCGGTCTCCATAAGATAATAATTTACCTCTCCAACACCTAAGTTTGTCCTCAAAACGACTCTCTACTGGGTGCCACTCTGAATTTTTCAGTTTTCTGTGATGTATAGGGATTCCCAAATAATTAAAAGGTAAAGAGCCAGACTCACAACGAAGAATTTGCTTTTACTGATCCTCTACCTCCTTAGCCTTACCAAAACAGAAAACTTAACTTATATGAAAGTTAATCTTGAAACCCAATAATTGCTCAAAGATACACAAAATTAACTTAAGGTTTAGAGCCATTTCTAGATCATGCTCTAAAAATAAGATGGTATCATCGGCGTACTGGAGGATAGACAAACCTCCATCAACTAGGTTAGGGATTAGACCTCCAATTTGTCCATTATCCTTAGCCCTAGCAATAAGAATAGCTAACATATCTTCAACAATATTAAAAAGGATAGGAGATAGAGGATCTCCCTGCCTAAGACCTTTTTTAGTCTGAAAATAATGACCAATACCATCATTAACCTGAATACCTACACTTCCTCCCTGAACAAACTGCATAATCATGTTGCACCACTCCCGTGCAAACCCTTTCATACGCAAAGCTTGTTGGAGAAAGGGTCATTTAACCTTATCATACGCCTTTTGAAAATCAATCTTAAAAATAACACCATCCAAATTCTTCCTCTTAAGCTCATGGATAGTTTCATGAAGGACAACAACTCCTTCTAAGATGTTCCACCCAGGCATGAAATCTGACTGAGAGGGTCTAACCATCTTATTCACAATTTGGGTAATACGATTAGTACCCACCTTTGTGAAAATTTTAAAACTAACATTGAGTAGGCATATCGGTATATATTGTTGGATCTGAACCACATTCTCTTTCTTAGGAAGCAAAGTAATCACACCAAAATTCAGTTTAAACAACTGAAGATTACCATTCTTTAACTGGTCACAAAAGAAATAATGTTAGCAATCTTAGGAATATTTTGCTTGTCCGAATGTTCCACCTTAAGTGACATCGGCTAAAAAAAGCTAGATCTGACCAATGTAAAATAAAAAAGAAAAGGTGAATATGCAAAGTACATCTGTATTAATTAGTGGCCAACGTCACCACCAATTGGATGCTTGTCAAAAATAATGGATATTTTCTTCCCTGGCATTTTTTAATGATAAAAGGACACAAAAATCACTTTGATTAATTTATTTCTAGAGGATAGATAAACTAATTAAAAACATTTTAAGCCGTTCGCCAGATTAAGCTTTTACCTGCCAGCTCCTTTATTGTCAACAGATTCTACTATTGAACACTTTTATACGCCTTGTCCAGATTCACCACCAAAAAAGCTACATGTACACCAACCCGGAAGTGGCCATGGTATTAGTTTATCATTGGCTGGTTGATATTATTATCAGCGTCACAATAACAATTCGTAATACATGCACTCAGAGAAGACAATTAGAAGAGGTTGGATAGGAGGGGAAGCAAAACTTAGCTTCATAAATCGATGCATAGCATATAATATTAAAATAGTTACACCTGGAATCTAGATATAGGCAAAACGTGATCTCACTAAAAACTATTTGGATGGCTGGATGCATCGAGCGTACAGGATCTGATTCGATGTCCTGAAGTGGTGGCTACAATATGCTGATGCAAAGAAACACAGGAGTCGGGAGACATAGGGCCATCAAAAGCAGTGTCCCACGGCAATGCAGCAGGAGGAGCAATCGAGCGTGGAGGACGATCGCAGCTGGGCTCTAGATTCCTGGCGGTTAAACTGTTGAACTACGTGACAGACGGAGTTTGAAGACATCGAGGCCAATTTAGAAAGGAGATTGGATCTATATTTTCGCGTGGGCGAGATCGTGGATACCTAGACTAATCTAACGGCTTAGGTTGGCTAATAGGGACATCAGACGGACATTATTTACTAATAGGGAGGATTAACGTCAGAGGTTGTAGGAAGTATCCAATTAGTAAATATAAATATAAGATAAGATGGTGGAGACATTTCTAGGAAGTGTTTTGGAAATGCCGTGTTGAGACATCCAACATAATGGAATTATATGATATATATGTAGGAGCACGTTAAATGGATTTCTAAAGTTTGAGCTCTTAGACAAATGATACGTCAGGCAGTTCAGACTACTCACGAGATTATGTTTGATATCCTTTCAGCCTATTCTCTTTTGAACTATTCTTTCTTCTATGCTCATTAATAATGGTTTAAGTATCCTACGATGTGGAGATAGACTTGGTGAAAAGCTTGGCCTTCGTTTCCTTCTAGGCGTTGTGTCTTGGAGTTCCAGTGTTATCACTAGCAAGTTTGGGTCATCTATATTTTTCTTTCTATCTTTTATCTGCGTTGTAAGTGGGTCACCTCGGCAGCTACTATCGGATTGGCCGTTTTGTTTGATTTATCAAGGGGGACGAAAGACTAACTCACGAAGGCCTTCCTATGATTTTTCATAAAAAAATTGGTACGACGGAATGATTATCATCAGGGGAAATATTACTCCCTCGGTTTATACGTCTTGCTCATGTAGCTAGGTCAACAATTTTGGCGACTACAATTTCAGGTTATGCTAAGGAAGGACTACTTGGTGAACGGAAATAAATCGATGGATGATTATTCACAAGAGGCCTTCTCTATAAGTAGGAGCCTATGGGAGAAAAGCTAACTTAGTTTGTATATTTTGTTTTTGTCGAAATAGGGACGTTTTTTTTTTAGAAATGGGAGCCTCTGCCCCGGCCTCTGCATCAAATTGATGCACACAGCCGGATCTTTATTAAAAGAAGAAAATCCTCAGTTTAATCAAGTTACAAATCACGGATCACTTAAGGTGGCCACAAAGACAAGCCACTCAAAAATAAGACGAACAAGTCTACGCATCAAGACGTCTTGCATTAAGCCACCCACCCCAGCTGTATATAGCCCGCACGACCGCCAACAGCCGGACACAACCTGTATCCATAGATCCTCTCTGATCCGCAGGTAGGAGGAAATACCATGTCTGGATAGAATAGACCGTCTTGTTTACAACCTGCAAAAAATGAACATTGTTTGTTTTGTTAAAAACCAAATCATTCCGGCTGTTCCATATGGTCCAAATAAAAGCTGCCACTCCAATTCGGATGCGTGCTTTAGTTTTTTTGTCAATGCCATTTAGCCAACTATCAAACATATTCGCAATGCTAGTTGGAGGATAAATGCTGAAAGTAAAGTGAATAAGGCGCCAAAAATCACGAGTAAAGGGGCAGTGAATAAACAGATGCTCAATAGACTCATCTGAATCGCAAAAAACGCATTTTTTACAACCAGTCCAATTTCTCTTCAGCAAATTATCTTTGGTTGGAATAACCTTCCTGTTAAGGAACCACAAAAAAAATTAATTTTTAAAGGAACCTTCAATTTCCACAGATATTTACGCAAAAATCTCGTGGAACCATGTAGCAAATCAGCATAATATGATTTTTCGGAGAAAGAGCCATCTAACGTCAACTTCCAACGAAACGAATCTGTCTCTTCGTTAAGAGACACACTCATTAACCTTTCAACCAACTCTAACCAACCCGTCCTTCTGTCACCTGTCAGACTTCTCCTAAACTAGATGTTCAACGGAATATGGGCTAACACATTAGCCACCATAACATTCTTATGAACAACGATATTATATAATAATGGGTACGATTGTGACAACGGTTCATCTCCTAACCAAGAGTCCTCCTAGAACCGAACTTGCAACCCATTTCCTACCGAAAATTGCCCACGAGAGAAAAATTCATGCTTTACTTTCATGATCCCTTTCCAAAAGGGGGACGTAGTGATGCACAAGGCTAATTTCTAATTATAGAAAGCTTCTGTTTAGCAAGTTTACAAGCAAGCTAGCAAAATTACACATAGCCCAAATGATGGCCCTACCATATAGTCCAAGCCCAAATGATCGTTCTGGAATAAGTTAGGACCATATGTGGATCCACTAAGTAGTCCGCGGGATAAACTGCAAAAAAATACCCTCTTTTGTTTTTCTTATCAATCACGTGCAACCAATTACCAAACATATTAAGAACAATAGTTGGTGGGGTGATGATGAAAGTAAAATTCATTAATTTTCAAATATGGCATGCAAATCGTCATAATATGAAGATATGCTAAACGGTCTCTTCTTTTTAAAAGAAAACACATTTTCCACACCAAGTTCATCACCACTCAGGAAGTTCATCTTTTGTACGTTAACAAAAATTTGCGATGTAGTAACCACATAAAAATCTTCATATTTATTGGTACCCGAACCTGTTACACCTGAAAGAGTCTCCCTCCTCTGATATCCGAACTAACATAAGAATATCTACAAGGTTCATCTAAGCCTCCCACTCATCACCAAAACTGAATATTCGGCCGTGTTTGGTCTAGAAAAAAAAAATTGCCGCACGATGTTATATAACAAAGGGAAGTTCTCCTATAATGGCCCTCACATGTCCACATGTCTTCCCAAAACATTGTGTTCAGCCTATTGCCCACCGAAAAACAAATACCCTTGAAAAATCATGATTTACTCTCATATCTTTTCTACAAAAGAGAGACACTAGATTTAACTTCCACCTGGAATTAAGTTTTAACCTTCAAGTACTTGCTTCACAACAGTTCCTGCTAAACACTCTCCTCCATAAGAATTTTAAAAAGACATTTCCTTTGTAAACATTTGTTATTAATATCATGTACTTTAATGCCAAGACCAACCTGGACTTGTGGTCTGCATATAATATCCACTTAGTAAGACGGTTTTCATATTCGATTGGTCTCTTTGCCAAAAGACATGAGATATATAAAAATATAATATTTTCCCTTCCCTAATAGGTATGTAAAAATAGATAAGACAAACAAAGGTAGGCTCGTGAGAACTAAATTAATTTAGACGAGATAATATCTATATGAGAGCATAGTTCCTACATATTAACTTAGTTTGTGTTCAAAAGGATCCTCCATGTGATAACAATACTTATTCGTAACTTTATGACAATGAATTAGAATGCCCATATATTTAAAGGGAGATCATTTATCTCACAACAAAAAATGTATCGATATTCTCCTTCTAATTTCTTAGCCTTACCGAAACAAAAGATTTCTCTTACGAAGATCTATATTTAACCTAGAGATATGCTCATAATGGATAAAATCAATTTCATATTGATGGCTTTCTATAGGTCGTGTTCCATAAATAATATTGTGTCATCAACATATTGCAGAATATACAGACCTCCTCAACTAGATGAGGCACAAAACCTGCAGCTTGGCCATCCTCCTTCGCTTATGCAATAAGAACAACCAACATATCTGTCACTATATTAAATGGGGTAGGGGACAATGTATCTCTTTTCCTCAATCCTTTTATGGTATTAAAAACTGACCAACGTCATCACCCTAATACAGATAATCCCTTCAAAAACAAACCTTGCAATACATTCACACCATTGTGCTACAAAACCTTTCATGCGCATAGTCTGTGGAAGAAAGGACCAATTGACTTTATCATACGCCTACTCAAAATCAATTTTTAAGTGATACTCCATTTAATTGTTCTTCTTAATCTAATGGATACTTTCATGCAAAACAACACCCACCTAAAAAATATTTCTTCTAGGAAGAAAAGCAGATAGAGGTCAAATAACCTTTTGAGCTGTAGACATGACATGATTCGTCCTGACTTTTGTGAAAAAATTGAATCTAACACTGAGAAAACATATGGATTTATGTTTCTCAATTATACACACATCTTAGGGTGTCCAGCGTAATCAGGGGCAATTCGGAGGCAACAACTATACTGGTTTCAATCAAGGTAACACCGCGGCACAAGGCTCTGGCTAGTTCTTCAATGGGCAGAATTTCCAGCCGGGAGGTCAGTATGGTGGGATGAATTTGCCTCGTAATGGTACAAACTCGGGTGGTGGCCCTAACGGCGGGATGAATCAAGGGGATGGCCGTTATGGAAACAATCCATAAGGGAATTTTCACGCAGGTTCTGGCTTTCATGGACCAGGGAATAGACATGGTGGTCGTTTTCCTGGGAGATTAATTCAAAAGGGAGGTACTGGCCGTGGTCGTGGGCGCATGGGAGGTAGGAATTTTGTTCCTGGTGCTCAAGTGGAGACTGCACAGCCTCAGTAGGTACCTTCATCATCCGTTGATCAAGTGTCCAATGTTGCTGCGGCCTTGATCCCAGTAGCTCAGAAATTGGCTGAGAACATCCCTCCTGTTGTGACGGATGGATACAATGAAGTAGCAAATAAAAGCACTAAAGTTGATAAACCAAAGTGCTACAGATGTGGATTTCAAGGGCACGTACTTGCTGATTGTAAGGTTATCTTATGTGATTGTTGTGAAAGTGCAAAACATGGGTCTGAAGAATGTCCACTGCTTGATGCCCCAAAACCACAAATTTTGATTTATGGCCATTATCATGATGACTTGACATTTTTTGCTGCCCCTATCACTGATTCATACCGACCAAAAACCGAAAACACTCGTCTTGCCATGGTGACGGTCACTGGAGGGAGTTTGTCTATCCCTCGAATTGCAAGAAATCTACAGAGGGTTGTCCCGGTGGAGAATTTTGCTTGGGATGTGATGCAAGTGGGACAGAATGTGTTTAAGGTGTTATTCCCGTCCAAGGTTGAATTGGACAGACTAAAACTTTTTGGCGGTTTTAGGGTACCCAACAGTACTTGTGAGCTAAAGGTTGATGCATGGCACGCAAGAATTGAGCCCATGTGGCATTTACCACATGTATGGGTTCGTATGGAGGGTATCCCGGAGAGACATACAGGGGATTTCTTGGCTTTATGGGGACTTGGCACTTTATTTGGAAAAACAGCAAAAATTGACATGGCATATACCCGTAAACATATGGTTCTTAGGATCTTGATTGGATGTGTGGATCCCACAAAAATACCTAAGGACCTTCCTCTGTTCTTGAAAGATGGTTTCTATGAAATCAAATTTATTGTGGAACCCACTGTTGTCGAGGAGACGGGTAATATGGAGATAGATGGGGATCAGGAGGACGGGGATGATGATCACATTGATGAAGCTGAGGATGACCATATTGATAAACCCAATAAAGGAAAATCTACAGAAGTTATGGAGACAGAGGTGGAAAAAAATTCTAGTGGAGTAGTAGAGAAGGGGGAGAGCCCAAAGAAGAGGTCTGTTAGTTCTGGAGTGGTTTTTTCTCCAATGCTGCAAAAACAATTTTCCCTATTGTCTAAGGGAGATGACAGTACCATGGTTCTTGATTTTTCAACCAAGGACATGGATGATGATCACATTGGTAGAGCTGAGGATGATCATATTGATAAATCTCTGGAGTCAGAGGTGGCAAAAATTTCTTGTGGAGTAGTGGAGAAGGGGGATTGTCCTAAGAAGAGGTATGTTAGTTCTAGAGTGGTTTTTTCTCCAGAACTGCAAAAACAATTTTCCCTATTATCTGAGGGAGATAACAGTACTATGGTCCTAGATAATTCAACTAAAGTGGCTAGGATTTTATCCGCGGAGAGAATGCTCCTCCGTGGACCAAGTTTGGATGGGAGGGTTCTGTTCCCTCTCTCCTCCAAGGTAGTTCCGAATTTTGTTGGGCCGGATTCTCTGAATAATTTTGTTGTTGATTTGGAGGGTTTGAAAACCTCTAATTCGGACTCCTCTTTGCAGGTTGCTGAACCTTTTACTTCTCTTGGGAATTCTAATGTGGTGAGTTCGGATAACAATCCGATTTTCACAGATATACATGCGGTATGTTCTTTTACTTCTGGTTTGTTGCCTCCAGATGTTTTTCATCCCACCGATCAGAGTGTAGATGAGCTAATGGGCACGTCTACCAACTTGTCAATTGTGCAGATTGGTTATTTTGTTCCGCCTCCAGTAGATGCTGTGGTTCTGAATACTACGGCTAATACGCAGCAGGAGGTACAGGCTCTGTCTATGGACCAGCCTGGGCTAGTTGGTGTGGATTCGCTGCAGCAGGGGCAGAGGGCCGTGTGGAAACAGCAGCATCCAGGGGCCTCTGTGGTCCGATCGGAGGCTTTTTCCCATCCATTGCCTACTCTCGACAATGTGTACAGCACACCATCTCGCCAAGCTATTGAGGAGTTCGGAGGAATTTCAAAGCTATCACAAACTGAAACTCGTTCCAGTGCGAGGGTGAGAGCGCAAGGCACCGCTGACTTGTCTTCTTTGGAGAAGGCCATGAGGATTGCGCAGCGTCGTGATGATGATCACACAGCAGGTACATCCAAGCGCTCTTTCCGCTCTTTTTTAGATTTAAGCAATGAGTCTATTGTCCGTAGATAAGAGAAACTAGGGGTCTCGTTGGGTACGTCTCCTTCTCAGATTTTAGACTCGATTAATGTTCTTAGGCACACCGAGAGTGAAAGGGCAGCGGTGTTTCTACAAAAAAATCTTTTCTGTTCTGATGATGATACTACTAGCAGTCTAACGGTAAAAATTGCATCAAATCTATCCGAAGATTTAGGGGAAGAGGGGGAGCATGCCTCTCAAGAGCATTTGAGCTCACCACCCGTAGTTTTTCGTGATGACCGCACTCATGTTAAGAAAAACAAAGGTAATGGCCTTCAAATCAAACGTAGGAGTGCTCAGATTGAAAAAATTAAAAGGTTAGCAAAATGAGAGGGATTATATGGAATAGTGACGGGTTTGGTGATCCCGCAAAACATTTCACCATTCGGGAGTTTATTAGGGAGGACAATTTGGATTTTTTAGCAATAATAGAATCGGGTAGAGCGGACTTTACGGCTTCTTTCTTATCTCATATTGCGGGAGGAAAGAACTTTGGATGGTATTGTTTACCACCACATGGTCGCTCTGGTGGTATGCTTGTCGGCTTTAACACTGATATCATTTCGGTGCAAGATGTGGTATCAGGTGATTTCTGTGTCAAGTTCTACTTGAAGTCTATCTCTGATGGTTTTTTATGGTGCTAGGTGATTGTCTATGGGGCTGCCCAAGACAATTTAAAGCCTGACTTCTTGGCCGAGTTTGTCCGTATTTGTGAGAACGAGGATCGCCCTTTGTTGGTAGGAGGGGATTTTAATATTATCAGGAGGCAAGAGGAGAAAAATAAAGGAAACTTTAATGCACGGTGGCCTTTTATTTTTAATGCTATTATTGAGAGTCTGGACCTGAAAGATATTGAACTCTCAGGACGGCAATATACTTGGGTCAGTAGGAGGGATATTCCGACTTTTGAAAAGTTGGATCGTTTCCTTTCGAGTGTTGAATGGGAACAAAAATTCCCTTTGGTCTCTATGAGAGCCCTCTCTCGCTCGGGTTCTGACCATACTCCTCTACTTATTGATTCTGGTGATCAGGCTCATATTGGTAATAAGGCACGTTTCTCATTTGAATTGTCCTGGTTGCGTCAGGATGGTTTTTACGATATGATTCGTAAGGAGTGGATGTCCACAATGAGTGGGGCTACTCCTGTAGAAACTTGGCAACTAAAAATAAGACACTTAAGACAATTTCTTCGAGGATGGGCGAAGAATATGAGTGGTGAGTATAGAATTCTACGGGATAAACTTGTGTTACTAATCGAGGAGCTTGATCTCAAAGCAGAAAATGTACCTCTATCAGTGGATGAGAGGACTGCAAAGAGACAAGCTGATGAATATTTAGCTAAAATAAGGAGGGACGAGGAATTAAAATGGGCACAACGAGCTAAGGTGAAACATGTCCAAGAAGGGGGCAGTAACACGCGATATTTCCATTTAATTGCTAATGGAAAGCACCGCAAAAAACATATTTTTCAGCTCGAACAAGATGAAGGGACGATTGTAGGAGAGCGAAACTTAAAAGTGTTTATAACAGAATACTATAAAAAATTGTTTGGTCCTCCATCTCCGAATTTTTTTCCGATGATAGAGTCTTCCATTGAGGACATGCCTCAAATCTCTAATGAGGAGAACGTTATTCTTACATCCAACTTCGTTGAGAAGGAGGTGTTTGATGCTATTGCTAGTATGAAGCACAATAAAGCACCGGGACCAGATGGGTTTCCGGCTGAGTTTTATCAGAAGTGCTGGAACATTATTAAGGATGACTTAATGGCAATGTTCTACCAATTACAAAGTGGTGATCTACAGTTGTTTAGATTAAACTTTGGGGTAATTACTCTCCTTCCAAAAAAATAGGATGCTAGTAGAATAGAGCAATATAGGCCCATATGTCTTCTAAATGTCAGCTTCAAGATTTTCACCAAAGTAGGTACCAACCGGGTCTCTTCTATTGCTCATAAGGTTATCCGCCCAACCCAATCCGCCTTCATACAAGGGAGAAACATCCTCGAGGGGGTGGTTATTCTTCACGAAACCATTCATGAATTACATGTGAAAACAATGGATGGTGTTCTTTTCAAAAAGCCTACGATAAGGTTAAATGGTCGTTCCTACAGCAGGCACTACGCATGAAAGGATTTGATCGTAAATGGTGTGACTGGGTACGAAGATTCATTCAAGGTGGAAGTGTAGGGATCCGTGTCAATGATGATATTGGACACTATTTCCAAACACTAAAGGGGTTGAGGCAGGGGGATCCCCTCTCACCGGTATTGTTCAATATTGTCCCCGATATGCTCGCTGTTATAATTGAGAGGGCGAAGCAAGATGGCCAAGTTGGGGCCCTTGTTCCTCACCTGGTTGAGGGTGGGATATCCATTTTACAGTATGCGGATGATACTATATTGTTTATGGATCATGACCTCGATAAAGCTGTCAACATGAAACTAATCTTGTCAATATTCGAGCAATTATCCGGGTTGAAAATTAATTTCCATAAGAGTGAACTATATTGTTTTGGTAAGGCTAATGAAGCCCGAGAGGAATATCGTCACATCTTTGGATGCGAGATTGGGTCCCTACCTTTCCGTTATCTGGGAATACCTATTCATTATAGAAAACTTTTAAACAAGGAGTGGAAGCCTATTGAGGATCGATTTGAAGTAAAACTAGGTAGTTGGGCAGGCAAGTTGCTCTCATATGGAGATCGTCTCGTGTTGATTAACTCGGTCCTAACTAGCCTTCCGATGTTTTTACTATCCTTTTTTCCTATCCCTATTGGGGTGCGCAAGAGACTAGATTTTTTTAGATCTCGCTTTTTCTGGCAAAGTGCTAGCCACAAAAGGAAATATAGGCTCACTAAGTGGGACATGGTTTGTCGCCCGAAAGACCAAGGTGGTCTTGGTATTGAGGTGTTGGACACAAAAAACATTTGTCTTCTGAGCAAATGGCTCTATAAAATCCTAAACGAAGAAGGTGTATGGCGTGAATTGTTATGCAAAAAATATCTTTATGACAAAACAATGTCCAAAGTCCAGCCTAAACCTCATGATTCCCCCTTTTGGAAAGGAATTATGGGGGTTAGGGATGAATTTTTCAAACGCGGGGTTTTTGATGTAGGTAATGGCTTACAAACTCGTTTTTGGGAGGATTCCTGGTTAGGGGACCAGCCGCTGGCGGTGCAATACCCCACTTTGTTTAACATTGTAAGGAATAAAAATGTCCTAGTGGCTAATGTACTTTCTCGCACCCCGCTGAATATTGAGTTCAGGCGGAACCTTACGGGGGATAAATGGACAGCATGGGAGGATTTAGTAGCAAAACTTATGGTAGTGTCGCTTACTAATGAATCCGATACTTTTGGATGGAAGCTGCTTTCTCCTGGTGTGTTTACAGTAAAGTCCATGTATTCTGATTTAATGCTTGGACATACAACTACTTTATGTAAAAATCTTTGGAAGCTGAAAGTACCACTAAAGATAAAAGTGTTCATGTGGTTTTTGCATCGTAAGGTCATTCTCACTAAGGATAATTTGATTAAACGACATTGGACCGGATCAAAACAATGTGTTTTTTGTCAATCGGATGAGTCGGTTGAGCATTTGTTTATCTCATGTCCTTTCGTTCGTGATATTTGGAGATTGCTGCATTTTACGTTCAATATTTCGCCGCCAACTAGTATAGATAATATGTTTGATAACTGGTTGGATGGTGTAGATAAGTGTTCCAAAAATCGTATTCGTATTGGTACTTGTGCCTTTATGTGGGCAATTTGGAACTGTAGAAATGATGTGGTTTTTAACAAGGTTAGAGGTGCTAATTTTTTGCAGGTTGTTCACCGCGCTACTTATTGGATCCATATGTGGTCCTTTCTCCTACCACCTGCACAGCGGGAGCTCATGGATTCTGGGTGCACACGGTTGATGGCGGTCGTTCGGGCTATCTTCAACCGGGGTGGATGGCAGCATGCTAGAAGGCTTCAGTTTGTGTAGTCTTCGTTAGCCATTCTTATGTTGGTGGTCAATCATTGGGGCCACGTTTATTTTATCTTTGAACTTGTCATGCTTGAGCTGGAACTTGTAAACTCTTTACGATCTTCTTTTAAATAAAATCAGCTGTGTGCATCATCACGATGCAGAGGCTGGGATATTCCCATTTCAAAAAAAAAAAACACACATCTTAGCTTTTGGGTAACAAGTGTCGGGGATATCCATAACAGGGTATCCACCGGCATCAAGCAACGCCGGCATACCATTGTGGCCTAAAGGGATTGATGCTGGAGGACTCATAGGGCAGCCAAGTAGACCGATGCACATGAAGGAGGCATCTAGAGGATGTCCCAGAGGGCGGCCAGGCTAAGAAAGAAGACGAATGTCGTAGATCCTATGTCATTGTTATTGTACGGACATGATCCATCATGTATGATTTGTTACGGCTTCCTATATAAAATCGGACGAGAGAAACCCTATGGGTGAGGCCTCTAGCCCTAGCTAAATTGTAATATGTAACTCGGCGAGACCACCATAGTAGATTCGCAGGAAGTAGGGAGCCTGTCATGGAGATGACTTGTGAGATCGTAGCGATTTTAGGCGCCTTGGGATCTTACGGATGCGAGACTGAACACAAGAGAATGATTTATACAGCTCCAGGCATTGGGAAACATCGTCTGGTAATAGCCCTCCAATCTGTTTTGCTGCTAGTTTGTATTACGTATGCCAATGAGAGATTTTCTGGGATGTGGCGGCTCTCTCTGTTGTTGTATATAGTCTATTGAGCTTGTATAAATCTATCTAAACGCTAGTTGCTTGTTGGCCTTTCTCCATTTTGGGCCACATTTATCTTATGCATGTGACTATACCCGTGTACCATATCCTTGACAGAGCCGCTATCGGCTAGCCTGAACCTGGGTAAAACTCGGTGTCTTCACCACCGGGATATGACACTCCATACGCTAGCCCCACACTTCTACCTCAACGATATGGCACCTCTTTCTAGGCAGACATCTTCGAGAGCTCGACAGCTGGTGACGCCGTTGGGCAACAAGCATCCCGGGTTGCGTTCGGATCATGACTCTTAGTCGGCATTTGTGATACAATCGCTTTCAGCACCGCCACATTTGATGTGAACGGCGGGTACGCCGTCAATGGCATAACCCTCACACAGTCGCGTAACCACCTCATCTTCCCCTAATTCGTCCATGTCGGCTTTGTCAACGTCTTCACCGGGATGACAGCAGAAGCGCTAGGGTTCCTGCAGAAAGATTGTTTTTCACTCCCTCCCACAACCCCAATAATGAGGTGAACGCCCTCTAGAAAACGGAAAAATAGGTAATACAAACACATGTTCCCCAAAGGAATGTATGGACACACCTTCCTCGGAACTTCTGTCATCAGAATCTCACTTTGTCGTCATGTTGCAAGCAGAGCCCCCTGCAACTATGGAATGCTCTTAACCAGAATCTATCTTAGCCGCCATTAACAAAAAGGTGACCTCTGAAGCTGGATATGAAGCAGGAAATTTAGATTCATACGACGATGGAACGTGTTTTGCCCAGACAGCGCTGAAATCCTATGGTCGCCTAAATAGCCTCTACATATCTACACCGGCCAAACCTGACGAGGAAGAAAACCCGTAAAAGTGAACATACACTATCTAGCATCAACATGGCTGCATCTTCGATCTATGCATGACCCGACTTATACTAGGAGTGCTGCCATGTTTGTAGAAGTTTTACAACCTAACAGGTTTAAATACATTAAAGAGCGACTACACATTTGTTAGATTCAAAGAACATTGAACTAATTAAATTTGACGGAATGTGTGTGAGCTATATGATCATTATTTTAGGGAAACATTTATAACCAAAAAATATCTAAAAAATTAAAATAGATTGCATAGGTTACATAGTACAAAGATTGCACTAGGATATTTCTACCGTACCAATTAGAGATAACATGTTAAGTGTAGGGGGGTGTGGAATTTATCAATATTATATGTTTTTATTTCTACCGTAAATTCCAGATGGTGTGTGAGGATAACATGGTTAGAATGATTGTAAACTTGGTACAAGCTCGAAAGTCATAATCCTACACCGCCATGGAAAATCTGTGTTGACTCTAGACGCTGGGGGTGAGCTAGGGACAGTAGAACATGGCGTATTAAAGTAGTAAAAACAAATGTGGAATGGAAATTAAGGCGTGAGAGAATATTTAAATAAGAGGACACAAAATTTATGGCGGAATAAGTAATCTGATCACAAACTTTGCTAGCCTAAGGATGACCCTCCCTTATAAAGGAAGCCCTTCCTTTGTAGTATTCTTTGTATAACCTCATAACTAGTTTAGTTGAGTTATGACTAGAAATCAAGCAACATGGTGAAAGCCGAAGGTATTGAGGGAGAAATCCGTGACAAGTAGGACAGGTTGTAGGGGTGCCACAATTTGGGGCTTGGGGGCATACAGAAACACATCATCTAGTAATTAGTTACAACAGGTAAAAAAGTTGATAATTTCTAATTTATGACAAGGGAGGAAACACCGAAAACTACCGGCAGAAATTCAATTGACCATGGAGATCGAGAGTACGCTTGGCCATCTACATTTCTTGGCTGAGATGTTGTACTAAAAAAGTGGCCCGAAATCCACATCTCTATGTTGATCACACAACTGGTGAACATATGTTTACCTGGTGAACGTTTGTTCCACCTCCTCATCATACTTGAGTGGATGATACTGAGACTCAGCAAGTTGGTTTAACTTTAAATTAAATTTCATTCAACTACCATTGATCTGAAAATAAAAATAAGGGTAGGTCGCGTTATCCATATTGGTGAAAGAATTGTAAATTCTTAACCCCTGAATAGCAACTCATATGCCGATTTTATTAATTGAAATTGTAGTTTATTTTGCAAGTGAAGGCAAAGAAGGGAACATTTTACATCAATGCATACGTCGGTGATATCATCCACAGGGTGCATCATCGGCGGTGCATCATCACCCTGCAGCTGCGTGGACGCAACGCTGCTTTTCCGATTAAAATGTGCGGCGGCGGTAGCATCGACTTCACCTTCTACCACGTGTGGTAGGCCGTTTGTACCTAGATGTTGGCTAAGTGTGTCAATTTGCTCCAGCTACTTCAGTCCTACGTCCTGCGTCTGCTTTATCTGTTCTTCAAGTTGACGCCTCTAGTTTGCCTGACTTGCTGTTTCAGCTGTCTCCGCGTCCCTTTTCCGCTGACGGGTTCTATCCGGATATTTCTTTTTGCTCTCGGTAAACCCAATTTTCCACGGAACACCGCCTATTGTGGTTCGTGTACTCCCTACGTGTTCCGCATTCTTGAGGGCGCGTGTGAGCTCGTCGTTCTCTCTATCTGGCTCGAATCTCCCCTCTTTAGCATCGTTTATTGTGTTTCTAAGATCTTCGATGGGTAGAGGATTCTCTTTACGCCTTTGATTATAGATGTAGTTTCCTTCTTCGTCCAACTTGCCCCCATGCCCGTAGAACTAAGACCTTGCCCGCTCGACCCACATGAATGGCTCGGGAGTGATCCCCTTCTCAAGTAGGTCATTCTCCCACTTGGGCAGACAACCCGTGTAGCCAGCTTGCCCCATAATGTGGTGATATACCTTTTTGGCGATATTTTTCTGATTTGTTGCTAACCTTATCTTCGCATCATCTGACAGCTTGTACTTCACAAAATCTGCCCACAAGGGTTTTATTTTCTCATACCCTCCAGTGAAATCCGGAGTCTTACCCTTCTTGATAAAGTCAAGGTGCAATATGTTCTTCTAGTTGTTGAATTGCTGGGCCTTCTTTTTGAGAGTCCACGCCTTGACCTTGTTCACTAACTCAAGTTTCTTTTTATTAGCATCGCCTTCACCTTCTACCTTCTCATTCTCATCCGCCTCATTCTCATCCACCTGCGGCGTCGGTAAGGTGAAATTAGACATGATCTTTTTGGAAAGATTATCTTTGGCTATTTTGCTGACAAATCAAATTCCTTGTCTCTGCGGATCTTTTGGCTCATTCCACTCATGAACAGTGATCGGGATATGATCCCTAACTAGCACTCCGCATTTTTTACAATTTTTTGGGCAACATCAATGGGAAGCTCGGGTGCGCAGTCTGCTCTGATCGTTTCGATCCTATATCTTTCTGTCTCTTTGAACTTCTTTGTTGCTCCTCGTTTAGTCTTTTTTTCGCTTGATTTGCTTGATCCGGATGGCTAAAAAATAAATAATGATAATAAATGTATATAGACAACGTATGCTACATTAATTAACATATCTATATGCACCTCAGAGCAGGTGTTTGTAATTTGTACGGCTCCACCGGAGACGCCGGCTTCTCCTCCACCGGAGCCGTCTACTTGTCCCTCACCGGAGCCGTCGGCTTCTCTTGTTCCGGACCCGTCTCTTCGGCCGAGTCCCGTATCTCCCTCACCAAAGAAGTCTCTTCGGGTGAGCACCGGATCTCCCTCACCGGAGTTGTTTATCCATTAGCTCACATTGGGCTCTCCCTCAGGCCCGTGGATTAAACCCGCGAGCAAGTTTTCCGCATCTTCGTCTCTTGGTTCTATACTTTTCTGCAAATACACAAAATTTCCTAAGTCAAATTCCCTAAGTCAAACACACTAAGTCAAATTTCTAAAAATTCTTATTTTTTTACACTTGGACAAATTACTGAAAATTCTAACATTTTACACTAAGTCAAATTACACTAAGTTAAATTACTACAAAATAAACTAGTGGTGCTAAAATTCCGTAAGTTAAATACACCAAGTCAAATACATAAAAAATTACCCAAAGTTTTACACTAAGTAAAATTTGATTCTACACTAAGTCAAAATACCACAAAAAATAATAATTCTTAAGTCAAATTCCCTAAGTCAAATACACTAACTGAAATTTCTAAAAATTCTTATTATTTTTAGACATAGACAAATTACTAAAAATTCTAATATTTTACATTAAGTTAAATTACTAAAAAATAAACCAGTGGTACTAAAATTCTGTAAGTTAAATTCCCTAAGTTAAATACACAAAAAATTACCAAAAGTTCTCCACTAAGTAAAATTTATTCTACACTAAGTCCAATTACTAAAAAAAATCTTATGTCAAATATCTAAGTCATATACACTAAGCCAAATTTCTAAAAATTTCTAAGTCAAATTTGTAAAAATTCTTAAGTAAAATTCCTAAGTCAAATTTATAAAAATTCTTAAGTAAAATCCCTAAGTCAAAATTTTCTAAAAATTCTTAAGTAAAATCCCTAAGTAAAAAAATCCTAAAAAATCTTAAGTAAAATACCTAAGTAAAAAATTTCTAAGTCGAATTCCTAAGTCAAATTTTCTACACTAATAAATTTTATACACTAATGTTTCTAACACTAAGTACAAAATTGCTAATGTTTCTAACACAAAATTTTCTAATGTTTCTAACACAAAAATTTCTAATGTTTCTAACACTAACACTAAAATTCCTAAGTCAAATTTTCTACACTAATTTTTTAACAATAAAATTCTATACAAATTGTAACGTTGCATGTACCTAATGAAAATAGTAAAAAAAAGTAAAAACCAAATCAGTAAAAAATAGTAAAAAAAATCTCTCTGTTTTCGTACATAGAGAGGAGTTATAGAGAGGGGGCGAACGACGGCGCCCACGGCGAGGGGCGAGGGGCGAGGCGCATGGAGGGCAGTCGCGTGGGGCGACCACGGAGAGGGGAGAGGAGGGCGACCATGGCGCTCCTCCACGTGAGCTCCTCCACGCGAGCTCGGGGCGAGGGGAGGGGCAGTGACGGCAAGTCACGCCGTCCTCTACGGGCAAGTTCTCTGACGCTCTTCTGCACGGGACGACGACGGCGCTCCTCCACGGGCAGCAGCTCCTCCACGGCGAGAACGGTGACGACGCAGGCGCGGCAGCAGCCTGGCGGCGTCACAATCCTTGCGCACGATATGTGTTTTCGGGGAGGAAGGTGACGCGCTTAAGTACTACGGGGCATCCGTCCCGGTTGCTAGCAACAACCAGGATGAAAGGGTCATTCATACCGGTTGTTGCTAGCAACCGGGACGGATGCTCCCCCTTTTTTTTCACAGCGCACGGATACGGGACACGTGGAGCGCGCGCGAGGTGGGGGCATCCGTCCCGGTTGTTGGTAAAAACCGGTACTAATGCCCTCTTTTGAATTATTTTTAAGTTGAAAATTTGTTCCTACTTTTTTTTTCCAAAACTCCTACAAGACATTAAATAACAATCAAAAAAATATAAAGAAGATACCAAAACATTTAGAAAATTATAAACTAACTAAATATATTACTTTCAAACATATTTGGTGTAGTTCAAAATTTTGAATATTTTTCATTTGAATTAATTCATTTAAGAAATGGAGAAAATATAAAATAATTCAATAAATTCTTAAAATTGCAAGTTATATATCAAAATGATCAGAAAGATAAACTCAACTCACTTATGATGTTTTAAAACTTATTTGGGCGCCTGATAAGATGGACTTTTCTCTAGCGGGCCTAGGGTTTCCCCGCGGAGGGGCTCTGGAGCGTCGAGATGTCACCAAAAACTAGGTGTTAGCTTACCAAGTGTTTACATGTGTTCTTAGAGTTTTACATGCCAAATATTCACTCACCCTTTGTGTTGGTTCTTCATCGGCATCGATTCCTCTCTCTGAGTCATACAATCGGAGGTAGAACAAAACAATCGGTATCGCCATCATACACCCCGACCGTGGCTCCTTAGTGCATATATGCATATCAAAAGAACGCTCGGACGTATGATGGCAAATCCGGATGATTTGTATTCGGTCGATAAAATGAATGATGTATCAAACCTTTTGTCAAACCTTCAAGGGGGGATGTAGAACAAAACAATCGGTATTGCGAGCATACAGCCCCACCGTGGCACCTGAGTGCATATATGCATACCAAATGCACGGTAGGACGTATGCTGGCGAATCCGGATGATTTGTATTTAGTCGATGAACTGAATGATGTATGAAGAGAATCCGAGAGGGGGGCTATATATAGGGTCCTCTGGCTCACAAAGTGTTGTGCTAGGGTTTCAATCCAATGTTTAAGAAATACCCCTGATCCAACGGCTCACAAGCTATCAAAAGGAACACACCGTACCCCTGATCGAACCGCTCACAACAGTTCAAAAGAAACACACCCCTGATCCAACGACTCACAAGCGATTGAAAGAAACACACGATACGTGTGATTCTTTCTAATTGGTCCCAACAAAACCCTAAACATTTAGTACCGGTTGGTAAAACAAGCCGGGACTAATGGGACGATCCGTTTCCCAATGAAACCCTAACCATTTCGTCATGGTTGGTAAAACATGCCGGCACTAAATGTTTTGTTTCTTCTTACTTTATATATGTATGTGTTGCCACCATTGGCATAAACACATATAAACTCACCACTCTCCCATGGCTTCTACCGTACCCACTCTAACCTTCCTGCAGGCGGAGGAACTTTCCGCCTCGAACTACCCCTGCCCGCCCGGCTACGGCGTCCCCGCCGGTTGGATGTTGAGCGCCCGAGGAGTGCAGGTCCCTCCTGCTCCTCAAGGTGTGACGCGTAGTGCGGCCATCATGAACCACTACTACCACGAGCTCACGCCGGAGCAGCAGAGGAATCTCAGTTGGAATCCCGACTACCTCCCTACTTGGGACGCCTTCTTCATTAATCAGCGTGAGAGTGCACTCTCCAGGTACAAGGAGAATGGCCCACCTCCTTCGAACTTCAACGAGGCCGGTCGTCACCTGTGGTAGGGCCGCGGACAGACTCTTCAGAGCGTCATGAGCTACATCAGGGCAGATGATAACCCCCTCATGCGCTACCCTCACACCCAGTCCTGGCGTCGTGATCCTCCGAGGGAGTCCAAAGCACCGTCCAACGATAGTGACGACGACGGCGGCGACTACGACGATTACGAGTCGGAGTACTATAGTCCTAGGCAGGAGTATGACTAGCAGATCAGATCCACTCTTGCCATTATGTAGTGCCTTTCTTATCTAGATATATGCTCTCCGTTTAGTTTTAGATCCACTCTTGCCATTATGTAATGCCTTGTTTATCTATCCAGATGTACTGGCCTCCTCCATAATGTTAGCTTTTGTGAGTCGTCGAACAAGGGGGTGTGTTTCTTTCTAGATCTTTTGAGCCGTTAGTTATAGCGTATTATTTTATTAAAAACAGAAATCGACACGCTAGCACGCCGCAGTTCTCCGGAATACAAATTTTTTTATTAAAAACAGTAAACAGACGAACAATAGTCCTTGTCGTGGTCGTCGGGGAACTCGTCGGTGACCTGCTCTGTGTCGTCGTCGTCGGAGGTGCATGATGGTATGTTTGATATAGGCCCCCACCTCGGATCGTCGGAGGCCCAAAATTCATCGGTGTGGTCGGCCCGGCGGAGCTCTTGCAGCGTCTTCGTCCTCGCCTCCCGAGCGACATCTAACGCGAGGTGGCGTTCAAGGCGGCGCTCCGCCCGCTGAGGAACGCGAGTCTGCCAGAGCTCCTCGTCGGCGCTCTCCTCCCCCGGATTGTTCTGGTAATGCTAGCAGACGACGCGGTCGTCCCTGGCGTCGACTAGGCCCTGAAACGCGCGGTGGCGGTGGTCGGCGGCAGTGACGATCTGCGGAGTCGACGCAATGGCATCCGCTTCCCAAAGGGTGTCGCGTCCCAAGCGCGGGCGGCCTCCTCCGCCGTCGCAAAGGACCCTCGTCCCCATAGCGGATATCCGCGGTGAACAGTCCGTTCTACCGTGCTCGGACGCCGCGAAGCCGGTGGTGCTGCTCCTCCTCGGAGGCATGGTGGTGGCGCGACGGTGTGTGGAGAGGAGTGCGCACATGGAGAGGAGAAGACGCTCGAGGCACGACAGTTTATACCGCGCGCTCGTGGCCACGCAGCACAACTCCCGCGCCACGTGTCGAAGCGGCACAACTCCCGCACCACGTGACACAACTCCTGCGCCACGCGGCACAAATCCTTCGTCAACATTGTCCGTGCTTCCAAGATGCATTTTTGCGTGCAATATGGGCTCATTATAACAAACTATGCAATTTATTTGGCCATAACACCCGTCATTTCAACTGAAACCCTAGAATGTATGGAGGATATAGCTCTTTTTTGTGAACACTTTTTCAACAGAACTGTCGTATACAAAGTTTACTATTTTTGGTCGATACTAGTACATTTGTAATGACACCAGGCGAAGGTCTCGCGTTATTTAGGGTTTTTTTAATTTACTGGGTTTTCTCAGCCCATTTTACGAGAAAGTGTTGGAACACGTAGATATAAACAAAAACTTATTCTACGCGGTACTTCCAAGATCTAGCCGAGGTAGAAGGCCACAAGGATTACCACTAGCCGCGCAGGTGCGGATTATCGATGAAACACGTCGATGCAGTCTAGTCCCACGATTCGATCCAGCCGATCCAATCCCGTGATCGTCGAAGTGCTGAACGTACAACAGCTCTGCCGGTATCCACACGTACGAGGAGGAGCTCCGACGGCGGACTGCTAGGTCCGGTGCAGCGGCTGGACTGAGTGGGGCTAGGGTTACCAACCCATGGGAGTGGAATAACGTGCCCGATGGGCAACCTGCACCCTTCTTTATTTAGCGAGTAGTAGTGGGCTTCACACCGCTTGTGGCCCATTCGCTCTGTGAGTCCAACTCACTAATTCAGTCAATTTCCGGTTCAGCTCCAACCCGACCAATACACTTGCTCCCGCTCTTAAGTTTGCGACCCTGCAGGCTCATGGCGACTTGGATACGATTGGAGTCCGACTCCCAATCGATCAATCGGTAGCGGCTCCTAGCAGAACGTGTCGACTCCCAAGTGCCATAGAGTCATGACGACATACCTTCCAATGTGACTTTCATCTGAGTCCCTTTTGCCTCACGATATAACTTGTCGAACTATAGGCGAATTATCGTCATCACTTAAATAGCTCAACTCTTTTCTCAGTCCGTGATATATGATTTACCTGACTAACTCTTACTCAACAGACTCAGTTAACACTTAACCGAGTCGCGCATGGCCATTCTTCTGGAATCATATCACCCGAGAGGGCCCACAGAATATCTCTCCACTCGTGATATATGATTATCGACATCACGCAACTTGCTTCTCGTTCGACCCAAACTCTGCCTTTATAACTGCCTTGTCACGGAACAACGTTTGACAGAAGCTAAGTCGGTGATCCAAAACTCGGATTGTGTGACAACCTCAGGTCTTAGAATTATATTGATTGAGACATGCAAATCACGACTTTCTCGTTGCATCTCAATGTGGGTCAGTCCGACTTTGTAAACTCTTTAGTTGAGTCTGTGAACGTTGGAATGACATCGCCATGCCCATGACAAGTGGAACCGAGTCATCAGCCAACACACACATTAGTCTAGGGTGTGTGTCCAGCACAACCTTAATGACCAAGGACAATTTAGCATGAACAACATGATTACATAGTTCCACAAATCGAACCACATATTCAATGGCATATACCAGATGTTCAAAACAAGGACGACTTTATGAATACATTGGGAATTACATCATACATGATTGCCTCTAGGGCATATTCCCAACAGTCTCCCATTTGCACTAGATTCAATCATCTCGACATCATATGCCTAGGATTCGAATGCCCATACCTCTCATGTGTGCCTCATGCTTTGGCTATGGTAGCGCCTTTGTCAACGGATCTGCCATGTTTGCATCTGTGTGTACTTTGCATAACTTGATATCACCTTGTTCGACAAACTGGCGAAAGAGGTGTTCACGCATGAGTATATGTTTGTTCTTCTGGTGTTGTCTAGGTTCCTTGTCTTGTGTGATAGCACCATTGTTGTCACAATATACGTCCAATGGATTGGACGCGCCCTGAACCACACCAAGATCCATCAGGAGGTTCCTGATCCAAACAGCTTCCATTGCAGCCGCCGAGGCAGCAATATACTCAATCTTTGTCGTAGATGCAAACACGGTATCTTGCTTGGAACTCTTCCAGCTCACAGCCCCTCCGTTCATTACGAACACGTATCCAGATTACGAACGAGAATCATCTGAGTCGATGAGATAACTTGCATCCGTGTAACCCTTTACACTGAATTCCTCATCACCTCCATAAACTAGGAACATTTCTTTATTCCTTCTCAAGTACTTAAGGATGTTTTTAACCGCTGCCCAGTGGGCTTCGCCAGGGTCAGCCTGGTATCTGCTCGTTACACTTACAACATAGGAAACATCTGGCCTAGTACAAATCATGGCATACATGATGGATCCGATTGTCGAACCATACGGGATCACACTCATCCGACTTCGCTCATCAGTCGTCGAAGGACACTGAGTCTTGCTAAGTTTTACACCATGGGACATCGGTAAGAACCCCTTCTTAGACTCTTCCATTTTGAATTTCTTCAAAAATTTGTCTAGATATGTACTCTGACTCAATCCATTGAGCCGCCTTGATCTATCTCTATAGATCCTGATTCCCAGTATGTAAGTCGCCTCACCCAAATCCTTCATTGAGAAACTCCTTTCCAATGATTCTTTGGTTTCTTGCAACATCATGACATCATTTGCCATCAGTAATATGTCGTCCACATATAAGGTTAGAAAATTTTCTTTCCGCCCACTAAATTTCTTGTATAAACAACAATCATGATCGCTCTTGATGAAGCCAAACGATTTGACTACCTCATCAAAGCGAATGTTCCAACTCCGAGATGCTTGCTTCAACCCATAAATGGATTTCTGAAGTTTGCATACCTTGTCAGCGTTAGCCGGATTGACAAAACCTTTGTGTTGTATCATATACACGTCCTCAGTTAAATTTACATTAAGGAAAGCCGTCTTGACATCCATCTGTCATATCTCATAGTCGAAATAGGCTGCTATGGCTAACATGATCCAAACTGACTTAAGCATCGCTACAGGCGAGAAGGTCTCATCGTAGTCAACTTCTTGAACCTGTCGGAACCCCTTCGCGACAATTCGTGCTTTATAGACGGAAACAATTCCATCCATATCAGTTTTCTTCTTAAAGACCCATTTGCACTCGACGGTTCTTGCACCGTCTGGAAGATTAACCAAATTCCAAACTTGATCTTCATCCATGGCCTTTAACTCGGATCTCATGGCTCCAAGCCATGACTCGGAATCAGATCCCACCATCGCTTCCGAATAAGTGGCCGGCTCATTACTGTCTAACAGTAAAACATCACGAGCATTTTGTAATCTGGCAGATCTCCGTGGTTCAGGTGCTATTACCGGCATAGGTACCACGACCGGCTCAGCCTCCAAGGCCCTTGCCGACTCGCCCCTAGCCGGTTCCTCTCGAATTTCGTCAAGTTGCACTATGCTCCCACTGACTCCCCGATTGAGAAACTCTTTCTCAAGGAAGACATTATTCCGAGCGATAAACACTTTGCCCTCTTCTCGGTAGTAGAAGTAGTACCCCCAAGATTTTCCTCGGATACCCCACGAAAATACACTTATCCGAATTGGGCGTGAGCTTGCCCGACTGAAGTCACTTGACAAATGCTTCACAACACCAAATCTTAAGAAAAGAAAAACTTGGCTTTTTGCCAGTCCACATCTCATGAGGTGTCTTCTCTACTGACTTTGATGCTTCTCTGTTTAGTGTGAACGCTGCATTTTCTAGACAATAACCCAAAAATGATAAAGGTACATCTGTCTGACTCTTCATTGATCGTACCATGTCCAACAAGGTCCGATTTCTCTGTTCCGATACACTGTTCCTCTGTGGTGTACCCGATGGATTGAGTTGAAGAACTATTCCACAACTCTTTAGATGGTCATCAAACCCATGGCTCATGTACTCGCCTCCACGGTCCGACAGTAGAAACTTTATTTTCTTTCCGAGTGGATTTTGTACCTCACTCTAGAATTCTTTGAATTTTTCAAAGGCTTCCAACTTGTGTTTCATTAAATAGATATATCCATACCTACTCGAATCATCAGCGAAGGTAATGAAGTAGTCATAACCACCTCTGGCTGTCGTGCTGATTGGACCACATACATCACTATGTATTAGTTCTAACAAGTCGGACACCCTTTCACAACTCCTTGCAAAAGGTGTCTTGGTCATTTTTCCTAATAGGCATGATTCGCATGTCTCGAACGACTCTAAGTCGAATGAAGTTAGAAGTTCATCATCATGGAGCTTCTTCATGCGCTTCCAACTTATATGACCAAGTCGACAGTGCCAAAAGTAAGTCATATTTAGATCATTTGGTTTCAACCCTTTCACATTTATATTATACACGATTTACTATCAAGATTAAAAATAAATAACCCGTCTTGAACGGGTGCAAAGTCATGAAACATATCTTTCAAATATAAAGAACAACCATTATTCTTAATATTCGACTCATGACCTTGTCTCATCAAACATGAGGCGGAAATAATGTTTCGACTAAGCACTGGAACATAATAACAATTATCCAGCTCCATTAAAAATCCTGAAGGTAAATGAAGTTGCATCGTGCCGACTTCCAACGCAGCGACTGTCGCCTTGTTGCCGACCCAAATATCAATCTCTCTTCTTGCCACGCTCCTAGTTCTTACCAGTCCCTGCAACGAGTTGCATATGTGAATAACTGATCCGGTATCATATACCCAAGAACTGTTAGATGCATCAGCAAGATAAATGTCTATAACATTGCACACAAGCGTACCTGAGTTGGAAGTCACACCTCCACTCTTGGCCCTGTCAGCCTAATACTTGGTGCAGTTCCTATTCCAGTGGCCATCCTGCTTGCAATAGAAGCAATTGGCTCCGGCTGTAGAAGATGGCTTAGTCGTTGAGGAAGCGATCTGGACAAGGCCATGGGTGTTGCCTCCTGACTTATCCTTCTTCTTCTTGGTCTAAGAACTCTTCTTGAACTTAGCCTTATTCTGCACCATCAACACTTGACTGGCACCTTTCTTGAGATCAGCCTCTGCCGTTTTGAGAATCCCATGTAATTCAGTGATCTTCTTATCCATACCATGCATATGGTAGTTCGAAATGAACAGACCATACGCACTAGGAATAGAGTTCAGAATTATATCAGTAGGAACTCTTCGTTAATTGGGTAGCCCGGCCTATCCAGAGACTGCACGTAACCAGTCATCTTGATTACATGCGGACTCAGTGCACTGTCGTCTTTGAGCTTACAGCCTAGCCTGAGCCTGGAACATACTTTTGAGTCTTTCGATCAAATCGTAGGTCACAACATTCTCAAATTGTTGCTGCAAGTCCGGTTCCATGTGTGCAAGCATAAGACAACTAATTTCCATAGACTCATCTCTAGTCTTACGGTAAGCATTCATGACAGCGACAGTCGCATCATCACCAAACGCATCTAGAAGTGGAGTTTCTCGAACATGTTCTTTCTTGTCATGCTTGAGGACTATCCTCAGATTACGATACCAGTTGGTGAAATTAGTTCCATTAAGCTTATGTTTCTCTACGATTGACCTCAACGCAAAAGTGGACAACCGAGGAAGGTTGCTACGTGCCATTGATCTACAACAGAAAATACAAAACACTTAAGACATGTATTCATAAAAAAGCAAGCATATTAAACGCTTAAATACTTATGCTCCCGGTAGAACCAACACCCCTCCGATGGTTGCTAAGTGATTTAAGATCCTAAATAAGAAAGCCGACTAGTGAGTTTTAGCATTACCGCTAGCCGTCAAGTGATATAGGTAGGGAAAACCTTGCCAATCGTATCCAATACGACTCCTATTAGTCGGGTGGCATCACATGCCCCGGCTCCCAATCTACCTCGCCCCGATCCCCACAATTGTTGTGATGGACTCGTCTAGCTTACCAAGTGCTTCCGCTGTAAGAGTCCGACTCAAACCCACCTAATCGGAAAGAATTGGTAGCACCTCAATTTTATGAGCCCACTACCAAGAATGTCAGACTTGTGATGGTGCAGCACTGGCGGTGCGACCGACTATACCTTCTTTGAGGGATTAAAATCTACCAACTATCTAAATAGAGGTAAAAGGAGACATAACAATAACACAATTAAGAAATTATAATGTGAAATGGTATGATTCTGTTCATGGTGATCTCCATCTCAACAAAGCTTGTAAGTCGACTCGTGCCAACTCTTGTCTTGTGTCATCTTACTCCATGTAGCCGACTTGTACATCGACTTTCATGTCATCCAGGTTCTCCAACAAGCTACACTAGCTAGTAAATGAAAATTACATAGAGAATCCGACACGTAGGCAGTTATACAATAAAATGACAACACCTAGGCTCCAGCCGGCTGACAAAAACATGATACGCAGATCATGTATGGATTACACACATCACATGCACATAAGCCGTGACATTCACAACATCCTGCAAAAACAAGTTATGCATAGAAACGATATCTACCGGCGTTGTGAAACTCGTAACGCCATCTAAGGCGCTACGACACGACAAAGCCGGCGGTCCCAAATCTCATCTGCATTCCGAACATTGATTTCTTCATCGGATAAGACGATTTTACCCAAATCTGATCCGTATTCCGATTCGATCAAACTCTTTGATTTTCGATCACCGCAACTGGATTTATGTGTCACGGTATACCCCGATGGCGGAAACCAACCGGTAGGGGTAAGTTGTTCCACGACCTTAGCAGTATGATCACAGAAACCAGATCCTCCATTAACCCCGAGTACAATTGTTCCAATCAACCTTGTACAAAACCGATCTATCTCATAGAACGACCACCAAAATAGCAATTAGATCATATCTAACGCTAACTACATATCACATATGTGCAGATTACGGGCCTAAAACTAGAAGCTACCTCTCTGATACCACTGTTGGAACGCGTAGAGATAAACAAAAACTTTTTCTACGCGGTAATTCCAAGATCAAGCCGAGGTAGAAGGCCACAGGGATTACCACTAGACGCGTAGGTGCGGATTATTGATAAAGCATGTCGATGCAGTGTAGTCCCACGATCTGATCCAGCCGATCCAATCCCGCGATCGTGGAAGTGCTGAACGTACAACACCTCTGCCGGTATCCACACGTACGAGGAGGAGCTCCGACGGCGGACTTCTAGGTCTGGTGCGGCGGATGGACTGGGTGTGGCTAGGATTCCCAACACATGGTAGTGGAATAACGTGCCCGCTGGGCAACCTGCGCCCCTCTTTATATAGCGAGTAGTAGTGGGCTTCACAATGCTTGTGGCCCATTCCCTCTGTGAGTCCAACTCACTAGTTGAGTCCATTTCCGGTTTGGGTCCAACCCGACCAATACACTTTCTCCCGCTCTTAAGTGTGCGACCCTGCAGACTCATCGCGATTTGGAAACGAATGGAGTCCGACTCCCAATCGATCAATCGGTAGCGGCTCCTAGCAGAACGTGCCGACTCCAAAGTGCCATAGAGTCATGACGACATACCTTCCAATGTGACTTTCATATGAGTCCCTTTTTCCTCACGATATACCTTGTCGAACTATAGGAGAATTATCTTCATCCCTTAAATAGCTCAACTCTCTTCTCGGTCCGTGATATATGATTCATCTGACTAACTCTTAGTCAATAGACTCAGTTAACACTTAACCGAGTCGCGCATGGCCATGCTTCCGGAATCATATCACTCGAGAGGGCCCGGAGAATATCTCTCCATTCGGAGGGGCAAAATCTCATCTTGATTATCCACATCATGCAGCTTGCTTCTCATTCGACCCAAACTCTTCCTTTATAAATGCCTTGTCACGGAACAGCGTTTGACAGAACCTAAGTCGGTGATCCACAACTCGGATTGTGCGACAACCTCGGGTCTAAAGATTACATTGATTGAGACATGCAAATGACGACTTGCTCGTTGCATCTCAATATGGGTCAGTCCGACTTGCTAAACTCTTTAGCTGAGTCTTTGAACGTTGGAATGGCATCACCATGCCCATGACAAGTGGAACCGAGTCATCATCCAACACTCACATTACGCTAGGGTGTGTATCCAGCACAACCTTAATGACCAAGGAAAATTTAGCATGAACAACATGAATACATAGTTCCACAATCAAATCACATATTCAATGACATATATCAGATGTTCAAAACAAGGACGACTTTATGAATACATTGTGAATCACATCATACATGATTGCCTCTAGGGCATATTCCCAACAGAAAGTCAAGACGACGGGCATGACCGTTCGTAGTTAGGGGTTGTATATTCAGCAACTCACTGTGGATCTCTACTGAAATAGGTCGTTGAGTACCTAAAAATGATTTTTGGCAAAATTTATGAGCAAATTACGAGGCGTCTGTAGTTCAAATTTGTCCCGTTTACAACAGAATTGGCAGAAACTTGTGATTTTCAAAAGAGGTGGATAGCAATCTTTTCTTAGAAAACAAATTGTTTATTTGTGCATATCACATGTCCTAGAATGTTTAAAAAATTAAGCCCCCAAGTTTTGCAACATGTCTGTGGTAGGTCCTTCACAAAAAACCCATTTCTTACACTCCAAAAATGGAAAATGTTGTTTTATTCAGTTAAAAAAACTTCCTTCGTCAACATTGTTCGTGCTTCCAAGATGCTTGTTTGTGTGCAATATGGGATAATTATAACAAACTATGCCATGTATTTGGCCATAACACCCATCATTTCAACCGAAACCCTAGAATGTTAGGAGGAGATAGCAAATTTTTGTGAACACTTTTTGAACAGAACTGTCGTATTCCAAGTTTATTATTTTTCGTGGATAGTAGGACATATGTAATGACAACACATGAAGTTCTCTCGTTATTTAGTTTTTTTTTTGAATTTTCAGGAATTTTCTCAGCCCGTTTTTGGAGAAAGTCAACACGGAGGGCATGACCGTTCGTAGCTAGGGGTTGTATATTCAGCAACTAATTGTGGATCTATATTGAAATAGGTAGTTGCGTATCTAAAAATGATTTTTGCCAAAATTCATGAGCAAATGACGAGGCACATGTAGTTCAAATTTGTCCCGTTTCCAACTGAATCGGCAAAAACTTGTGATTTTCAAAAGAGGTGCATGGAAATCTTTTCTTAGACAACAAATTGTTTATTTGTGCATATCACATGGCCTAGCATGTTTAAAAAATTAAGCCCCCAAGTTTTGCAAACATGTCTGTGGTAGGTCCTTCACAAAAAACCCATTTCTGCACTCCAAAAATGGAAAATGTTTTTTTATTCAGTTAAAAAAAACTTCCTTCGTCAACATTGTCTGTGCTTCCAAGATGCATGTTTGTGTGCAATATGGGCTCATTATAACAAACCATGCCATGTATTGGGCCATAACACCCGTCATTTCAACCGAAACCCTAGAATGTTAGGAGGAGATATCAAGTTTTTGTGAACACTTTTTCAACAGAAATATGCCATGTATTCCACGTTTATTATTACACATCACCAACAACATCCCTATCTAGTCTTATGAATTTTCTTCGTGTAGAGATGGTCCATGAACCCTATGTCCCTTGCTTATGATCGCTTCGGCCGTAACCATGGAGCATCTTCATTATTTAACGGGATGGTTGGGTCAACTTTCATAGTGAAGGGCTGAATTTCAACAAACTTATTATAAACTTCTGACATGTCTGTCTTGTCCTCGATTCCCACGATGTTTCTTTCCCCTGAAAGAACTTTGTGACGCTTCGGCTCATCGTATGATGTATTTGTTTGCTTTTTCGGTCTGGAGGACATGTCCTTCACATAGAAGACCTGAGCCACATCATTGGGTAGGACGACTGGTTCGACATTGTAACCAATATTGTTGAGATCAACTATTGTCATTCCGTACAACGGGTGTACCTTTACCTCTTCTCCATTCAGGTTGACCCATTTGCACTTGAACAAAGGGACCTTAAAAGAAGGTCCATAGTCAAGTTCCCATATCTCCTCTATGTAACCATAGTATGTGTCATTTTTTCCATTCTCGTTTTTTGTATCAATGCGGACACCACTGTTTTGGTTGGTGATCTTCTTATCCTGGGCGATCGTGTAAAATGTATTCCCATTTATCTCGTACACTTGAAAACTTCCAATAGTCGAAGATGGTGACCCGACCAACATGTACAACTGATCTTCAACAGTGGTGTCATTTATAAGATGTGTTCGCAACAAACTTTCGAAAGTCTCCATGTATTTGCGTTTAATCGATGAGTCATCCTTCCCCGGGTTTGTGGAGCGTACAATATTCTTGTGTTCCTCGAGATACAGAGTCATGAAGGTGGAATTTTGTAGAACTGTGTAGTGTGCTTTAGTGAAAGAATGCCCGTCCCTCGGTATCATTGTTTTCTTTCCCGGCGTTCCTTTTCCCCTCAGTGTCCCCTCATGCCGCGATTCAGGAACACCAATCGTCTCAAGGTCAGGAATAAGGTCGACACAGAACCCAATAGCCTCCTCTGTTCCAGAGCCCTTCGAGATGCTTCCTTTTGGCCTAGTACGGTTATGAACATATTTCGTCAAGACTCCCATGAACCTCTCAAAGGTGAACATATTGTGTAGAAATATCGGACGAAGAATCTGAATCTCTTCACATAGGTGAACCAGGAGATGAGTCATAATGTTGAAGAAACACCAACTCAAACCTAACAAGACACTGGACCACATCCCTCTATAATCTTGCCAGACTTTCTGGATCGATTACCTTCTGAGATATTGCATTGAGGAATGCACATAGCTTCACAATGGGTACTCGACCATTTTCCGATAGAAGCCCCCTCAATGCAATCGGAAGCAACTACGTCATAATCACGTGGCAGTCATGAGCCTTCAGGTTTTGGAATTTTTTCTCTGCCATATTAATTATCTCCTTTATATTCAACGAGAAGCCAGACGGCACCTTGATACTGTAAAGGACTTCAAAAAATATTTCCTTCTCTTCTTTCGTAAGAGTGTAGCTGCTTAAGTAATGGTGCCCTGTATCCGTGTGCTTGTTGCTTGGGTCTTTCGTACGTTGTTGGTCCTCCCGTGCTTCTGGAGTATCTTTTGACTTCCCATACACGTCTAGGATGCATAGCAGGTTGACACAGAGATTCTTTGTCACGTGCATCCTATCAATTGAAGGGCGGACCTCTAGAAATTTCGAAAAGGGTAGCTCCCAAAATATAGATTTCTTCTTTCACGTGGGTGCGCGCTTATGAGGGCCGTACGGAACAGGTTGGCTTCCATCACCCTTCCCAAAGATTACTTTTAGGTCCTTGACCATATCGAATACATCATTACCACAACGGAGGTCAGGCTTCTTCAAGGAATCTGCCTCACCTCTGAAATGATTCCCTCCTTTATTTCTTACGGGATGATTGATCAGAAGAAATCTACGATGCCCCATGTATACAACCTTGTTACATTTATCCAAATATACACTATCAGTCTTATCTAAACAGTGTGTGCATGCATTGTATCCCTTGATTGTATGTCCGGAATGTTAATAAGAGCAGGCCAATCATTGATGGTTATGAAAAGCAACACCCGTAGGTCAAATGACTTTTGTTCGTTCTCATCCCACACACGTACACCTGGTTTTCCCCACAATTGTAAGAGTTCTTCCACTAATTGACTTAGATACACTGGCATCATAATGAACTTGCGCTTCATGCACAACAAAGGAGGAAGCTTGTAGATACATAGTCTCATGGGCCAGGTGCTATGACTGGAGCTCTGCTCCCCAAAAGGATTAAAGCCATCTGTACTTAGACCAAACCATAAGTTTCTTGCCTCTACTTTAAAGTCCGGGAAGTCTCTCTCGATCTTTCTCCACTTAGATCCATCAGCGGGGTGTCTCAACTTTCCGTCTTTCCTACGGTCTTCTTTGTGCAATCGCAACAACCTAGCATTCTCTTTGTTTCTAAACAGACGTTTCAACCGTGGTAATATAGGATCATACCACATCACCTTTGCAGGAACCCTCTTACAGGGGGCGTTGCCGTCAACATCACCAGGGTCATCTGGTATGTTCTTGTACCGCAGTGCAGTGCATACCGGACATTCATCCAAATTCTCGTACTTCTCACCGCGGTAGAGGATGCAGTCATTAATGCATGCATGTATCTTCTGCACATCTAATCCTAGAGGGCAGAGAGATTTCATTGCTTCGTACCTTTGGAAGGCAATTTGTTATCCTTTGGAAGCTTTGACTTTATTGGTTGAAGTAAACTCTCAAATTCCATGTCAGTCACACCGTTCTGTGTCTCCCATTTCAGCAACACCAGTGTGGTACCAAGCTTTGTGTTGCCATCTTCGCAATTTGGGTGCAACAATTTTTTGTGATCCTGTAGCATGTAATCCAGTTTCAACCTCTCTAATTCACGTTCACGGTCTTCCCTTGCATCAGCAATAACTCGGCCAAGATCATCATCGGGCTCATCTGATGCCCGATCTTTATGACCTCCTTCTTCTGCATTATCTTCCATTGCAGTATCACCGTATTCAGGGAACAAAGGATCATCTTCTTCTTTATTGTCTTCCATCACAACCCCTCTTTCTCCATGCTTGGTCCAGCAATTATAGCTGGGCATTAAACCTCTCCGAAGTAGGTGGTCGTGAAGGACTCTTGAGGAAGAGTGCTCCCTGTCGTTACGACAATCAACACATGGGCAACACATAAAGCCAGCATCTTTGTTCGCCTAAGCTAAATGAGAAATTCATTCAGGCCTGCCATATACTCGAAAGTGCGCCGGTCACCGTACATCCATCGCGTCATGCATCCATCTGCATCGTATTATTAAGTTTATAAAAAAATATGCGAATGACCACCGTACATCGACAAATAAGAATGCTAACTTCGATCGAGGATATCATTTTGTGTGAACTTAAGTGTGCCTCGGGTATTTCGTCGAACACCTCATGTGCATAGAAATGATACACAAAGACTAGAACCACCTCTCACACCTTCCTAGCAGAAAAAAATAAGACGAGACAAGGGGCTGGGTGGCTGATATATATAGGGACATGGCCATTCGTCCCAGTTCGTGGCTAGAACCGGGATCAATGACCCTGCGCTGGCCACGTGACGTCTAACCGGGCATTTGTCCCGTTCTACCTATGAACCGGGAGCAATGCACCCTTCTGAACCGGGTCGGTTGGCTTGGCAGAGCCTGGCCACACGAACTGGGACGAATACATACCATTCGTTCGGGTTCGTAGCTAAACCGGGATGGATGGCTTAGCCAGCCCTAGACGAAAGGCCTAGTTTCCACTAGTGCGTGTTTTATTTTTTGGTTACTGCTGGATGGATTTCTTGCGTGCGTGCATGCTCTGGTTCAATTAATAGATTGTATGGAGTAACATACAACCAACGGTTGATTTTTCTATGTTAATTAAGGGTCCACGTGATTATGGGCTGTAAATTTCTTGATGATGTGGATCAATCTGGTGCTTCGATAATAGATCCGTATATTGCTTTTAGTATATAAATAGACAGATAGGTAGATAGATACCTCACATCTATTTACCTCTATTTCTATTGGATGGCAAGCCAGTTGAACTGAAGCATCTTGGTGTTGACTTATATTTTTATTTTACATGGTACGTAGGTCCAAACTGACACAGCCGCGAGGGTCCGGAGAGACACTAAGGACATGGAGAGGTGCAATAGATTGTGATTGGGAGTCATGTGGGAATACATCATTTCCTGGTCTTGAAATTGAGGTAGAAACCAATGAATCTCATGGCATGGCTTTGAGATTTATAGTATAAATAGGATCAATCCTATCACAAACCCTAGAAAAAGACATTAGCTATCTGATAAAGGAAGCAGAGGATTTGAGACTGACGGTACAACCGATTTGGTCAGATTACACTTTCAGCCCCACGGCCTTTCCAACCCCTCCTTGTTGGGGCAGCCCTCCGACAGCCCCGCTGTGGCTTCTCTCTCGCTCGAACAAGGTAGAAGAAGCACAAGGTTTTTTCCCGGCCGGCGCACGAACGCCGCCGTGGGCGCACCAACACCCTACTCTTCTTTGCTGGCTCGGCTATCTGCACCGAGTGAACTGGATACAAGCTGCTTAAATAGCAGCTAGCACACGCACACACTACCAGGCAACAACCTGTCCGACTCCTATGCACACGACCTGCTCCACTACATGCACTCACGCACGAATAGCTGACTTGATCACTCTTGATCCACATGATCCGGACCTGCCTATTCTCACGAACGGAACACCAGCTGTCCATGCATGCAACTAACAACTAGTCTAATCAAGATTACTACTAACACTCCTCTGCTCGCAAAAAAAAATATGGAATGAAAACCATATATATGAAATAGTACGGAGAAAGGTGAGAAGCGATGCAGCTCTCCATGAAAAGGATGGATCCCAATGGGCTGACCCTGATGAACATGAATACAGGTCAACTTACTTTTAACCTGTACTTACCATCAAATTTCTCCCTAGGCATTAGGATGGGCCAACTTACTTTTAACCTGTACTTACCATCAAGGCTTCATGGCACCATGGCGCCTCGAATTCCTGATTGCGGCGGCGCCTACATGTTCCGAATATGGACTCGGGCAATGCACTTTTGGTCCACTGCTTTCTTCCGGTGGGTTTGTACTGTCTTCGAATTGATTTATTTGTTAGCAGCATATGTAAAAAATGCAAGGTTTAGTTTTGTAAATCTGGAATAACATGCACAAAAATATGTCGTGCAAAGGATTTTTTTGAACATCGTGCTTTTACTTATATGCAGGGGCGGAGCCAGGATTTAGATATAGGGGGGCGAGTTGATTTTTTTTTTTACAAAGCCTTTGGAACATAATAAATTGTGCTTCTTGACTTATTTCCGTAGTTTCACGTGAAACTTGTCAATTCCTCTATATACTGAAACTAATTGATAGAAAAACGCCAAAGTCAGTATGTTAATGACATATACCCATAAAAAGTTATAAGGGAATACAAATAAACACATACTTTTAGCTATCAATTATATATTCTCTAAATTAAAGTTTTGGAGGACAAAATAGTTTTACCGCATTATTATATGCATGCGTTTAACAGTCATGTAGATTCAGATTTCAACATACAGAGTGATTCGCTTGTAAGATATTACCCTTGACATGGACTGCCATTCAAGATGTGTCCATTGTACTAATTAACTTGGCTATTAGGTCATAATCCAGTACAAAATACTAGTGGTAGCACGTGTGTATTGTTTACTTTAAAAATGAGTGCTTGATCAGACAAGATGAATCTCCATGCAACATAGTCCGTGGCTTGATCAGATACCATACATGATCAACCGATCGGCTTGAATAATGGAAGTGCGTCCGTTCGCTTATCCGTGTGGTTTTCTAGGGGTCGGCCGACCGGCAGCTTTGCGAGATGGAGCAGCCAGACTGCGAGCGGCACCGCCTTCCTAGAAAAACTGTCTTTTTTAGGGTAAGGCGCCATAGGTAGATCGATACATCCATCTAGCCCCTTCCTAGAAAAACCAAAATTACGGCTTCGATTAAGGCTTCCTGCTCCCCCACGACCGATGGTAGGCATGTGCAAAGGGAATGGGTTTTGTTGCCGGCTGGGCTTGATGCATAAACAATATAAATTAGTACGAGTTTTGGGATTAAACACTAGATTTTTAGAGAACTTAAACACTAGTTATGTACGCTAATATCAGCGTATAGGCTATGTAAATTACTAGTAGTATGCGCCACATAATGTTGAGGGGGGTTGATCATTAGGGGGGGTCTAGCCCCTGCTAGCCCGCCTTGTCTCCGCCCCTGCTTATATGACCCGACAAACATAATTTTCCAAGCCCATAAACATTTTTTCAACCAATGAACATTACTTTATATCCGTCAATTAATTTTTTTGAACCCATGCATTTAATAAATTAACCAATGAACTTTTTTACTGCGTGATATATATAATTCTTTTTGGATCCCATGAACATTTTTTCAAATCCGTGAACTTAATATTTCTTGCTAGTGAACATTTTTTAGGACAAATAAAAAAACAATGACCGTGATCATTTTGGAACACATGTTTTTTTTGGACCATTAGATTTTTTTTTACATATTAGTACTTTTTTGTTCCCAATATACAATGTTGGAATCGATGAATATATTATTTTAAAGACATGAACAATTTTTTTACCCGTCCACATTGTTTGAACCCGTGAATGAACCATTCATAACTCTCATCAACCCTTTTTTATGAATATTTTTAATTAAAACTATGGATTTTGACATTTTTGCAAAAAAAAAGCATATTTTTTTTCCATATATAAACAAAATTAGAGAAATTTTCCTACTCGATTTGTTTACCCAATGAAGTTTTCGTATAATCTCAATGTGGGAAGCAACTCTTCATGGAAGCGGGTTTGCACTTGACCATAGGCAGGTTCCAAGATTTCCTGAGAATATTGAGCCTGCTTGACGCAGAAACCGCTAGGAGTGCCATATACATGGATGCTGATAACGGAGAAAATTTCAAAAACCCGCACAATTACAGTTAGGATTTGACAACACCACCGGAATATGTTAGGATTCAAAAAACAATAACTTCAGTGTTAAACTAATTAAAATACACTAAATTTTCAGTTGACGTGCTCTAAACGAGTTCCTGAGTGATAGGCCATGTGTCTGACTAATAAAAATATGGGACCCACCGACATCTCCTCTCCTTCATAAATAATTTTCAAAAATTCTAAAATAAAGCATCTTCTCAACACCATATGTCAGATTCACGACATGTTAACCTCAGGTGCCCCGCGAAGAACAGAGGATGGACCCAATGGTCACCTGCCGCATCTCTAGTGACGATTGGAGCATTAGAATGTGTCCGCGCACGCTCGTCGCCAAGTCATTTCAGGGCACACATGGAACAAAGTCTTTGTCTAGGTGGACCGGACGATCAGCAGGAAGACAACGGCGTGCTCTACGTGTATAGTCGTATAGAGACGTCTTGACAGCGATGGAATCGTCCCAAGAAGGCATCAATCAAAACTGAAGGTTACAACGGATCCTGGAAATACATGTGAAGTTCTTTGATTCCTTTGTCTTGGATGATGATCATGTCTAATTAGGAAGCGCTCTAATTAGTAATGAAATAATCTGGTCGTGAATTATTGGTCGAGCTAGGCGAAGATTCAAATAGTTCGGATTTCTAAGTCTAAACGATAGAGGATGACACACACGTAAGTCCCAGTCCGTGTGTGATTGGAGGGTTTTAAATTTCCCGATTTGTACTAGTGTAAAGAGTTCGTTCGGTTTTTTAGATTTTCCTATGTGGGCAACACCGTGCACACAAGGAACTTGGTATGTTGTTCGTCTTCTATGTACACAGATAGAAACTTTTGTTAATCTCTGAACGTTCGAAGCCCAAAGTTACATAAGGAAGATAGGTCTTATTTGGCCGACGCTGGTTTACAAACTTAGGGACTGCATGGCACATGCCTGATCGTCATCACAGCCATACGGTGACCAGTGAACAATAAATTATCTTGCTTGAGGGCTGTGCCAATCCTGCAAAAAGAAGTTGACCAACAAGTCGAAGAAAAATACAGCTTTGGTGTGGCTTATCCTCACATATAGGCGAAAGTGACGTGCTTTGGACCTACATATGAACCTATTAACCCCAAAGTTGTAGCCTGAGTAGTAATAGTGACCATCTCATTGCACGGGGCGGTTCTCCGACACCTCCTAGTCCAAGTAACTTTGGACACATCTATCTTCTCGTAACTGAGAATGCTTTATTTTATATCTTCTCATATATGTTTCAAATCTATTTACGAGTATTAGGACCAGTATGAGCTATATATAATAAGAAAACTCGAGGCATGTCGAACGAATATTTATAGATAATACAAGATGTAGCATTTAAAAAAAAAGGAAATGTTGGTTGTTCCACTAGCTACCCATCTGCCATACATTAAAATCTCTTATTTGCACATTTTTGGAAAAGAACTCGATCCATCCAATCCATGTCAGGTGGAATCTGAAGAGTCTTATTTATTATATATTAAATGTATGTGATTGGATCAGTTCAAAAAAAAAGTGGTGGGATAAAGATAAATACTCTAGAAAATCTAACCAAAATTTGAAACATCCAGCCATTTATTTCTTACTACTGAAATTATGTCCATTGATGAAGCTTGAGTGAAAAATTACACACCATTGGCATCAGAAAAGGAATAATGTGTCTTGCTAAACTTTGTGAAAGTCTAGCTGGAGCCAAAATTATAGAGGTTGGTGTTAAACAAATATATTGTGCTGATCGGTAGAAGTTCAGCTCCATCCTCTTTGATGTCTACCTTAGGGGTCAGATTTTCCCCAAGGGATAGATTTAGCCAGAATTACACTACTCTATGGACATCTCTTGTAACATTGGAAGTAAATGGTGTGCTCTAGACTCAGGAGCATGCTTTTGTGTCGATAAAGAGCTCGGATAAGTTGTGCTTCCTTGTGGGCACAGCCAAACAACCCAATATATTTTGGTGAATTTCTTACATTACAACATATACCATGTTTCGGAAGATTCAACTTTGTATCGTATGCTCTGCTTACCAGCATCCGGAAATAATGTAGATCAAGAGGTGCATATCTATCAATACACAAGAAAAAACAGGTTTGTGAAAAGTGTGCTGATTTTTCTTTTCTTCAAAGAGAGTCCTTGGCCAAAATTTCCCGATGTGTCTAGCATCGAGGTGGAAAACGGTTGGTGCACTTCAAATTCACATGCAAGTCAAATTTCACAATTATGGATATTTTGGGGGGAAAATTAGTAGATTTCTCTTCAAAACTGTGGGCCTACCCGCTACGGTGTTCCATATCCTTCAAGCAGTTTGTGGGAACCAGCTAGAATCATTACACTAGATATTTATTTTCCTAGAAACCATGGTATTTTCTTCTGCCACACCTTACTTACGGAAGCATTGTCCCCATCACCGTGTCCCTCCTAACCGCCGAGTACCTAGCCCGCCATCATTCCGAGAAAGCACATTCATGAGATTTTGAATAACAAGCATGTCTCTTTTGACAAAGTTCAAAAAATTTCAAGTCTACGAAAAATATTTTTTGTCTATTACAATGATGTATGGTTTAGAGTTCGAAATGATGTATATGAGTTCCGAATAATTTCAGGTTGAAAGGCAAGATGTATATCAGTATTAATGTTGTACTAGTTGAAAGGCATAATGTATACGAGTTCGAAATTTTTACAAGTTAATAGGCATGATGTATATGAGAACCAATCGCATGGGTTTTACAATATAAATAGATCCCTTCGTTTTTATCTCCATGTCTAAATCGAACCCTAGTTTGCACTTTCGACATGGACATCGTATCTCCTTGCGGCCATTTTGTAACATGTTTTATGTCGTGTGTATCAAGTAACTATTAACGACACGCTCACTCATAACGACCACCACTATTTGTCGCATGCACGAGCGCGCCAAGATAATATATATATTGATATTCATGGAAATATTCGGCAGGACCTTCCTACAAATTGGAGGTTAGAGGAGTGCCACACTTTGCGGAGACGGAAATGAATCAATATTCCGCCAATAGTGGCAACTCATTTTCATATCAAAAATTTCACTTCATGTCGTATTCACGAAAAAGTTCGGCATGACCTGCCCACAAATGAATCAGCATTCCGGCAATAGTTGGCTACTCAATTTCATTCCAAAAAGTTCACACATATAGCGTCTCCATGTCCCGGCCATATTGAATTTCAGACATATATTTCATATCGCGTGCATCCGGAAAAATTCATACAAACTCATTTCATTACATATAATCGTTAATCACACCTGAAAATATTAGATGAGCACACGAGATGATATCCGCAAAATTTTGGAGCTTTAGAGAGGGAGGGGGTAATTCTATATCTAGATGTCGAGGAAGGAAAAAGTTTGAGTAGAAAGGTTGTTGTGAGGCAGATAAACCTAGATCTACCAACTAAAATAGTTTTGGTTGGTTGAAAAGAGAGGAGAAAGTGCGGAAATTTGGCATGAGTTCGAGCTACAGAGAGAAGGGGACAAGGGCCAAGATTGAAAAGAGTAGAGGAGGGGGGAAGTGGGTGGTGGGGGTGGTCACTTATTGCATCTGCCAACCCAGGTTACCGCTGGCGAACTAGCCGGCGCGTTCACCAGCGCTAACTTGCCCGTTGGGCCCACGGGTTAGCGCTGGCGAACACGCCAGCTAGTTCGCCAGCGGTATCCTGCGTAGCCCTGGTGAAGCGCAACGATGTACGCTCGCGGTAAATATAGCCGCGCGCGCAACCGGTCCAACACTTACCGCTGGCGAAGAAACTGACATGTTCGGCAGCGGTAAGGTGGGCGCTAGCGAACACGATTTTGTGTTACCCAGCGGTAATAGCGCAGGTAACGTATATCTATGTTTGCCAGTGGTAAGGTGGTGTCTATAGCCTGTTTCCTACTAGTGATCGTCTCACCACCGCGGCTCCCCCCACCCCCCAGTTCCAGTCAACACAACACTGCTCTCTTCCTTGTGGCCCGCCTAGAAATTGCTAAACTCGATAGTGTTTAATTCTAACATGCTCTCTCTCCTGCTTGGGGTCCGTCTGGAAATCGCTAATACTACGGAGGAACTCCACAGCATTCTCACCTTGTGTGATATTCTAGATATAGATGAATATGTTTTTCATCTTGTCTGACCCACCCCCGTGTCGCCAAGCCTAGGAGACATGGGGGGCGACCGCGCCGCCAGCCTCCGTGCTCTCCCTCCTCGCCCCTCTCCCCCTCGCCGCCGCCAAGAGGTCCCGTCGGGCAAAGCCCGGGCAGAGACGGCGGCGACGGGGCCTTCTCCACACGTGGTGGCGGCGCTCTCCCTTACGCCGGCGACGCGTGGCGTGGCGGCAAACTGGATGCGAGGTGCGGCGGGATCTCGGCAACGAGCACACATCGACGATGAAAGTGGAGTGGCGACCATCAACGCGACGGTGGAGCCCCTGTGGCGGCCGTCCGGATCTTAGGGCCCCTCGCGGGCCTGGGAGGGCCTGCGGTTCAGGGCATCTTGTCTGCGGGTTGGTGTGGTGGCGCGTCTCGGCATCGGCTGCTGGGCACCATGGCGGTGTCGGCGGACGGTCAAGCAGCGGCAAGGCCGTCGGCCAGAGGCGGCGGCGGTTCTCGGCGGTGCGGCCGACGCGTACCAGTGGCGCTAGGAGGGCGCGTGGATATGGACGTGGTGGGCACGTCGTGGTGGTGCTGCAATGCGTGGTAGTTGGCATGGCGCGGCAGCGGTGGTGGCCAGGTGGCATGGGGGGCCTCCTCCTCCGAGCCCATGTGGGCTGGCAGTGGAGCCGGTGGTCGCGGACACGCCTCTCTCCTTCGACGGTGAGGCCGACAATGTTGTCTCTCCTTCCTGTCACGTCTCAAGCTGGCGCCTTGCGCCCTTGGCCACCACCTCCAGGCAGCGCTTCGAGCGGATTCGGGGACACGAGCTATGGCCAGATTGAAAGCTCTGCACAGCTGCTGCCATTGCTGGCCGCGGCCTCCTTGGAGGCGCGGTCATGGCATAGACTGTGTTATCCTCTTCTAGGGTGCCGGGGGAAACCCTTGGTTCGGGTCACCGCTCCAGGCGGCAGCGGCGCCACGGCGTCGTGATCTTCTTGAAGATGTCGTCAAGGCTACACGAGAAGAACCCGACGATATGGAGTTGTGGTGGCATGACGTTGTGCTGCCAATGTTGGGAGATGTTCAGGACGCTGGCATTAGGGGCGTAATGTACATCATGGCGGAGACTTCTTAGTCGGCGTCTTCCTTAAGTCCGCGTGGATCCTGCCTACTGCTCGCTGATATCTTCTAGGCGTAAGAGGGGAGGTACGTTGATCTTGGCCGCCTTGGAGTTGAGGTCAAATTACGGTGGAGTCTTGCTTTGATCGTGACAGGGTCCGGTGGATTGGTGCCCTCCCTCCTCACCTTCGGTAGGAGCTTGGTCAAGGTGAGTTTTCTGTCGTCGGGTCTTTGTAGAGGGTGTGTTGTAAGCCGATCGGCGTGGTGTGCGTGCCTTATCGCTTGTATCGGTCATCTTGACCTCTTCTTATATGAAACTGATCGGTCCTTCTATGGCTTATTCTTGAAAATATTCTAGATTGAGCTTTGTTTCTTGAAGCCCCCCTCCCCATTGTTCCCTTCTCCGGCGGTGGTATGCGACCCATATGTGTGTTGTGCCACGATTCGTGCGCCACTGCTCTCCACTATACCCCCAGAATAAATTTAAGTGCAATCTGTCAGGACAAAATAGCAATGCACACATGTATGGCTCTCGCGTCCTCGACCTCCGCGTGAGCGCGCGGCCGCCGACGCCGGCCGATCTCCCTGCTCCGGCCTACCCTGCACCTGCTACATGCGGATCCGGCAGCGTGGCTGCTCTCCCCCGTCCACTCCTGCAGGCATAAGCGAGTGAAGATGTGAGGGCTCCATGGCCGCCAATTTTCCGGCTGCCATGACGCCGCCGCCTCCGGCCGCCCAGTCCGCCGGGCTGCCTTCCATCGAGCTTGCTGCAGCTGCCCTAGCTCGCCGCAGGTCTGATCCAGCCGTTGGTGGTGTGATGCGTCCCGCTCGTCGCTTCCGCAGGCCTGCAATGGCGGAGTCCGCCGCTGCTCTCCGCCTGTTTCCTCAGCTGCCTGCCTCTGTGCTGATTGTTGGGGGGCTTGGCTCCCGGTCACCGCCACCGCCGTCGGTCCATCCCAGCCGGCCCGAGCAGCCTCTTCCAGCGACGGCCGCCCCGAACGCGATGCCCCAAGCTCCCATGCCGTTGACCGCTGCAGATGTTGTTTCCGAAGAAGCTGTAGGCACGGGCGATGTCCAGGTTGGGAAGACGCCACAGAAGATGGAGTCTGTTCTCCTTGGCACTTCTTCAGCGTCAACCTGCGGTGGCCAATCTGCTGCAGCTGCTGATCTTGATGCCGAGGAGGGTTGCAAGCCCGTGGGTAGGGGGGGCTGCTCTGGTCGAGGCGGTCCACCCGAGCCTTCGAGGGAACGTCTAGAACGTAGCCTCGCTTTCAAGCGTTGGGCTCGCGGGAGATGCTTCCGTTGTCTCGGACGTGGCCACCAGGTCAACTCATGTCGCGAGCCTTTCAGATGCATTCGTTGCCATGGCCCTGGTCATCGAGAGAGGTTTTGTCGCGCTTCGACCACTCGTGATCACTCTCCGGCAGCTCGAGCTCGCTCTCCAGTCACTTGTGCTTCTTTCCATCGCAGCCTCTCCCCGTCCATTCAGCCTTCTCGTCCTTCGCCGACTCAGCGCGGGGCTGGGGATGGAGGCCCCTCGACGCTGCACGCGCCGGCGCCGCCATGGTCCCCACCTGGCTGTTGCAAGGATTTTGATGGCAACGCCCTTTTGGTCTCTGCCGTGGAGTCCTAGTTTTCCCTTCTACGTGCCAAACTCCTTGAGGAAGTTGAGTTGCTTCGTTCTGAGCTTCATGTCGCTCTTGCCAAGCTTCAGGTTGTGTCGACTATGCCTTTGTTGTCTGAGCTCCACGTTGATTCTGTTAATGAAGGAACTGGATGCTTCTTTGGCGATTTTTCTCCTCGTGCTCCCCATACGATGTCGGTTGTTCATGAGAATGCAGTCATCACCGATCTGCAGAAGCCTTGTGGGGAATCATCTATGGTTCTACCGATGGAGCAGGGCTCATTGGAGTCTTTGGCGGTTGCGATGACACCCTCGTCACCGCTGTCGGAGTCTTGCAAGTCGTCCGCCTTTATGAAGTTGGTTCTGTCACCCTCTCATCTTTGAGCGGCGAGGTTGTTGAGACAGGTGTGTTGGCATCCAACTCTGAGGCTCTCTTTGCTAAAGAGCTTTGTGACCTTCTCCTCGATTTGGAGGCGGTTTTTCCTGGATATGGCAAGGAAATTGCTTGCATCTTGACGGGACATACTTCAGAGGGTGTAATCACGGTGCAGAAGTCTCTCAGGAGGACGAGAAGAAAGAAGGTTGGCACAAGGAAATCTTTAGCGATTTCTTGATAGATAAGCCCTTTTCGGTCTGTTGTGTCTGATTTGTGGTTTGTTTGTGGTGTCTTGTTTCTCGTTCCGTTGGTTTGTGGTTGTAGGTGTTGCTTTTTGTAGTTGTGTGGGTTTCGCCCCGTGGTATTCTTGTTTGTTTTATGGTTTTAGCCTGGTTTCTCCCGCTAATAAACCAGGCACCTTCTTCTTAATTAATGAATATAAGGCAAAGCTTTTGCCTTTGTTTCAAAAAAAAAGTGCAATCTGTCTGGTGGCTCGAGTACCCACGTTGGGCTCTCAAAAATGGAAACTTTTTAGAGAAATGGTTATTAATGATAAGGTGGTACACAGGGTCTAGAACATGGTCACAACATTTTTTTACTGCGTGGCCCTCCATTATAAATGACGTAGAGCCTTTGCCCACTTCTTGTATATATCCTCCTCTCCTATCATTCCAATACTAATAGCAAGCCAATGTGAATATAGAGAAAATACAACTAGGATGGGTTGGAGCGGTGCAATTGTTTGCGAATGTGAGACATACAGAAACATATCAGTATAGAAAGGGAAAAGTGTTGTTGAATGAGCTGACAGGCTTGTATCCCCAAGGATGGCAGACACCGCCAAATCGAGGTGGCTGTAGCGGAACTGAAGAAAGATGCCAACACAAACTGGATCGAACTTAGCACCAGTAGGAAGTTATGGGAGCTCTCCTGCTAAGAGCATGTCTAACAGAACCCTTACATTTTCGCCCACTAAATCGCGTGTAGAGGGTCCTGCACACGAAATCGAGCAATTTTTTTGCTCAGATGAACTCGTCCATCTAGCAGACCCCCTATAGCCGGCCTGTATATTTGAATTAAAACTTCGCGGGAGAAAACAATGTTCGATTTCATTCGATCACCATTGCTGCTACATTGCTCGAGCTCGAGCTCGTCCATCTACTAGCCTAACTAGCCTAATCTATGAAGACGACGTCGCCGGCGGCCTCCATCGCCTTGAAAGCCTCGACGTCGGCGAGGGCCCGTGCCTCCTCCTCCGCTTCCGCGCGCGCCGCTGCCTCGGCTTCTTTCTTGGACAGCTCGACGGCTGCCAAGAACGCGGCCTCCTCCTCCTCCTCCGCTGTCGCCGCCACCGCTTGCACCGCCGCGCCTCCTCCTCCGCTTCCGCTTGCGCCGCCGCGGACCCTCTTGCACTGCTGCAGCATCTCCCATTCGGCGCGCCATTTCTCGAATTGGGGGCCGCGCATCGGCCTCGGCGGCGGGTCGACGGAGAAGTACCGGCCGCCCTCCGTGTAGTCGACCAGCGACGGCGGCATGTTCTCCGGGAACGCCGCGTACTTCCAGGCGGCGCGGCGGCTCCCGGCGAATGAATGCTTGCAGTGGAGCCGCCACGCCTCCTCGAGCGTCTCCGGCTCGTGGCAGCGCTTCGACCGGGCGGTGGAGGAGCTCGATCCGGGAGAGCTCATCGCCGGGAGGCGGAGGCGTTAGGGGCGGAGGCGTTAGGGGCGGAGGAAGGAGAAATGCGGCGGCGGGGGACGCGGGATTGCTCGCCGGAGCTAGGGCGGCGCGCGGCGGAGCTAGGTTTGCGGGTGGGGGTTGGACCCCCACCCCGACCCTCACCCACTACTTGTAGGGGGCGGCGGGGGCTATTTCGCAGGCCCCCAAAGTTTTACGTACGGGCCGGGCAGCATACGGGGGCTGTTAGACGGCCATTTTGGCCCGCAGCCCGTATGCCGCCGGAATTTTACGGGGTGCCCGCGCTTTAGGGGGCCTGTTAGACATGCTCTAATAAGGCTCCCATATTCAGGGCCCCCTATGACTGGAATGATTATCCTACACGAATCAGTGTCCGTCAGGTTACATCTTTACGCTGTACCTTATTTTTGCATGCTTATGGCACTGTTCACTTGGGAACAGCGTGCGATAAAGGAATAACTTGCTCGATGGCTGAACTATTATCTTTGTCTTTCGGTCTATTCTATTTTAAAAATTGATATCCGAAATATATACTCATGTATCTTGGTATGCGACAAATTCGGCGACCCAATAATTGGTTATGCCCAAATGGTATATTATATGTTGTTAGCTTACAGTCAAAAAAATGTTGTTAGCACAAAACATGGAAATAGTATAGTAAATAAAAATGAGATCATTTGAGCCAAAATTTGGACCCTATTTAACACATATCTTATTGTCAATGGACTGGAATAAATGTTCAATGTACCAAACAAAACAAAAAAAGTATTATCACAGTATAGTACACAGTGGATCCGTTGAGCGTGGTGGCAAATGTTTCACGAAGATCATACATGCATTGATCATACAAAAATTCATGTGCGGAACAAATGTTTTGTTAAGATTTTCTTTTAGTTTAACCTTGAAAAAAGAGAGATTTGCCGTGCTATTCATAAAAATCATATGTCTTTTTCTTGTCTGTTTTACACAGTCTAAAAAAAAGTTGTTTCTCTGCAAAACTTTCTAGACCATCATAGAATCTGTATATGTCTAGACTCAATTTTATTTTATGTATCTTTAAAAATTTATAAATACTTTTTGAAAATGGTGTATATGGACGCGTGTTCAAATGCATGTTCTCCCAACATAGCACTCACAATTTACGCGCTTCACGCAGTACATAGGCCGCACATAGTGGGGAGTGTGGTAGATTGGGTCATTCTTCGAGAAAGAAATGTCTATAATAGGTAGGGTCGAAAATGATAAGGAAACTTTCCTGTTGTTTCTGTAGAAAAAGGAAATGAAGATCAAAATATGGAAACGAAAACGGCATTTTGAGGAAATGAAACGGAAACGGAATATTCTAAAAAGGAAATGACAAAGGAAACGATAACGCAGATTCCGACGGAAATGGAAACGAAAACGGCATTTTGAGGAAAAGAAACGGAAACAGAATATTCTAAAAACGAAATGACAAAGGAAACGATAACGCAGATTCCGACGGAAATGGAAACGAAACGGAATTTCTGTAAAATAAATAAGGAATGTTTCCGTATACACAAAGATAGGCTTAGACTTTTTTCTTCCCTGTTTAGTAGGATCACCAGCACACCGTGCGGGGTGTGGGATGGCACGTCCAGTAGATGCTCGTTGGAGCTGTTTTTCGGTCAGTTAGATGTCCCCAACACCTGTATTCAGTTAAGTAGCGTGGAGTATATCAGAAAAGCTGCATCGCAATACGCAGCACCAAAAACACCCTGTGTCTCTCTTCTTCTCTCTCTTCAGCTTCCATACACTGAATCAAGCGAGCAATCTGAGAGCCACAACAACATTTGGTATCAGAGCCTGAGAGTGGTTCATCGCCATGGTCGACGACAAGCCGACAGACGCGCAGTCGCGATCAAGATCGCACTCGAAGCCACCCGCGAACTCCGCAACTCCACCACCGAGGGACCGCAGCGGCAACCGTGGTTGCAGTCTCGTCCTGCGCGGAGAGGGCAGCGCCGCAGGTGAGATCATGGTGCGGGAGAGCGGCTGCGGCGGAGGGGCGATGCATCTCCCATGCTCACCCGTACGAATTATACGCAGTGGGCGATCCTGATTAGGGTTCAGCTGCAGGACGCGCGCCTCTGGGACGTGATCGACCCGGGAATCGCCGACGACGAGGACGATCGGCATGAGCGGCAGGCACTGGGCGCGATACTGTGCTCTGTTCCACCAGAGATGCTGCCGGTGCTCGCCGCAAAGGACAACGCCAAAGCGGCATGGGAGGCGATCAAGACGATGCGAGTGAGCGTAGATCATGTCCGCGAGGCGCTTCGACAAAGGCTTCACAAGGAATTCGAGAACCTCTCTTTCAAAATTGGCGAGGCCATCGAAGACTTCTCTCTGCACCTCTCCGGCGTGGTGACCGAGCTGCGGTCACTCGGTGACACGATCACCGAGCTCGACGCGGTGCACAAGATCTAGCGGATCGTGCCCGGGAAGTATGCGCAGATGGCCTGCTCCATCAAGAATCTCCTCGACTTGAGCGACATGTCTATCGAGGAGTTGTGCGGCCATTTGTCAGTTTCAGACGGGCGTGGCGAGACGGATCCAGAGATAGGAGGAAAGCTCCTCCTCACCGTGGAAGAGTGGAGCGCTCGGCAGAAGCAGGGGCAGTCCTCCTCCCCGACATAAGGGAGCGGCAAGCCCAAGCAGCAGAGCGGAAGTATGACTGGAGGCCAGGGCAGTGACGCTGCCAGTACGCGCAAGCCCGGGAACTTCCGTTACTGTGGCAAGCCCGGACACTGGGCAAAGGAGTGCTGGAAGGAACAACGCGACCGCGGAAAGAAAGGGGACACAGCTCCGGAGTAGGCCGCCAATCTCGCAGACGCGGAGGTGGAACAACCAGCACTCTACCTAGGTGTCGTGGAAGAGATCGGGCACAAGGTTGTCGTGATCACCGTTTCCATGCCGCGCTCCGCGAGCGCTCTCTCTGAAAATCGGCATGTCTTTTTCCTCAACGAGGAAAGAGTCGTGCCCATGCCTGTAGACGGTGATGTCTGGCATCTTGATACTGGCGCGAGTAGACGTATGACATGCTCGAGAGCGGCCTTCGTCAAACTTGATGAAGGGATCAGAGGAACCGTGAGATTTGGAGATGGTTCCATGGTGGATATCTGGGGACAAGGAAATGTGTTGTTCTATCGCACTGACGGGCATCAGAGAGTGCTCTCTCAGGTGTATTTCATCCCCATGCCGCGCACGAGCATTCTCTCCTTCGGTTAGTTGGACGAGAACGGGTTGCGAGACCATCATCAAGTGTGGTTTCCTGACCATCTACGATCAACAGAAGCAACTGATGGTACATGTCAAGACGACAAGCAACCGCATGTATGTTCTACAACTAAACATCACTTCACCCGCATGTTTGCTGTCGAAGGTGGACGATCCAGCATGGCCGTGGCCCGCAAGGCTGGGCCATATGCACTTCCATGCTGTCAATGCCATGTCCAGGCGGGGCATGGTGACCGCAGGTGGTGCACGTCGACGCCATATGCGACGGATGCACCATCGGGAGGCACCACAGTCTATCGTTCCCATAGGCAAGCAGATACATGTCAGAGCACTGTCTCGATCTCGTGCACACAGATCTTTGTGGACCGATCAAGCCCCCTACTGCTGGAGGTTGTCAGTACTTCTGGCTGGTCGTTGATGACAACACTAGGTACATGTGGCTCGAAGTCCTCAAGACAAAAGATGAGGCATACACACGGTTCAAGCGAGTGCAGACACGAGCCGAGTCGCAGCAGAATTGCAAACTACGAGCTTTCCACTCGGATCGCGGTGGCGAGTTCAACTCCGGTGAATTCAAGCTTACTGCGACAAGGAGGGAATCGAGCACTTCACCACAGCGCCGTACTCGCCGCAGCAGAACGGCGTTGTGGAACGGAGGAAACAGACGGTCGTTGAGATCGCGCGGTGCATGTTGAAGGCCATTTGAATGCCAGCTTTGTTTTGGGGAGAAGCCGTCAAGAGCGCCGTGTATGTGCTGAACCGTGCGCCTACTAGATGTCTGAATGGGATCACCCCATATGAGGCATGGCACAAGAGAAAGCCCACGGACAAACACATGCACACGTTCGGTTGTGTCGCTCACATGAAGAAGACCAACCAAGGTGTTTCCAAGCTGTCAAATCGCTCCGTGCTCACTGTGCTCGTGGGATATGAAGAAGGCTTGAAGCCATACCGTGTGTACGACCCTGTGGAGAAGGAACTCTATGTCACTCAGGATGTGGCATTTGAGGAGCGGCGCAGCTGGGACTGGAGGACACAGGACAACGAACAAGGCGAGGCAATGCCGTCCAGCTTCACAGTGTTCTACTCTCTGGACAAAGGTGAGGGAGTGGACGATGATGGTGGAGGGAACTGCCATGATGGCGTCACACGCTCGTGGTCACCACACACACAGTTGCCACGCCGTGCACGCCAGGAGCTTCCTCGGTAGGGACTCCAGAAGTAAGTGGTTCACCAGTTGTGCAGTGTTGTACGCCACTCTCTCATGAGAGTGCGCTTGATGCTACAGATGATGGAGATGGGCCACGACGCTACCGCAAGGCGTCAAATGTGTATGACACCACTGCTGCACAGACATACATCAAGAGCGCGTCGGGCATGGCACTCGATCTCGAGTCAGAAGAAGGAGAAGATCCGGAGGTGCTGCACTTGGTCGCAGAAGAGGAACCAGCAAGTGTTGATGAAGCCATGGACTGCCCGGCCTGGAAAAAGGTGATGGAGGAGGAACTTGACTGCATTTTGGAGAACAATACATCGAAATTGTGTGCACTCCCAGCTGGTCACCGTGCAATTGGACCGAAGTGGGTTGTGAAGCTAAAGAATGAGCCAGCAGGTAACATTGTGAAGCACAAAGCCAGGTTGGTTGTAAAGGGCTACGCGCAGCGTCAGGGGGTGGATTTTGACGAGGTTTTTGCACCTGTCGGTCGAATGGAAACAGTTCGAGTTCTGCTTGCTCTTGCTGCGCATGGAGGTTGGGAAGTCCATCACGTGGATGTCAAGTCTGCTTTCTTGAATGGAGAAATCGCAGAAGTAGTGTATGTTCAATAGCCACTAGGTTTCGTTGACAGGGAGAGTCCAAACTCAATCTGAAGTAGAGCAAAGCACTGTATAGACTTCGACAGGCGTCGCGCGTGTGGTATGCAAAACTGGACTCTTCCCTCACTAGTAGGAAACATGCTATAGCCACCAGCTTACATCTAGGCAACAACAATTGGTGTGCGCCAGTGCTATTACCGCTGGGCAACGAGGCTCGCTGTTCGCTAGCGCTACCCAGCTTACCGCTGGCGAACGCGCCATATTGTCTGCCAGCGGTAAGTGTGGGCATGGAGGTGCGCACGGAAGGAAGTAACGCTGGCGAACGAGGTTGCTGGTTTGACATCGCTACCTAGCTTAACGCTAGCGAACATGAGGGTTGGTTCGCCGGCGCTATAGTTACCGCTGGCCAACACAGTGGTTCGCCAGCGCTAGAGTTACCGCTGGCCAACCACTATTTTTGTTCGCTAGCGGTAAAATTTGAATTTTCCGCTCCAGACCCCCCTATGGACCGCCTTTTTTAGACTTCTATAGCACAAACAGAAATGATAAAATGTTCAAAAAATAAAATCCTTTGAAATGTCGGTAGGGTGTAGTGTCTAGTTGATATTGAAAATTTGAAATATGAATTTTGATCTTTTATGCAAAATTCAAAAATAAAATGTAAAATGGCCATAACTTTTGCATACGACGTCGAAAAAACGCGTTTAATATATACAAAAAACCGTGAGTAAATTTCCAAAAGAAAAAAAAATCGTGAGCCATAACTTCATGCTATGAGGTTTTTTAGAATCGGAAAATTCAAAAAGGGAAAAAAAATTGAGATATGCAAAATTTTCATACAAAATCAAATTAATAAAAACAATTCAAATTTCAAAAAAAATTGGAAAAGATAATATGGATGTCATATTTGGATTCCTCGTATTTTTCTGATTAATTTAGACATATCATTTGTGGAATTTGTAATTACGGATATGTAGATATGGTCGAATAGTTAAAATGATTGATAGTATTATATTTACAAGAAAGAATGAGGGAGTCCTAGGTAGCTCATAGGGCTGTAATTAAGAAGTTAAGCGTGCTAGGACTATAATAGTGGGAGGATGGTGACCGAGCGGGAAGTGGACATGTAAAATTCAAATAAAGCATACAAAAAGGACAACAATTCTACACTGCGATTACAGATTCCCCAATTCAAATGTTTTGAAATTTTGAAAAAAAATAGTGCGAAAAAAATTATTTTCATATTTCGAAACTTTCCGCTGGCGAACAAGTTTGTTTGCCAGCGGTAACCTACACCATTGGCGGTCTAGCGCTGGCGAACACCTGTTCGCCAGCGGTAGCTGAATTATGTTCGCCAGCAGTAGACTTTTTGCTACTAGTGCCTATGTGATCTTGGTTTTACTCGTAGCCCACTCCGGCATGCAGTGTGCCGTCGAGGTGGTGACCAAGATTATTTGCTAGTCGGTGTGTACGTGGACGATTTAATCATCATGGTCAATGACGCCGGCAAGATCAAGAAGTTCAAGGAGCAGATGCAATGCCTGTTCAAGATGAGCGACCTCGATGTTCTATCCTATTACCTTGGGATCGAGGTGAAACTGGAGAATGGAGTGATCACTATCTATTAGAGGGCATATGCAGAAAAGATATTGGAGAGAGCATGGATGGGAGAGTGCAATGCATGCCACACTCCAATGGAGATGCGATTGAAGGTGTCAAAAGAAGATGGGGCATTTAAGATGGATGCTACTGAATATCGTGGTGTCATCGGGTGTCTTAGATACTTGCTGAACACACACCCAGATATTGCGCTGTCAGTAGGCGTGGCAAGCAGGTTCATGGAGTCACCAAGCATACAACACTGGGCTATGGTGAAACAAATACTGAGGTATGTCCGCGGTACGCTGGAGTACGGTTGTTGTTACAGGAAAGGCAAAGGCACGCCAGAGTTCGTCGGGTACACCGAAAGTGGTCTAGCTAGGGACGTGAATGATCGCAAGAGTACATCAGGAGTGGCATTCTTCCTTGGCAGCAACGTGATCACCTGGTCTTCGCATACACAGAGGGTTGTGGCCATGTCCTCCTGCAAGGCGGAGTATGTCGCAGCGTCATCGGGCACCAGCCAGGGGGGATGGCTGAGCAGCCTACTTGGTGACTTGATGGGACGATCGTTCTCAGCAAGAATTTGGTTCACGATTACCGAACCATGCATATAGACATAAAATTTCACCACATTCGTCAATGCATAGAAGATGGCAAGCTGGATGTCGACCATGTCAGGACCGATGAGCAGCTAACAGACATATTCACCAAGGGGGGAGGACTCATTTAGTGGAGATGAGGGCGAAGCTGGGAGTGGTCAAGGTGCAGGTTTAAGTGGGTGAAATGTAGTATAAATAATGTACGTTCGTTCTGCTCTGAACTTGCACCTGTAGATTTTCAGTCTTTTGTAGTGTACTATACCAGATCCAGCCGTTGTCGGTTTGTCTGTTACAGGTTCAGAAAAATAAACGTGCATGCTGATCGCCTGTGATCATGCACTCAAGGATAGGCTTAGACTGTTTTCTTCCGTGTTTAGTAGCACTACAACAGGACATAGCTTTGGTAACACAATCGGGTAACACATAGTGAAATATGTTACAAGTAAATTTCGAGTAACACATCATCTGAGATACAACGCCGGACAGTGACAAAAACTTTATAGGGCTGAAAATTCTTTTACAAAGGTATCAACCAAGTAACATATAAATATTGTCAATGTGTTACAAACTTAAGCGAGAGTAACACATGATCATGTATTGATCCATAGTGTTATCGACTATTATGTGGGCAAATAGAAAAAATAAATCAATCGCATATGTGTATCACCATTAGCATAACACAGAGGCCCATGTCTCAACATGCAATGTTTTTCAATGAAAAAATGATAATTTTTTTTTGGAAAATATGTAACTACTCCCTCTGCTCCGTAATATGTGTCGTGCGGATTTAGAGAAAATGTACGTCCGTTTACTACTCCCTTCGACACTTTTTCGGATCGGAGGAAGTATTTATTTTTGGTACTGTAATACCAGTCCAAGAATATGCCCAACGGGTATTCAGTGTACAGCCTGAGATGTGAAGCCCATTAGCGCCTAGCCCAATAAATGACTATGCCTGCGCACGTTAGCATGCTCGAGCGCTTTGAGACATGACTTAAGGGTTATCGGCAAGCACTGATCTGCAGTATGTATGCATTATTTGTGCTAGCAATATATAATTCCTGGTGCACCTCTAAACAAATCCAACTAGTCGTTTCGCACTTCTTGTTTTTATTATCTGGCTCCTTCCAAAAATAATCAGGGACTAGAGCGGGCTCAAGGAAACAAGCAGTCAACTGATAGTAAGCAAGATAGCATCCAGCTGATATTGCACAAATATAGATAATTACATCACCTAAATGATAAGGAAGCAAGGCAACACCCAGTTGCAGGTGCAACACATATAAGTTGCACAGGCAACACGGCCAGCACACAGGTGCAAGTTAATAAATAGAAGACACACTCGCACATGCCACACAAAACAAACAACAAGAAACTTTGTATCGGATGTCCATAAAGTATATAACTATATTTGTTTTAATAATTTGTTTTTCTTTTAAGTTATATATATAGTCTCTGTCTGATAAATTAACCCATAAATATTATACTTCATTTTTTCATGTAATACACTCCTTAAATTATTTATTTCTCAAACATTTTGAATGTTTCTGTACAATATCTGAAAATTGCGTCTCAAATTGTCTTTGAATACTTCTCAAAAAAAATTCCCTCAAATATTTCCATGGATAAGAAGTTTTGTTTTTGCATATTCCATGGATAAGAAGTTTGTCTTAACACATATATATTCAAATAATCATAGAGCCTTGTTTATCGAAGTAATCAATCGCGCAGACTTACAAAAATAACGCCCACTAAATAACTTTGTCCGCCTCTGGAAAGTATTCCCGCCAACTTTTCCCTCCAATTAGCAAAATATTGAGGGTATAAGTAACGGTGTCAAAATAAAACTAATAGTACCGGATAATAAGCTACATATCCCATCGCGCCCAACCTGCCGCCGGTCGCCACGCCGCCTCCCATCGCGCCCAACTTGTCGCCGGCCGCCACGCCGCCGCCCAGTACACCGTCGTACAGGCCCAGCCAACCACCACCCTTCATGCCCATCCATTTGATTCGATCTGACTGGGCGCCATCTACGGCGTTGCGGCGATGGTGCCACCGGAAACTACCACCACACCATCTTCCAGACATAGGTATTGATATCAATGGCAACCCCCTTGCCGATCTTCAGGCTACGAATTCATGAGTGTATCTAGGTTCTTCTCCCTCTATCTTCTCTGAATATGGCAGTTTTTTTGTGCCCGCGTCCAGCGGCCAGAGCGGACTGGCCGCTTCATCCGACTACACAGGGAATCCATCGTGCAGGTTCCAGCTGCCTCATAATTATCCCAGGGTCGGTAGTCCAAACAATCAATACAATACTAGCTCGTTTGTAAAGCATACAAGAAATGATACTGTACTAGGTGGCTAGTAAAGTATATAGGGAATCAGTACTTTCAACGCATACAATTAACAAGTTGTTGTCATATCTGTAGCTTCAGCCAAATGCAGTGACCAATCAAATACACTAATATAAAGTTTGTATCTCTTATGATGCATCAAGAAATTGCATCTTAATACAGCACCAATCGCTTCCCATCCTCTGCTGCCAGCATGCATCTTCTTCTGATCCCATTCTTGCCTACCATATTGTATGACTATGATCATCTAACATTTGTGGACATTATCATGATACAGGGTCCTTCAATTGCGTTGATCGCAGCGAGTATCTCACTGTACCTAGGAGTATCTCGCTGTACAAAGCATGTATATTTTCCAGAAGTTAGAATAAACTAGATTTTGCACTTCTATTGCAACTCATGATTATTGACATAGCCTGGTATATCCACTTTGTTATTGTCATCTTTCCATTTCAAGTTCCATGAACATAAGGTTTTGTTAGTGTCATCTTTCCATTTCAAGTTCCATGAACAAGTGTAAATTATAGGAGACATATATATAACTTTAAAATCTTGTGATGCACATGGATAGTACTGTATGAACATATTAGCATTGAAAATATATTATTTTCACTTTCAAGCTGACCCTACACTTGTAATGGTTTGATTGACAATTCTATTCATATGTAGGATGGCGGTGAATATGTGGACCATATTCCTTCACTATGAAGATGGAAATCAGGGGGCCAAAATTCTGCAAAGATCCATGAAGAGGTGTTATGTCTCGTATTATGATTTCATCTTGATGATCGAGCAAGTCGGCTTCAAAGCAATTGACTACCTATACTATGAGAGAATAGACCAACATGGCCTCGGACACTTAGTTCACATCGATGGTGAAGGTCATTGATAAAAATGTTACCTGACATTGGGACTGTGAAAATGGTCCATATGTATGTATCTAAGGAGAAGGCTAGTGATGTGTATGCGTCGAATGGTAAGGCTACTGATGATATTGCTCCACGTAGCAGTCAAAATTATTTTGCTCCATCTAACCATCCAAATGAGAGTGTGCTCTTACAAGACGATGATGTACATGCTGAAGACGAAGAGCAACTTATTGTGAGAAGGCCACAAAGTATTGTTCAGAAAATCTTATTACATATTTGTATCTATGGTTCTAATTACTGGAATAATAGATGTATTCATTGTTTTGCAGGGCAAGTGCGTAGGTCAAAAAGGTTGAACATGATCCAGATCACCGACCAATGTGATGAACAAGATGGAGACTTCAACAATGTAAGAAAGCAAGCATTTTAGAGACTTTTTAGAGGCTTTTTATCCCCATTGTTAAACCTTGTTTTTGTCTCTGACTGTTTTTTGTATTTCAAACAAAATATGCTTGCAGAATACATACCTACAGTAAATTCAGTTATCATCTATCAACCCAACAACACATGCTGAACAAAGATTAGTTGGATCATTGAAAAAAATTGGTTTGTCTACAAATCTCCATACACATCAGTGTAAGTTTGTATCCCTTCTAGGCAGCATGCTCACCAACGAAGCCATTCCAGAATGCTATTGGTTCCTCTCTGGCTCCGCTCCACTCTGATTGTGCTACCCGCTGCTCTCATTGGATGGGCTACCCAGACCAGAAGACTTCAACCAGTCAATGGCATAAAAACTAATTATTTTGTAACGACGCCCAAACAATTCTACGTCTTGACCAAACATTTGCTGCATGATACAAGTTTTCTTTCAACAAAACAGACAATAAGTGCAGAAGATCAATTATTATCGTATACTCACACCGTGAAGATCCAAATATTTGAGGAGTGCACACAAGCCCAAAGAAAATCATTTTGCGACATGCCATTGATATATATACTTGTATCATCACAATTTCATAAGTAGTTACAGGCATGCGAAGTGCTCCAGATTAAAGTAATGTCATTAATACAAAAGAGGATTAATGAGGAACAAGATATGCACCCACTCCATTGGACTCTGCACACAGAAGACCACGATGCATATCCCCGCCAAAGTTGTCTTAACATCTTACTACATAATATCAATAACTTTTTTCACGGTTGAATACCTGAATTAGGTGAGAAGGATCCCATCACGGGAGGCTGATCCGGTCGCATGGAGGAGGATCCATATCTGTAATGTTGCTGCTGGTGATGCTCGTGCTGCCGCTGCTAGTCATCAAGGTTAGCTCGGAGGTGGGCTCGGATGGCCCATCTGAGCGGTCCGTTGGAGGCGGGGCAGTGTCAAGGGCGGCGGACGGACGGACTATCGGCAGCGTCAATCTCGATGTTGAGAAGAAGGCGGCGCTGGCGACGACGGGTCACCGATCCGTGGCGGCGTGCGAGATCTTGTGCGAGGGAGGAGAGGGGAATGTGCCAGCGATGTTGAGCTCGGGTTGATTTCCATGTTTGTGAGGGGTTAAATGCAAATGGCGACGTACGATGAGGGGAGTTGGACGAAGGCGTTTGACGATGGACGACGGGACGCGGCGTTCAGCAGACTACAGAACGAACCGTATCTTTTAAGTAGTAGAGATTTATCCTTCATTTCTTATTTTCAGACAAAGTTTATGTTTCCTGCATCATGTAAAAAATGGATACTCAAATCAACTGGAAGAGATTGGAGGAAATTTAAGTGTAGTTTGAAAAAGACTTTATTCAATCCGGCCATTCAAAAAAATCCCAACATTACGAGGAAGGCTTTGTATAAGCTGTGTCCAGATGATGTGGACAAAGATCAATGGCGTGGACTTATTAAATTTTGGAAGTCCAAGAAAGGAAGGGTAATGAACGTGATATTGTAATTTCATGTTCCAACATTAAAATATGGTTTCTTGGGCTAATTTTAAAACTTGTATTTATGGTATGGTTGCATCAGGCTTTAACTGAGAAGAACTTAATTGGTCGTTCCCTTGTGAAGAATTCACATAATGCTGGGAGAAAGAGTCATGCTCGTTGGAGTGAAGAAATTGTGAGTAATCCTGATTTCTCAAGTGTTATCCTCTATGTCTATTTTGTCATATCGTTGTTCTTTCTGTTTTGTAGAGACAAGCTGATCCTAAAAAAAAAGCGACCAGACCGGGCATAGGTTTACTTAGCAACTCAGAATAAGAAGGATACCGCCGAAAGTAAAGATACAAATGAGCACCTGGTAAGCAATCAATACGTATAATAGTTTTGAGGTATCAACTTAAAAATTTAATCTAACAAGTACTATTTACATGATGTTTCTTTTTTTAGGCTCGATTGAAGGTTCTCGTAACCTCAACGCCCAAATATGGCACAAAGTGTTAATGGAAGAGTCGCATGGGAAGGTGATGCGTTGCAGGAAGTGTTAGGGGAAGAAAAGGCCAGACAAATGCATGGCATGGTTTTGCTTCTAATTACTAAGCAAGTCTACGGTCGCAGACCACGATATCTCAAGAACATAAATATGACAACAAATGATGAGCCATAATGTGAAGGTAAAAATGATGTTTGGGAGGAATTCGCAAAACTGAAGCAACATATTAGAAGCCAAGACATGATTATTAAAGATATGAAAAACAAAGAAGTCTATGGGAATATTGGAATAGAAGAGGAGGTAAAGGAATTATTTTTCTCTTCGTTTTGCTTGCATTCTGTTCGAAAATCACCAATGAAATGATAATATTGTTTCCCGGTTAGCAGTGATACATGGCAAAAGAAAGGTAGGGCCAATGTATTGATGTATCATTATTTGTCACTTGAACGAGTTCGTATTAATATTTTAGTTTTGTAGAGAGTCCAATGCAATGGACCTGATGAAGAACACTCGTCTATGCAACATGACATTCCTGAGGATATTTATTGCTTTCATGCGAAAAGGTTATGACTAAAATCTGACTCATGTCATGAAGATAAAATTAAGTGATTAATTGCTTACCATTGTTGTGTCATGGATCCAGGATGATGAGCATGATAATGTCGATCAGTTAGAAACTCAACATAATCCATCCTTGCTACAAGACCCTATTTTTAATTCTGTGCCAGAGGTAATGTATGTTTGTTTCTGATTTTTTAAGTTATAGCTTCATGTATGTACGTATGTACTAGCATGTTTCAGATTGGGCACTATATAAGCTAGATTCTGGCTATGTTAATGTCTGGTAATAACAAATGCCAACGCTTCACCTCCTTTTGGTGCATTGTGTAGCAACCCTATTTTTTATTTAGTGCAAGAGATAATATATGTGTGTTTCTAATTTTTGAAGTTGCAGCTTCATCTATGTACGTATGTAGTAGCATGTTTCAGATTGGGCACTACAGAAGCTAGGTTCTGGCCATGTTAATGTCTGATAATAACGAATGCCAACACTTCACCTCCTTTCGGTGTGTACTGTTCTGAAAAAAAATGCATGGCTAACTACACAAGTATAACTACTTAAGAACACTATATCCAGGTAATTGAATACACTGCAGCATATCCTGAACTTTGAGCATACATGGTGCCCCATAATTTAAGTGCCTTGTGTCATGTTTATGTCTGTATAAAAAGCTAAGTGGAGTTATGACAATGTCAGGACCAGGGAGGCGTGCACATGGAAGTCATGTCAAATAATCAACTATACTTTAGAGTTTACATTAATCTGCCCATTATATATTAGATTGATTTACTTTTCAGAAAAGCTTATTTATTGTTGAAACCTATATTACGACTTTAGCAAAGAAGTAGCTCATGGGTATCATTTTCATTCATGTGTACTATTATTGTCTCTTTGTAGGTTAGGAAATCGAGGGATCCGCCCGACAATAATATCCCAAACTCCTAGATATGCAATGTGATTATATACAACAGATTGACAAGCAAATGATTTCGTTATCCGTGGAAATATTTTTTCTCGCCGATATTATACAGACCCATGCACACGCACACAGGTACACATAGGAATTCCATACATTGATGTTTATCTATCACATATACTGTATTACATATTCAGGTAAAAGTATGCAAACGTTCTTTTTTTAGAGGAACAAGAATCATCCATGCTAGGTTCATGATTAGGTAGTCTATTGTCATCTAGTAGTACCAGCATGACGTGCTCGATAGTTAAGCATCATTTACTGATGCATGTCAATCGGTGTTTGCATTGTTGGCCTTTTCCTTTAAAAAACAATGTATACATGTCGATCCCTAACGTACTGGTCACAAAAAAAAAATCCTAAACTATGACTACGTGTATCCAATGAAATATTGTTCATGCATATTGTATCATTATACAGGATGGTTCCAAAGTTGTTTTAAAGACTTCAACATATCCAAACAAGAGGAATATCGCATATGCTACTATTCGGAGTAGTGATCCTGCAACTAAGGCTGCTGGTATCGAGTTAGGTGCAGAATTTTCAGTTGTGCACATAAATGAAACAATTATAGATAATGAGGAGTTAGTAAGAGAAGTATGCGATTGCAAGACAATTGGTGATGCTTTTGCTGCAGGATACTTAATTGCTTGGCCTTCAGCTTTTGTAAGAAGTTTTTCCTTCCATATTCCAAATCATATTCGTGTACATTTAATCATATGACTAATTCTCAATTTTTATTTTACATATTCAGAAGAAGGATAATTGAGTTGCAGCTAAATCATCTTGTTGGATGAGGAAGCAAATAATTTTTGAAGATTTTACATAGTTTATATTGGTAGATTGAAAATTGTAATATCATTCAAAAGGTGTTTGTTCTTTGGTCTAATTCGTTTAACAACTATGGTGTAATATTCACTAGCAATGCGTTTTCTATGTCATTTATATGGATGATGTGCCATTGTGCCAATAATATTTTGTATTGCACTTCCTTATAGTCCTAAGGAATATCTTGATATATTTTGTTTATGTTTGTTTCTTCGGTGCTTTATGTACTTCTGTATAGTTCTAAGGAATATCTTGATATATTAAGTTTATGTTTCATTAGTGTTTTAATTGCTCGATAATTTTAATGGTGGCAAGCACGATACCAAAAATAATTAATTAGTGCAAGTGTGGCCATTTTATTAAATACATGTATATTCAGTAAATTGTGTATCTAATTTTTTGTTTATTAATAATAAAATGAATACGTCAGCTACTAATGTATTGATGTTACTAATGGTGTTACTATAGTTACAAGATGTGTTACCAGAGTAGTTGACAACTATAAATTATAGTGTTACAACATTCAAATATTATGTTACTATTTGTATTTCGAAGATAAAAAAGGTGTTACTAGTTGTGTTACTTTAGTTACAAAAATATGTTACCAACAATGTGCTATGTCCACGAAGGAATGTTACTACGAGTGTTACTGTAGTAAAAATAATGTGTTACCAACTTACTGAGTAACACATAATATGCGTGTTACTACAACATGCTTGAACACAATTTCAAAGATACGGTAACAACTATTACGTGTGATAGTGGACGCCACCCAGTAACACGGTCTAATGGAACACATTAAAAAATGTGTTACCAGGTAGCCTAGTAACACCATTTTGGGCCTGCTGTAACATAACATTGTCATGTTGTGTGTAGAATCACCAGCACAGCGTGCGGGGAGTGGGATGGCACGTCCAGTAGATGCTCGTTGGAGCTGGTTTTGCGGTCAGTTAGATGACCCCATCACTTGTATTCAGTTAAGTAGCGTTGCGAATATCAGAAAAGCTGCATCGCAGTACGCAGCACCAAAAACAATCTATCTCTCTTCTTCTCTGTTTTCAGCTTCCATACACTGAATCGAGCGAGCAATCTGAGAGCCACAACAACACGTGCAAGGTCCGTCGACGCCCAGCGTCGGGACTTGCCTCTTCCATCACAAGCAACGGATAAGAACTTCTCCGGCAATTCGTACCGGAAGCTATTGTTGTAAACATTGTGGAATTTCTCCACCATATATGAGCAATGGATGTTGCTGATTTTGTCTCCATGGTTGTGCCAAGGAACGATGCGATGAGCCCTATCTAGCACACTGATAGGTTGGGCGACTCAGAGTACAACTTATGGAAAAATCACAACACAACATCCCAAAATCTGCGCTGCCTCTAGAGTCTCCAGAAATATACCTGGCCACACGCATGTCCTTGGCACCATGCATCTGGTCGCCATCTTTCTCTTTCGTGGATCACGTGGAGAGATCCTAGTGTCGGGGACATCAGCATGAGCGGAACCTTTTTTTGAATGGGAATAGCCCCAGCCTCTGCATCGTGATGATGGACACAACTGCTGCTTTTTATATTGACAACTAAAAGTATACAACCAAAGTTATTCCAAATTAAGCATCATCCACACTGAACAAAAGAATCAGCGAAAGAAACAAATATAACAAAAGAAGAGTTCTCATAGGATACTGAGATTTGTTCCAGGAAATTATCATTCTAACAGTGAGTTAAACATTTTTATATATGATTACTTGGAGGCGATATCCCACGGGTATAGGGGATCGCGTGTAGCCTTTTCGATAAGTAAGAGTGTCGAACCCAACGAGGAGCTCAAGGTAGGATAAATATTCCCTCGAGTTCAATCAACCACTGATACAACTCTACACACACTAAATGTTTGCATTATCTTGAAATAAAACTAGAGCAACAATACGGGTGTGAGAGATACCTTTGCAAGATAATAAATATAAGAAAGTAAATGTTAGTGCTGCAGTAATAAAATATACTAGGTAACCATAAACTAACAGTACCATGAGTGTGTAAAAGTGGTCGTAATTGTGGTGGCTTTGTCCAAGATTAATTAGTAAAGATATCGGGTTCATTGTCTTTGATGAAATTTTCTATGTGGGAGAGGCAAAGCTAACAAGCTCTAGCTATCCAATAATTGCAAGTACTTATGATTGGAACTCTAGAAAACATCCGTAACTATTAGAAGATACATTAAGGTAAAAATACCCAACCATAGCCTTAAGTTAATGGTTCTCTTACTCCCATACGTGCAACTAACCGGTTTGAGTCCTTAGGTTTCTGTCACTTTAGCAGAAGTACGTCCCTTCCTTTGCACATAGTACTAACCGTATGGTGTTGATCCAAGCGCGCACAAATATAATGGACACCAAAGGACAGTACCATATCAACATAAAACCCTAATGAACCGAAGGCATTCAACCAAGCAATCAAAAGACAAATAAACTACACAAACATGACATAGATCATAGGATAAATATTATAGAATCAAACACCATGTTTACATAGGACGATATAGAGATTTGTGGGAGGATGAACCACTGAAATACAAGGAGGAGATGCTGATGGAGGTGTTGGTTAAGGTGGCATCATGGTGGAGAGGATGGAGAAGGAGCTGCACGTGAGGTGCAGGGCGGCGCAGGGGGCTACTCCTGCGCCGGTCGGCCATCATGGGGGAGCGCTTCCCCTTAGCCCCTTCCTCCATGGCTTCTTGGTGCTGTAGATGAGCCCTCCCCCATGGAGATGAGACCATGGGGGAGGGAAAATTCGTGGCTTTTGGTGGCTGCCCCAGAATTAGGGTTTTCCTCTCCTCATATGTGATGGGGCAATGCTCCCCGGCCCTGCGATGGATGGATCCTTGATTCAAAGGCTCTTTGGAACCTCTAGAACCTTCCTAGCGACCCCTATCGGCCCCAAAGTTGTGGCTTGGCCGAAACCATCAAATATGGTAAGAGTTGGACTCAATGCCGTCAACGATTCCCGTAATCCCGTAATCGGATATATACCCTCCACTAAAATGTGTCCACAGTTCTTATCAAACTCAGATTGGGTTGTTCTTGGGCTTAAATGAAGGGTATGGAAATGTACAACAACTTATTAGGCAATTTGATCTTAGGTTGAAGTTGTCTTTGGGGGAAAACTGATGATCTCTAAAAACTGTTGGTGGACAGATTTCAGGAAAGTCATAATACTTTTCCAACAAGTCTCTTTTTGTGTTTTCTTATTAATTCGTACACATCAAAGAGTAAAACAAGAACATTGTGCACTCTTGCAACTATTAATAGGTTAGTCCAAATAAATCATAAATTTTATATAAAAACAAGTGTCAAAATCATAATATTAGCATGAAAAAAAAATTATAGATATATATATTGGTTATACTTGCCTGCCAGTCAGTGGTTACACGCAATTTTATGACCTAGATGTTTAAACCTGGTTGAGTCAATCATGTTATATCCCGAAAAAACCGGGTTACTATGACTCTAAACTCACCAGAGTTGTAAAAATCGGGTGAGCTAGAAAGAGAAGAAAAACAAAGTCAAGGAAAACTTCAAATACAAATCAAAGATGTTGCAAAAGTATGTAACCCAGATTTTTTCTGCATAACCTTGCAGGAAAACCGACTTATTACAGAAAAAAGTGTAGCATAAGTGCAAACGCGCACTTTCAAAAAATAGAGCTAGAAATATAACTGTTTATCTAGCCTATTACAAACCCATCCGGGTTTAATTATTATTTATGCAGGAACCAAATGTTTATTCCGCAGCAGATTTTCCTTTATGCTGGGTGGCATCTAAACAGGCGCTAGAATACGGGTCTCGAGTCTTATGGTGATCTTTAGCATCCACTTGGTCATTTTCTGCTTCCCCAACTTCAGCAGCTGAAACGTACTTCCACTCCAGCTGAGCCAGAGCATCATTCGTATTCTCCGGTTCATATAAAGGATGGGGGGAGTAGAAACTGACGGAGTAACGGAATGGGACGCACCAGATGAAGAGGCTACAACAAGCCGGTCTTCCGTGGAACTTGGTGGACAGCAGAAACAACTTGAGGATAGAAAGGCATCTTGCGCTCTCCCGGGGAAACATAACCCAAACAGAGTTCCTTCATCTTCACCTTTTCTGCAATGGTGCAAGCATGGAACCGACATTTTCTCTCAATATTGGAAAAGTTTTTCCTCTGATACTTGGTTCTGTCCGCCCGATACTCTACGAAACCTTTCACAAGAAGATCCAGATTCAATTCCGGGTGATAAGCTTTGTCCAGGGACATAACCTTGATGGCTCCGCGACGGTAGGATGACATTTTGTGTTCTTCTATCCATTGTGGAACTTGAGTTAGTTCCACAAGCATCTCACCGAGCCTATTGGGAGGATTGTCCCAGTTCATGACGACCTTAATGCATTCTCCACCTGCAACATAGAACTGCCGGATCAAGGTGAACAAAACCTTCAGTTTCAGGTCAGGAAGTTGGAGTTTATTGCCATGCATTCTGCCTACAAGTTACAAGAGCATTTTTTATCAGAAAAAGGTACTTATAACAAGGCAAAGGAGATAATGAACTGGAAAGCCAATGCCTTAATAAGGAGATAATGAACCGGAAAAACTTACCAAACACACTGCAGGTTATCTCTCCTAGCAGGTCCTTAACCTTGGTGAAGCTGCTCCGGGTTTCCTCCAACTCCTTCTCAGCATTTTCTACTCTGGTAATAAGAGCCTTTTCTCAGTTCTCAAAGTCATGCTGGAGAACAGACCAAGTTTTGGCTGCCTTCATAACTTGATCATCTTGCTCCTTCTGCCGGGTCCTGGCCTCCTCAGTTTTCTTAGCCTCTTGTGCTAACAGGCTATTCAAATTTGAAACTTCCTTCTGCGAGGAACATTCAAGACTCTCCACAATTATTGATTGCATCAGAACAAATTACCATCAGGTTCCAGTTATAACTTGAGGAAATTTCGGCTTATAAAAATATAACCCAGAAAATTATGAGATTACAAGCACTTATAGCCTCTTCCAAGTTATGTTTAAGTTTTTAGTAGCCGCAGGCTGGCAAACACGGCACTTGGGGGCTACACTATTTCAGATTTAAACAGTGGGTTATACGTTATGGTTAAGTCCCGAGTAGCAGCATGCTGGCAAACCCGGCACTGGGGGGATACACTATTTTAGCTGAAATTTCTATGATTAAGTATGAAAGCAGAACAAGTCTCGGTTCACAAATTTGAAAATCGGTGCTTGGGGGCTATAGATGTTCAGTTCAGAACATTCAGTGATGAATCTTCAAGTTCTTATTAGAAGATATAAACTAGAAGATTGAGTGCTACAGGTTATGTGTGTCAACTTTACCTCATATCTTTTCCTCGGGAATTGTATTATCCCATCTGCACGGTGCCGGTTGTCAGACAAATCCCGAGCCAGTGTATCAAAATCATGGCCTTCAATATTCAGGTTTGGGGGAGTTGTATTCTCTTCTATTTTTGCTTTCAACTCCTCTGGGACTATGGAAAGCACAGTGGAGGTTCCGATAGCCGGTGCAGCTTGGGAGCTGGTTATGACGACATCCGGGTAAAAAACAACCATATCTTCAACAGGAGGATCATTAGTCGGCGCGTTATCAACCGGATTCACCTCTTCTTCGATATCTTCAACAACAACATCAACATGACCCGGCGATCGAGCTGCCGATTCATCTTCGTCTTCTCCAAAAATCCTCTCCTCAAGGTTCGCAGCAGGAGCGGCAGATGAGATAGGGTTAGCCTTCAGCACTGCTTGGGCTCTGCAATGAAAAGAGAATCATAAGACGGGTTGCATGACTAAATTTTAGCAGTACTGAACAAAAGGTAGAAAAGATAACTTACCCAGAGTTAATGGAAAACTCACTAGCCCCGCTAAAATGAGATGAGTCGGAGTTTGAAGAATCTGAATGAAAAGGACGACTCAGCTCACGCCTTATCTTTTCGGCCAAGGGATGTGAAGCAGTGGGTGAAACTCGAGCCTTGGAGACCCGGCGGAGAGGAGTTTTCTCAGGCAAACCTGCTGCTAACTCACTTGACCCGGAGCTGCGGGTCCTCCTTCTCTTGCTACCTTCTTCATCGTCCTATGTTTTCTCTATATGTGAGGATGGTTTCAAGGGATGTTTTGACAGCCTAGAGATAGGCACCTTTGCAACGGCTTGCCGGGTCCTCTTTTGGCCAGCGGGAGAATCCTTCTTAGACACCACATTGGAACCAGTCATGGGAGTGGAGGGATTGAGATCCGGAGCATTCAGATCCGGCGCCTCTTCACTAGCTCGTCCTTGGCCTAACCCGGCGCCCTCTTGCTCTGCATGTTCATCCCGCGAGTAACTAGTGTCAGCGAATTGATTGTGCAAGTGAACGAGGGAGTCAAATTGCAAAACCTCATCCTCTTCATCACTTGGCTCCTCCAATTCATCGTCCTCGGGAGGAGAAGCTGGTTCTTCCGTGGTAACCTAGAAGGGATCCGTGAGCTATGAAACGGATAAAATCAGGGTTATGATATGCACAGTCTTAAAAAATGAAAGGTACTTACAAAAGACGAAACTTACGGGAGGATCCGGGTTAGAAACACAGAAGGCAGAAAGGCCAACTTCAAAGAACCTCTCCCTTTTTATTCCAACCAGATCTTTCAGAGGAGCAACTAAATCTGACTTGGAAGCTGGAGACTCAGAATATCGCATAGGATCTGCTAAACCGGTGTACTCATGGAATAGCCGGTTCCTGATGCTGAGGGGTTGGATACGCCACTCCACCCATGTCTTAGTCAGGTCTAAACCTGTTAGACCATGAACTATTAAAGAAGTGACACGTTTGAGAAGGGGTTTGATTCTAACCCTATCGGCAGGTTTGGCATATGAGTTCATAGTGCTAGTGTAAACTAGACGCTCTGGGCGAAAACCCGGAAGGGACGGTTCACCCTCTAGAGAGTTTTTCATGATTTAAAATAAAGATTTTTGCCAAAGCTTTGGATGACTAGCTAAGGGAATACCCAGATAGGCAATGTCTTTCCCCCTCTGAAACAAGACGCCCACGCAGTGGATAAACTCACCCCCGGCAATCTCCGTGTGTTTGTTACAATAGAAGTACTCGAGAAAAACATCTAGGTTAGGTTCTATCTAGAGGTAATCTTCGTAGAGAACAACGAAGTTACTAACATTGAGTATGGTAATCGGAGGAAGATCTTGAAGGTGAAGGCCATAGTATACTAAAAGCCGGCGGAAGAAATGGGACCCGAGAGGGTGAAACCCGCGAAGGATGTGGGCTTCGAAATTTATTACCTCATCCGGCCCAGGTTCATGTCGGATCTCATTCCCAGGGGCACGCCAAGATAGGTTCTTGGGCATTAATCCGGAGTCCTCCATCTCCATAAGCCGGCCTTGGGTCATCTCCGACTTACACTAGTTAACCAACATTGTTCCTCTCCCAGATACAGCCTCTCCAAAACCGGAAGCACCTATGGTATTCTTCTTTTTTCCGGTTCCTCCAGTCTTCGTCGCTAGGCTCTTATCCTTCACCATCTTGTGATGAACGCCTGCGATGCTCCGGCCGCGGCGACGCAAGGGAAAAAGTGGAGCTCTCGAGCTTTTTCTAGAGAAGGAAGAAGAAGTGGAGGACGTAGGGTGCAAATGAGCCTAGGCCGTACTGGGAGGCTATTTATAGGCGAGGGCATAAACCCTAGGGTTATCGCAAATCTTGCAAAAAGGACCCTCAGGATCAATCTTTTTCCAAAAAAGGACATGAACAGATTGGATATACAGGAGAAGATTTTCTGAGAAAAATGCATTAATTACATGGAGAAAAATCCGGGTTAGACTGAGATATTTTTCTTGTTCTGGAGATCTAGGAAATAAAGACGCAGGAGTTATCTTTTCAAGAAACGGAAAGATATGATCCTGAAGATAAATAACTAAACCCGGGAAATCCGGATCAGATATTTCTCAAGGTTATCCTATTAAGGCAAATGGTGTTTGCCTGGCTTGTGCTCAAAATAGCTTAACGTGAACATCATAAGTTTCGACTTAAGTGTCCACGTTAACCTAGGGGCTAATGTTGGGGAAATAGGTGAGGGGGAGCCTCACCGACCGTCCATATAAACCGGAATCCACTTGATCCAGCTCAAAGTGGTCCGGTTTATATCAAGGAGAACCGGATCGTGATGATCACTCGGCCGAAAGAAGACCCGGGTTACCATATGCGTAACCCGGAGAAGACAGAGGAACCGGACCACGGTCCAAACTGGGAGGCGTAAGGGCCCAAGGCCTGGAGATCAGCCCAAGGACGGACGGAGACGACCAGGACACGTGGAGAGAATCGGAACGGGACGACCCAGAACCCGGTGTAACTAGGACTCCGACGACGGGTATAACCTGGATCCTTTGTAATCCGGGGGACTCGGCCACTTTATAAGGATAGACCCTGGGACGTAGAAAGACAAGTTGTTAGTCGATAGCACGGTAGCTCGAGACATCGAGAGTTAGAATAGTCCTTTGTAATCGAGACCTTGTTCCCTGATCGTAAGAAGGCAGCAGTAGGTTTTACCCTCAATCGAGGGGCCGAACCTTGGTAAACTCGCGTCTCTCGTTTCCGCCTTAACACTTTTGAAGTTTCGTTTAGTAGAAATGGCCTCGCAATCTAGTTCTCACATGAGTACACTTGCCTTAACAACACCACGAGAAGATACCTAGTAAAATTATCGCTGGAAGAGAGGTGTTAGACAAGGAGATCCATTTTCTCCTCTTCTATTTGTTGCTACCTCTAAATGGTTGCAATATGCTGTTAATATCACTACCTCTATAGAACATATTTCAACATGGATTATCCCATTATTCAATATCCTGATGGCATCTTGATTATTATGCCAGCTAATGCCACAGAATTACTACATCTAAAGGATATACTTGGGAAGTTCTCTGCATCAACCGGTCTCAAAGTGAATTGCAATGAAACCTCTATTGCCCCGATCAATATCACTAGTGAGCTATGCATTAAACTTGCCAATTCTATTGGTTTTAAAAAAGATAACATGCCACTCACTTACCTTGGATTTTCAATATGCACTATTAAACCAAAGATTGATGACTTTATTGGTATCATACAGAGAATTGACAGAAGATTAATTGGTATTGCTGACTCTCTATCTTATGATGGGAGACTTATCGTAATGAAATCCGTTATTACAGCCATACCTAATTTTGCTCTATGTAAGCATGTTGAAAAATCTTCCATAGGTTTTCTGTGGGCCGGAAAGGATATTGAGAAAAGAGGCAATTTCCAGTGAAACGGGACAAAGTCTGTAGACCCAAGAAAGCTGGTGGACTTGGGGTACTTGATCTTAGATCACATAATTCAACTCTAATGATGAAATTACTACTCATGTTTATGAACAAACATGACATCCCATGGGTTAATCTAATGTGGCAAGCAGACTACCAAGGAGTCAAATTACCCCAGACTTATGGACCATGGTATCATTCTGGTGGAAAGATTGTTTATCATTAATGGATAAATACCGGGAGTAGGGGACACTATCAAGCTTTGGAGAGATTTATGGGAAGATACCACTTTAGTAAGACAATACCCACAGCTTTGTTCCTATGGCAAACAAGATGACATCTCACTTTGAGGTCCAATATGCTAGACAAGGATACTTGTTCTGGCCCTAGAGCACCTGCCAATTAGAAGAGTAACAACATACATAAAATGCTTCGCCCATTTCCTACTCCACGTAAACCATTGCAATGTATATGGAAATAATGTGCTTTACCCAAGCATAATTTTTTCCTTCTCGCTTCTCATCCAAGATAGATTAAACAATCGTGATCTATTTATCAAAAAGAAATTCCACATTCAATTAAAGAATGGGCAGAGGACCTGGAACACATTGCATTGATGCAACATGGCAGATTTAAATACATCAGCCTATGCTTCAAGGAGATTCTTATTATTGGCACTTGGGCTACATCGATTCACATGAATAAAATCATTTTTGATGGGGCCAGTAAACACCTTCAACTATGTATTTCTTTCTTTAAAGAGAATTTTATTCTTGCAATTTCAAAACTAAGAAGAGTCTTAAGGATGGCCTGGCTCAAGGGCTTGATACATTATGAACATTTGTATGGACTATCTCTGTAAATATTATCATATATCATATATAATTGAAATTTTTGACGCAGTGGGTTTTTTTATCCCCACTGTAACATGTCAAAAAATAAATTAATTGCACATGAGCTAGCACTAAATGCAATAATTGTGAAAACACTTTGTGAGTGTTTAATCTCCAGTGTGACCAGTACTAGTTCTTATTAAAATCTCGTTTTGAAGGATGGGCTCCATAGTGCCCTTCTTTCGAAATTGTGAAATCAACATTTTCAAAATTATAAATTCAAAAAAATCATAGATGTTGAGAATAACATATTCTATGGTCCAGCAAAATCTTAAAACGAACTTTCTTTCATGGTCTAAAAAAACCTAAGAAGTATGAGATTTTCCAATTTTCAAAGTTCACTAACTTGGATCTAGAAATTTATTATATTTTCGCAGCCCAAAATGCCGAAAGTTTTGCATTGATTTTGTGCATAGTGGTATAAGTCTTCATTATATACATTAAGTATTTCTTTCAAAAGCTTTGAAACTTTTAGCTATAATAGGTTTTGTGAAACAATTCCTCCCATAGTAGGAAGTATGATACCAGTAATATTCCACCTGGTGGAGAGAATGCTGAATTATAGCTCATCTGCTTTCTAACGGATTAAGTTATGTGGATATTGATGGTCTTAATTTAGGTTGATCAGTAGCGCATGCGGCACAAAATTTATTGTCTAAATGGATCCTCCTTTATAAAGCATACAATCCACTACATCTAGAGTGGTACTACCTTAGATATAATATTTAGATTTGCTCTTCTTACGAAGACATAGTTGAGAATCAAAAGAGAACAATGGAGACAAGAAGGAGTTCCATGTGTGCGACATGTTTGGAATATGAGGCACCATAAGGAACATCCATCCATACTAGCGTGCGCCCCCTCAGGGTGACTCCTTCCTCTCCGTGGACGTAATTGTGTTGTTCCACTGCGGCATTGTGTAAGCTATGTACCATCTAGGTAATTTTTTCACTTAAGTATGTTAGAAGACGATACGTGTCATTAAAGAACATATAGTTACCATTGAACTATAAAAAAGTATCATGGAGCAATTACAATGAATTAATGAGGATGGCAGAAAGAGTGTAAAAACATAATAAAATAACAAAACCTTTGGTAAATGACTTTCTGTAATATGTGAAATTGTGTCTGTTTTAGAAATGTAGGAATACCCAATCTCCCATAAATCAAAAGTTTCTAGACTGTTTATAGTTAACTACTTTAATATTTACCATAGATATATAATGCTATTATTTACATTTTCATAATTCCAATATATATTAAACCGCAACCTTAGTTTATGAACATAATCAATACGCTAAATAGGATACCATGACAACTGTGACGGTCACCTTGGACATGGGCTGGTCGAAAATGCAATACATCCTACGCTTTAACAAGTTTTTTTTTATCTCAAATATGACCATTGTACTAGTTGTTTTACCTGAAATGTCATTTTCGAGAATCTCCGCCCATTGCCCCTTTTTAAAATTTAAAAATTCACATTTTGAACCGTACAATTTTTTTAGAAAGAAGCCAGTGAGTCCCTACGGATTAGAGCAGATAGATGTTGATGATCTTAATATTGGTGAGCATTTTCCAGCAACCTTACATTGTCTAAACATGTCCTCGTTTATTATGGAGGCACTACTACTTATACAATGCTACTACCTTAGACCTTCTATCAAAGGTAGCTATATATCCTTACAAAGACATAGTTTAAAAATGAAATACAACAATGAAAAGTAGGACTAGTTGCATGTGTGCAACATGTTTGGAATGGGAGGCATCAAGAAGCACATCCCTGGGTGCAATCATGTGTCCCATCATTCGTGTGTCTTTCCTCTCCGTGGACGCCCTCATAACTCTCCAACGCTCATTCCAAAGCTCTGGAGCCATCTTGCACCCGTCCATGTGGAGCTAACTACTCGCAACCTACTCCTACAGGGGCACAGATGTCCAAGACAGCCTGGCGTCGTACGATGAGGTTGCGAACCCAGACAACATTATGTGGAACTAGCAAAATGCCAGTGCATTGCACCGGTATTAACATGTACCATACAAATTAGATTTGAATACATCATGATATTTGTTCTATCATTGGATATACCATTAAAAATATGTTGGGTCCTAGATAAATTCCTCTTACAACATTCCTCTCAAAAGTTGAAGAAAAAATCACCACTTATACTTTCCAAACACCAAACAATGCAACAACAACAAAATTTTGATTATAATGTTGTGGCCAAGTCTGTTTTGACTGACCAGCCCTTATTAATTAATTGATCCAAGCAAAATAAATTTGACCATGTTAAACACACAAGTTGCATATTTGGAAATATATTTTCAAATTGAGCTAAATTACTTGCAGATGAACTGTTCGTTGGAAGGACCAAATAAATCAGACAAATGTAACTGAACAATGGAGCCAGAGTCTTGCAAAAGAGGTCTGATTCTTCATCAGCCATCTTCCGGAAACTCGTGGCCTTTAATTCTTTGTCACAAGGAGATCACATTAAACATGTAAGCACGGGTAAAATGGAAGCTGAGCTCATGTAATGTAGGAGGGAGGGCATTTTCATCATAATTAGCATCCCGGGACATGGGGTCGAAGTCATTATATCTAGGCATTCTACCGCATTTTCAGGCCGTGAATCATCAAAATGATGAAATTGGATATTAGATCCGTTGTTGAATCACTTGTATAGCTGGCGAGTCGTTAGCCGTACACAAAGAAATCACAGGAATGATGAAGGGCACATCACAATAAGCGAGAAGGGGGGCGGCGTGTGAAAATTCAGTAGACCGGCGAGGCCAGCAAGCCGCACCATTAACCTGCGGCGACCCCATCAGACATCTGATTTGTGCATTTTGTCGAACACTTCCCGGTCTCCTGCAACTGGTAAAATTAAAGATAGTGGATTGAAATCCAGGATGGTCCAGAGCAAAGCTCCTCGTCCGTAACATCCCAACGATGTCAAGAATGTCCGTTTCTCGTCGGCATTTGGGCCAGGCTCGCATGCCTGGCACGACATGGTGCCCTTCTGCAAAGCACGCTGGCATCGCGGACCCGTCGGCTACCACCTCTACCATGGACGCCCATTTCGACTTAGACCCCGAGGTAGACCGGAGGAGGAATTGGAAGCACACTGAGTTGAGGTCCTACAGGGAGCTCCATGTTGTCGTTCAAGTACATGCGAAAAGCTAAGAGCTGCAACCCCTCCGCCCTGTACTGCCACACATGTTGAGTAGCACGGGGAGGAACCGAAGGTCAGCGACTGTGGCGGCTGGCCCTCTCCTCAATCCGTATCGGAGCGCCGGCGGTCTTTCGCACATCACGGGAAGGAACGCCAAGATAGGTTCTTGGGCATTAATCCGGAGTCCTCCATCTCCGTAAGCCGGACTTGGGTCATCTCCGACTTACACTAGTTAACTAGCATTTTTCCGCTCCCAGATACGACCTCTCCAAAGCCGGAAGCACCTATGGTATTCTTCTTTTTTCCGGTTCCTCCAGTCTTCGTCGCTAGGCTCTTATCCTTCACCATCTTGTGATGAACGCCTGCGATGCTCCGGCCGCGGCGGCGCAAGGAAAAAAGTGGAGCTCTCGAGCTTTTTCTAGAGAAGGAAGAGGAAGTGGAGGATGCAGGGTGAAAATAAGCCTGGGCGGTACTGAGAGGATATTTATAGGCGAGGGCATAAACCTTAGGGTTAATCGCAAATCTTGCGAAAAGGACCCTCAGGATCAATCTTTTTCCAAAAAAGGACATGAACAGATTGGATATACAAGAGAAGATTTTCTGAGAAAAATGCATTAATTACATGGAGAAAAATCCGGGTTAGACTGAGATATTTTCTGGTTCCGGGGATCTAGGAGATAAAGACGGAGGAGTTATCTTTTCAAGAAACGGAAAGATATGATCCTGAAGATAAATAACTAAACCCAGGAAATCCGGATCAGATATTTCTGAAGGTTATCCTATTAAGGCAAATCGTGTTTGCCTAGCTTGTGCTTAAAATAGCTTAACGTGAACATCATAAGTTTCGACTTAAGTGTCCACGTTAACCTAGGGGCTAATGTTGGGGAAATAGGTGAGGGGGAGCCTCACCGACCGTCCATATAAACCGGAATCCACTTGATCCAGCTCAGAGTGACTGGTCCGGTTTATATCAAGGAGAACCGGATCGTGATGATCACTCGGCCGAAAGAAGACACGGGTTACCATATCCGTAACCCGGAGAAGACAGAGGAACTGGACCACGGTCCAAACTGGGAGGCGTAAGGGCCCAAGGCCTGGAGATCAGCCCAAGGACGGATGGAGACGACCAGGACACGAGGAAAACCGGAACGGGACGACCCAAAACCCGGTGTAACTAGGACTCCGATGACGGGTATAACCCGGATCCTTTGTAATCCGGGGGACTCGGCCACTTTATAAGGAGAGACCCTGGGACGTAGAAAGACAAGTTGTTAGTCGATAGCACGGTAGCTCGAGACATCGAGAGTTAGAATAGTCCTTTGTAATCGAGACCTTGTTCCCTGATCGTAAGAAGGCAGGAGTAGGTTTTACCCTCAATCGAGGTGCCGAACCTGGGTAAACTCGCGTCTCTCGTTTCCGCCTTAACACTTTCGAAATTTCGTTTAGTAGAAATGGCTTCGCAATCTAGTTCTCACATGAGGACACTTGCCTTAACAACACCACGACAAGATACCTAGTTAAATTATCGCTGCAAGAGAGGTGTTAGACAAGGAGATCCATTTTCTCCTCTTCTATTTGTTGCTACCTCTAAATGGTTGCAATATGCTGTTAATATCACTACCTCTATAGAACATATTTCAACATGGATTATCCCATTATTCAATATCCTGATGGCATCTTGATTATTATGCCAGCTAATGCCACAGAATTAGTACATCTAAAGGATATACTTGGGAAGTTCTCTGCATCAACCGGTCTCAAAGTGAATTACGATGAAACCTCTATTGCCCCTATCAATATTACTAGTGAGCTATGCATTCAACTTGCCAATTCTATTGGTTTTAAAAAATAGAACATGCCATTCACTTACCTTGGATTTTCAATCTGCACTATTAAACCAAAGATTGATGACTTTATTGGTATCATACAGAGAATTGACAGAAGATTAATTGGTATTGTCGACTCTCTATCTTATGATGGGAGACTTATTGTAATGAAATCCGTTATTACATCCATACCTAATTTTGCTCTATGTACTATAAAAATGCATATTGGATTTATTGAGCATGTTGAAAAATCTTCCATAGGTTTTCTGTGGGCCGGAAAGGATATTGAGAAAAGAGGCAATTTCCAATGAAACGGGACAAAGTCTGTAGACCCAAGAAAGCTGGTGGACTTGGGGTACTTGATCTTAGATCACATAATTCAACTCTAATGATGAAATTCCTACTCATGTTTATGAACAAACATGACATCCCATGGGTTAATCTAATGTGGCAAGCAGACTACCAAGGAGGCAAATTACTCCAGACTTATGGACCATGGTATCATTCTGGTGGAAAGATTGTTTATCATTAATGGATAAATACCAGGAGTAGGGGACACTATCAAGCTTTGGAGAGATTTATGGGAAGATACCACTTTAGTCAGACAATACCCACAGCTTTGTTCCTATGGCAAACAAGATGACATCTCACTTAAAGAAGCTACCGAATATATATTAAATGGAGATATCTATGATTCATTTCATAGCCCACTATCTGAAGTAGCCACACAACAATACAACAATTTCACATAATAGTTGACTTTGAGGTCCAATATTCTAGACAAGGATACTTGTTCTGGCCCTAGAGCACCTGCCAATTAGAAGAGTAACAAAATACATAAAATGCTTCGCCCATTTCATACTACACCTAAACCATTGCAATGAATATGGAAATAATGTGCTTTACCCAAGCATAATTTTTTCCTTCTGGCTTCTCATCCAAGATAGATTAAACAATCGTGATCTATTTACCAAAAAGAAATTCCACATTCAATTAAAGAATGGGCAGAGGACCTGGAACACATGGCATTGATGCAACATGGAAGATTTAAATACATCAGCCTATGCTTCAAGGAGATTCTTATTATTGGCACTTGGGCTACATAGATTCACATGAATAAAATCATTTTTGATGGGGCCAGTAAACACCTTCAACTATGTATTTCTTTCTTTAAAGAGAATTTTATTCTTGCAATTTCAAAACTAAGACGAGTCTTAAGGATGGCATGGCTCAAGGGCTTGATACATTATGAACATTTGTATGGACTATCTCTGTAAATATTATCATATATCATATATAATGGAAATTTTTGACGCAGTGTTTTTTTTATCCCCACTGTAACATGTCAAAAAATAAATTAATTGGACATGAGCTGGCACTAAATGCAATAATTGTGAAAACACTTTGTGAATGTTTAATCTCCAGTGTGACCACTACTAGTTCTTATTAAAATCTCGTTTTGAAGGATGGGCTCCACAGTGCCCTTCTTTCGGAATTGTGAAATCAACATTTTCAAAATTATAAATTCAAAAAAATCATAGATGTTGAGAATAACATATTCTATGGTCCAGCAAAATCTTAAAACGAACTTCCTTTCATGGTCTAAAAAAACCTAAGAAGTATGAGATTTTCCAATTTTCAAAGTTCACTAACTTGGATCCAGAAATTTATTATATTTTCGCAGCCCAAAATGCCGAAAGTTTTGCATTGATTTTCTGCATAGTGGTATAAGTCTTCATTATATACATTAAGTATTTCTTTCAATAGCTTTGAAACTTTTAGCGATAATAGGTTTTGTGAAACAATTCCTCCCATAGTAGGAAGTATGATACCAGTAATATTCAACCTGGTGTAGAGAACGCTGAATTATAGCTCATCTGCTGTCTAACGGATTAAGTTATGTGGATATTGATGGTCTTAATTTAGGTTGATCAGTAGCGCATGCGGCACAAAATTTATTGTCTAAATGGATCCTCCTTTATAAAGCAAACAATCCACAACATCTAGAGTTGTACTACCTTAGATATAATATTTATATTTGCTCTTCTTACGAAGACATAGTTGAGAATCAAAAGAGAACAATGGACACAAGAAGGAGTTCCATGTGTGCGACATGTTTGGAATATGAGGCACCATAAGGAACATCCATCCATACTAGCGTGCGCCCCCTCAGGGTGACTCCTTCCTCTCCGTGGACGTAATTGTGTTGTTCCACTGCGGCATTGTGTAAGCTATGTACCATCTAGGTAATTTTTTCACTTTAGTATGTTAGAAGACGATACGTGTCATTAAAGTACATACAGTTACCATTGAACTATAAAAAAGTATCATGGAGCAATTACAATGAATTAATGAGGATGGCAGAAAGAGTGTAAAAAACATATTGAAATAACAAAACCTTTGGTAAATGACTTTCTGTAATATGTGAAATTGTGTCTGTTTTAGAAATGTAGGAATACCCACTCTCCCATAAATCAAAAGTTTCTAGACTGTTTATAGTTAACTAATTTAATATTTACCATAGAGATATAATGCTATTATTTACCTTTTCAGCATTCCAATATATATTAAACCGCAACCTTAGTTTATGGACATAATCAATACGCTAAATAGGATACTCTGACAACTGTGACGGTCACCTTGGACATGGGCTGGTCGAAAATGCAATACATCCTATGCTTTAACAAGTTTTTTTTATCTCAAATATGACCATTGTACTAGTTGTTTTACCTGAAATCTCATTTTCGAGAATCTCCGCCCATTGCCCCTTTTTAAAATTTAAAAATTCACATTTTGAACCATACAAAAAATTTAGAAAGAAGCCAGTGAGTCCCTACGGATTAGAGCAGATAGATGTTGATGATCTTAATATTGGTGAGCATTTTCCAGCAACCTTACATTGTCTAAACATGTCCTCGTTTACTATGGAGGCACTACTACTTATACAATGCTACTACCTTAGACCTTCTATCAAAGGTAGCTATATATCCTTACAAAGACATAGTTTAAAAATGAAATACAACAATGAAAAGTAGGATCGACTAGTTGCATGTGTGCAACATGTTTGGAATGGGAGGCATCAAGAAGCACATCCCTGGGAGCAATCATGTGTCCCATCATTCGCGTGTCTTTCCGCTCCGTGGACGCCCCCATAACTCTCCAACGCTCATTCCAAAGCTCTGGAGCCATCTTGCACCCGTCCATGTGGAGCTAACTACTCGCAGCCTACTCCTGCAGGGGCACAGATGTCCAAGACAGCCTGGCGTCGTACCATGAGGTTGCGAACCCAGACAACATTATGTGGAACTAGCAAAATGCCAGTGCGTTGCAACGGTCTTAACATGTACCATACAAATTAGATTTGAATACATCATGTATTTGTTCTATCATTGGATATACCATTAAAAATATGTTGGGTTCTAGATAAATTCCTCTTACCACATTCCTCTCAAAAGTTGAAGAAAAAATCACCACTTATACTTTCCAAACACCAAACAATGCAACAACAACAAAATTATGATTATAATGTTGTGGCCAAGTCTGTTTTGACTGACCAGACCTTATTAATTAATTGATCCAACCAAAATAAATTGACCATGTTAAACACACAAGTTGCACATTTGGAAATATATTTTCAAATTGAGCTAAATTACTCGCAGATGAACTGTTCGTTGGAAGGACCAAATAAATCATACAAATGTAACTGAACAATGGAGCCAGAGTCTTGCAAAAGAGGTCTGATTCTTCATCAGCCATCTTCCGGAAACTCGTGGCCTTTAATTCTTTGTCACAAGGAGATCACATTAAACATGTAAGCACGGGTAAAATCGAAGCTGAGCTCATGTAATGTAGGAGGCAGGGCATTTTCATCATAATTAGCATCCCGGGACATGGGGTCGAAGTCATTATATCTAGGCATTCTACCGCATTTTCAGGCCGTGAATCATCAAAATGATGAAATTGGGTATTAGATCCGTTGTTGAATCAATTGTATAGCTGGCGAGTCGTTAGCCGTACACAAAGAAATCACAGGAATGATGAAGCGCACATCACAATAAGCGAGAAGGGGGGCGGCGTGTGAAAATTCAGTAGACCGGCGAGGCCAGCAAGCCGCACCATTAACCTGCGGCGACCCCGACAGACATCTGATTTGTGCATTTTGTCGAACACTTCCCGGTCTCCTGCAACTGGTAAGATTAAAGATAGTGGATCGAAATCCAGGATGGTCCAGAGCAAAGCTCCTCGTCCGTAACACCCCAGTGATGTCAAGAATGTCCGTTTCTCGTCGGCATTTGGGCCAGGCTCGCATGCCTGGAACGACATGGTGCCCTTCCGCAAAGCACGCTGGCATCGCGGCCCCGTCGGCTCCCACCTCTACCATGGACGCCCATTTCGACTTAGACCCCGAGGTAGACCGGAGGAGGAATTGGAAGCACACCGAGTTGAGGTCCTACAGGGAGCTCCATGTTGTCGTTCAAGTACATGCGAAAAGCTGAGAGCTGCAACCCCTCCGCCCTGTACTGCCACACATGTTGAGTAGCATGGGGAGGAACCGGAGGTCAGCGACCGTGGCAGCTGGCCCTCTCCTCAATCCGTATCGGAGCGCCGGCGGTCTCTCGCACGTCACGGGAAGGAACGCCAAGATAGGTTCTTGGGCATTAATCCGGAGTCCTCCATCTCCGTAAGCCGGCCTTGGGTCATCTCCGACTTACACTAGTTAACCTGCATTTTTCCTCTCCCAGATACGGCCTCTCCAAAGCCGGAAGCACCTATGGTATTCTTCTTTTTTCCGGTTCCTCCAGTATTCGTCGCTAGGCTCTTATCCTTCACCATCTTGTGATGAACGCCTGCGATGCTCCGGTCGCGGCGGCGCAAGGCAAAAAGTGGAGCTCTCGAGCTTTTTCTAGAGAAGGAAGAAGAAGTGGAGGATGCAGGGTGAAAATGAGCCTGGGCCGTACTGGGAGGCTATTTATAGGCGAGGGCATAAACCCTAGGGTTAATCGCAAATCTTGTGAAAAGGACCCTCAGGATCAATCTTTTTCCAAAAAAGGACATGAACAGATTGGATATACAGGAGAAGATTTTCTAAGAAAAATGCATTAATTACATGGAGAAAAATCCAGGTTAGACTGAGATATTTTCTGGTTCCGGAGATCTGGGAGATAAAGACGCAGGAGTTATCTTTTCAAGAAACGGAAAGATATGATCCTGAAGATAAATAACTAAACCCGGGAAATCCGGATCAGATATTTCTGAAGGTTATCCTATTAAGGCAAATGGTGTTTGCCTGGCTTGTGCTCAAAATAGCTTAACGTGAACATCATAAGTTTTGACTTAAGTGTCCACGTTAACCTAGGGGCTAATGTTGGGGAAATAGGCGAGGGGGAGCCTCACCGTCCGTCCATATAAACCGGAATCCACTTGATCCACCTCAGAGTGACTGGTCCGGTTTATATCAAGGAGAACCGGATCGTGATGATCACTCGGCCGAAAGAAGACACGGGTTACCATATGCGTAACCCGGAGAAGACAGAGGAACTGGACCACGGTCCAAACTGGGAGGCGTAAGGGCCCAAGGCTTGGAGATCAGCCCAAGGACGGACGGAGACGACCAGGACACGAGGAGAACCGAAACGGGACGACCCAGATCCCGGTGTAACTAGGACTCCGACGACGGGTATAACCCGGATCCTTTGTAATCCGGGGGACTCGGCCACTTTATAAGGAGAGACCCTGGGACGTAGGAAGACAAGTTGTTAGTCGATAGCACGGTAGCTCGAGACATCGAGAGTTAGAATAGTCCTTTGTAATCGAGACCTTGTTCCCTGATCGTAAGAAGGCAGGAGTAGGTTTTACCCTCAATCGAGGGGCCGAACCTGGGTAAACTCGCGTCTCTCGTTTCCGCCTTAACACTTTCGAAGTTTCGTTTAGTAGAAATGGCCTCGCAATCTAGTTCTCACATGAGGACACTTGCCTTAACAACACCATGACAAGATACCTAGTAAAATTATTTGCTGCAAGAGAGGTGTTAGACAAGGAGATCCATTTTCTCCTCTTCTATTTGTTGCTACCTCTAAATTGTTGCAATATGCTGTTAATATCACTACCTCTATAGAACATATTTCAACATGGATTATCCCATTATTCAATATCCTGATGGCATATTGATTATTATGCCAGCTAATGCCACAGAATTACTACATCTAAAGGATATACTTGGGAAGTTCTCTGCATCAACCGCACTAGTAGGAAATAGGCTACCAGTGACGAACAGGATCCAGCTACCGCTGGCGAACAAGTGTTCGCCAGCAGTACACCACCAGTGGTAGGAGGGTACCGCTGGCGAACAGCACTTCGCCAGCGGTAGTGCATGTTACCGCTGGCGAACAAAGCCTTGTTCGCCAACGCTATGTTCGCCAGCGGTAGCTTCCCTGTTCGCCAGCGGTACTGGTTCGCCAGCGCTAGACCCCTAGTTCGCCAGTGGTGGTGTGGGTCAGCGGTAGGAAATTTGTTCCGCAGTGGTAAGTTTTCCAGGTTTGTATTTTTATTATTTTTTTTGTATAACAGTTTGTATATTCTGATATTATACTATACAGGTCCAAATACATTCAAATTCTGTAGTTTATAAACTTCACACATATAAATCACTATTAGATACATATGCATCCATCCATAACGAATTTAACACATCGATAACGAAATTAACACATCGATACATATGCATCCACATCCAATTCTCATAAGTACGAATACAACACATTGATCTCAATAACACGTTTATGTCGGAAGATTTCGAACCCAAAATATAGCCATCTAATTAGTTCAACGATTACAAAGCTATGACGACATCTATATAACGTACGCGCGATATAGAGATCAATCGCAAAGAAGACTAGATATACGGTCCGCCTCCGCTTTAGCTTCCGCCTCCGCTTGCGATCTTTCGCTAGGGCCAGCGCGTCGTCCACTTCTTCATCTCTCTGTAGACCAAGATATAAGCATTAGACCGGTAAAGGAAATCACAAGTTCTTATTAGGAGCAATTCGTACCGAACCGAATACATACCGTCGATCATTTCTTCTTCGTTGTGGTTGTGATCTTCTGTTTCTTCACCGGAGGGAACGGAAAAGCACCTTCTAACGAGTTGAACGGTCTCTCGTCAGCCTGGTCCAGTACATATCGGCGCAACTCATCGTTAGATGGTGGGGAGTTCCAGTGGAAGACCGAGTCCTTAGTTACTACGTCCCTATAGATGATGGAGCAGATTTTGTGCTGGAGGCGACCAAAGTTTTGTCTGAATTCAGCATCAGACCATTCGACGATGCTCCGAGACCATTTGTCCACAGCAGACATGTATTGTAGACTGTGTTGGTCCTTCACGATCTCCGTCATGTGTTGGAGGAGGTACCATGCCTCCATATGGCCGCCTGGCTCCTGCTTGGGGCAGGGAAACTCAGTTTTCTGTCTGAACACAAATTTTCATTGAATTTGTTTCATTCTGTCGTAATATCCTTCCCCCCTGATGTATCCGTCCATAGCATCATTGAGAACATACTTGATGAGGGAGTAGTTCTTCTCCTTCATCGTACTCCCGGAGTCGAGATATACTGTGTGCGCGTCTCTTGGGTAGAGCATGATGAGGGTGCCGTATTTGTTTTAGCGCAAAACAAGAGTCCATATAAATAATCCTCAAAAATTGTATATGCGCAAACTAATGTAAAGATGGGAAATATAACTTACTCGGGAAAGTAGGGAACGAGGGTGATCCTCTTGTGTGTATAATTAGTGAGCAACACTTGTTCGAGGTACTTTGTCGCTTTTGCCCTACCCCTAGGGTTGTTCAAGTACATGTCGTGCATGTAGTAGGGGTCTGCTAGCACGATGTTTTTGACATTCTCTACGGATAGCTGATGCGCCAAACTGAGCGTAAACAGACGGACGATTGAAGAGTGGAGGGATTTCATGTGGAACATCCGAAAAATGTCGTCAAATCTCACGATGATCTTGTTTGCGTTGCCTTCAGTGACAAATCCCGCCGTAGATGGCACCTTTGCGACCAAAACCGGCAGCGTCGGATTTTTCTCTTTCAGAAGCGTCCCCTCCATATATAGAATACCGTCATGGACGCTACGCATATCACCTGACAGCAAGGAGACCTACCTCGGCGGAAGCATCGGTTTTCCCAACTCATGGATCTGATGCCAGTCGGTTATGGGTATCCTGTCCAATACACGTCCTGTCTGCGGCTTAGACTTGGTCCCCTCCACCGGTTGGCTCATCGATGAAACGGCAGAACTCTTCTTAGTTCTTTTCCGTGCCGTCTTCTTAGGATGAGTCTGATGAAATACATCCGCTACCGCCTCTTTGAGGGCATCCTGGCTGATGACTTCTTGCTCGGGGACTGCCGGTTCTTGAGAAGAGAAAAGACGCTTTGTGCATCGATATTTATCCGCTTCCTCCGCTGGCAAGAGAAGTTGATCAAGATCATCCAGGCCGGGCGGCCCCTCGTAAGGATCGTCGACGAGATAGTCATTGGGGTTCTCATCTTCAGCATCGTCGCCGTCGTGTTGCACGGACTTTGCAGGTGAGAAATCCTTGTGTTGGCTCGGGTGTCCCGACCCCTGGACCGGTGTTGGAGTGTTGATAGGAGTACTTTCACAAACGAATTAGTGATTTCGGCCAGGTCAATGGCCAAACCAAGCATTGCTCCAGGTTCAACTCGCTGTCGGCTGCGGGTGGTTGGTTCGGAGGATCGAGAGCACCGCAACCAGGGAGCACCCGACTTAATGTCACTCTGAACACGTCCTCTGGCAAACGAACGCCGTGGGATACGCGGTTGAGAGGTGTTATGATTTTCTCTTTGGCGACGTCCTTTAACTCGCCGTTCACAGGAAGGAGCAATGTGCATCCCGTCTCGTCGGCCTGCGAAACGTCGCGCGATCGTTGTTAGAGACTGATGCCGTCACGAATCAAGTTATAATATATAATTAAGCAGTGGACGTTGAATTACCGTGAGGGCATTGAGCTCGGACAAGGGGGATGGACCGCTAAGTGTCGGCGGCGGCGTTGAAGAGATGTGGCGGGGCGGCGAAGGATCTTTGCGACCTTCCGGCTGAGGGTTGGGGGCCGGCTCCTTCCGCGGCGCCACGACGGGGGCCACGTTCTGCGGCGCCACGACGGGGGCCACATTCTGCGGCGCTGGCTGCACCATTTGGGCTATGTTTATCTCTGGGAGCGGCCCTTGTCCTCCACCTAGCATCCACGGCGCTAAGGACTGAGCGACGCACGCACAGATGGTAGGGAGGAGCTCATTGAGCCTCTCGTTCACAAGCTCGTCGACCGTCTTCTCCGGGCCCTTGTTCCGCTCCTTACACTTCTCCTTGGTGTCCGGGTAGTAGTGCGCATGCCGATGGCCCTTTCCGAGGCCATGCACATGGCCACGATGCGGCTTCTTGTCAAGGGGCACTCCCTTCATCGCGTTAAGCTCCCTAATGAAAGGGGTGTCATACGGGTCCTTGTTCGTCGTCGCCGAGGACCCCCCGTCAGATTGAGATAGGCGTTCTTTTTCGTCTTCCTCGAGATACTTATTCTCGAGCTGCTTGACCTTCTCGTTCAACACAAGATCGCCGGGCTTTTTGGGATCTTCCCTATAATGGGACCTGACAAAATTTCTCACCTGCGGGTCGGTGATCTTGTCAAACGGGTTCGGCCCTTCTCTCTTCGCATCCTCCTTAGCCCAGAAGTTTCTGCTTCCCAAGGTAACCCCGGCTTCCGAGATTGTGAGGGCCAATGTTCTTTTTTCGCTGTTCTTTCCCCCATTTACTCAGCGCCACCCTTTCCGGTTTGAGTTCGTCAACCTTGAATTGGGCCAAGTCTTCCTCGGAAATGGAGGGCCACATCTTATGGATCTCATCGAAATCCTTACCCTTCGCAATCATCTCCCGCAAACTGGATCTCCAAGTCGTAAACGCCTTGGCGAACTTTCCCAGTGCTAACGAGTTGACCAGATTCTTCTTCAGGTCCTGGTTGTCGTAAGGATCCGGGAATTTGTACCTCCTGTGCAGCTTCTCAATCAGCAGGGCGGCCATAGCCTTGTTTTCTTTATCTCTGAGGTGCTCCATATTAACGTTGCCGAAGTCTCGAGCTATGCATCCTATCTGGTTTCCATAGCCCTTGGCGTAACTCTCCGGCTCGAGGGGAGCACTGCTGTTGGGGTCCACTTCCGTGAACTCTTCCCGGATGGTGGCGAGCATGTTGTGCCGCCTATCTTTGCGCTTAGCCGACGCCTCGCTACCGGAGGCGGTATCCCCGGTGCCACTACCGGTTTGATCACCTTCTGCGCCCGATGTATCGTTGCGCGGCTCTAGCTCCTAGCGAACGGTTTCGTCCATCTCGTCGTTTGCATCGTCGCCCTGCATATCTAGATCCGGGTGCAGATCTACGGGTCCTCCTCCGGCGCTTAGCATAGAAATCCACGCATCGTGGTCCCCGTGTCCGAGACCAGAACCACCAGCCTCGTCGTTGTGAGCCATATCTAATGAAGGAGAGAAAACCCGAAATAAGTTCAACAAATCCTACAATTTAGACGATGTATACCCCATATGAGTCCAAATTTCTCGGACACTCTAAGTTGTTATATTTTTAGCAAAGATCATGCCAAAATTCACGGAAAATTTTCGCATGACCTTTGCTAAAAATATCACAAATGGAGTACCCAAATTTGCCGGAACGGAAATTAATCAACATTCCGGCAAAATAGGGACTCACGTGGGGTACCTGAACATAAAATCCCACCCCTCATATAATAGATCCCACCCCTCATATTATCATCGTCATCCACACGAAGGTGGACACATATCCACACGACCACACACCATCTCCACCATCCATCACCACCATCCATCATCACCACGCCATATCCATCACAACCATCCATCACCACCATCCATACACCACCATCCATCACCACCAACCATCACCAACCACCAAAAACAATTGAGATATCCAGATTCATATTTAGATATCAAGACAGGACATGCATATAAATTGCTAACAATTGAGTACTAAGAGAAAACACTAGGTACTACACTTATATTTTTCTCTCATTTCTTCTAACAAAACATAAGCACTACTAGCTACACCACAACACACCACACACCACACCACACCACACCACATCTCCTTGTGTTCATTACCTCAGATTTCAAACAGAAATGTATGCATAGTTTGGAAGTAAAACAAATAGTTTGGAAGTAAAACAGATAGTTTCTTTTTGTTCATAACATTGAGTACATGGTCTTTACTACATTTTGTTCATAACAGATAGTTTATGTCTGTTCATAAAATTAAAATGCAACCCAAAATACCCCATATGAGTACTTGATCAAACCAAAAAGAGAAAAACACACTACTGCTCAGGTTTTCTTGCAGAATGTATACAACTGTTCACTGATGCAGATGGTGCTATATGTATAAGTGCCTGCCTAAAGGTGATTGGTTAATTAGTTAACTGAGTGACCAACTGAGTCAACGGTGAATGGCATCAAGAGGGGGGGCGGCGCAGAGCAGTTCCACATTGTCCCTCCCGTCAGACACGATCTACTAAGTGCCTGCCTAATGAATGTAAGCAATGCAGAGGTGGGCAAAACAGGAAGGGAGACAGACAACAGCGTGAAAAATCTACTTAGTAATTTGTGGCCCTGTAGCTAAATAAGTAGGTGTGGTCACTACTACTAAGTACTGGTAAAACAATGATAAATATATCATATGTGTCGCTTTCGTTGGCAACTTTAGAAACATCTGAATGTACATGAACTATGCAAATTAACATGTACTGTACAAGATAAAGATAACATAGTTGGACTTTTTTCATCTATTCAATTCATTTTTTTAGGTACAACTAAAATTACAGAGAAGAGACAGGAGAGTGGCTGACCGAAAGAATTACATATTTCAGTTGATTCTTTTTTCATCTACTCCAAATCATTTTTTTAGGTACAACTAAAATACAGAAATGCTCAATTTTCATCTACAACTTAAGGACTCAAATTCAATGCTACATTGCATACTATCAACCATCTTAACTTGTATAATGGTTCATGGCAACTCCACATTTCAAACATATGAGTTCCAATTCAAACATTGTCAACTCCACATTTAAACTGCTAGTTCAAACATATGAGTTCAAAGTAAATCATAGACAAAAAAATAAAAGAAAAACATTACCTGTTTCTTGTAGAACAGGGGTCGAACACCTTGCATGCAAGGTTGAAGAGAGGGCCGCAGCAGGCAGTAGGCCGGCGCCGCCGCTCTAGGAGGCAGTAGGGACGGCGGAGTGGAAGAGGAGGGATACGTAGGGGAGGTGGAGGCCGGCCGGCGTGGTGTCGATGGCCGTGGAGGGGCGGCGCGGCGTGCAGAGAGAGGGGGAGGGCCGATGGAGGGAGGGGAGGGCGCAGTGGTGGAGGGAGGGAGTGGAGGGGAGGGCGCAGTGGTGGTGGAGGGAGTGGAGGGAGGTAGGAGAGGGCCGGAACGCGCGGTGGTCGCCGGGGACAGGGACTCGCCGGAGGTATAGACTCGCCGGAGAGACAAACGTGCGCGTGCGGTTGGAAGCGATTGAAAAACCGAAAAACGGCTAAGTCCCGCGCGCTGCCCCCTGTGTACCTCTCTGTGGGGGCTTACCGCTGGCGAATTTGGCTGCTGGTTCGCCAGCGCTATGCTACCGCTGGCGAACAAAGGTTGGTTCGCCAGCGGTAACATAGCGCTGGAGAACCAGCAGCCACGTTCGCCAGCGCTACCTTTTTTGTTATTTTTCTTTGAAATGATTTACTTTATTATTTTTTCTTAATTTTTCTTGAGAAACATTACTGTTTTATTTCAAACACATTACAAATAATAATGTTTTATTTTCTTTTCCATTATTCCCTTTATGTTTTCAATTAATTTATATTTGTTTCCTTTATGTTTCAAATTAATTTCAAACACATTACAAATAATAATGTTTTTTTGTTTTCTTTATTTGTTTAAATTATTCGAAGACATTTAATTTATAATAATTCAAACACATTACAAATTAATTTCAAACAGATTACAAATAATAATGTTTTTTTATTTTCTTTATTTGTTTAAATTATTCAAAGACATTTAATTTATAATAATTCAAACACATTACAAATTAATTTCAAACACATTAAAAATAATAATGTTTTATTTTGTTTTCTTTATTTGTTTAAATTATTCAAAGATATTTAATTTATAATAATTCAAACACATTACAAATTAATTTCAAACACATTACAAATAATAATGTTTTATTTTGTTTTTCATTATTCCCTTTATGTTTTCCAATATTTCCTTCTTTTTTCTCTTTTCATTATTTTGGTTTTAGTTGTTTTCTATTGTTTTTTCTTTATGTGTTCTATTGTTTTCTGTTGTTTCCTTCTTGTTTAATTTCTATTTGTTTCCTTTATGTTTCAAATAATATAAGTCCACACATTTGAAATACAGAACAAGGTACATTAAATTTATAATAAGTGCACATCGATATCAGACCAGTTGATCCATGCATATACATAGTTTCGTCGCATACAATTAGAAGACAAATATATACATAGTTTCTCAGTGTTTGATCTTTTTGCCTTTTTTGGTCGCAGTTGCATAATTTAACCCCACATTATGACTTCTTCTTATGAATGGAAGACCATGCCTAGGTAGCGTTGTTCTGCTTCTTCTTGTTGTGTATGTTGCATGACTATCATCATCATGTTCTTGATCATCGTCAATATTTGGGTCGCCGAACGTGTCGAACTCGTCCTCGTCAACGACTCCATCCATTCCGATGATATTTCTTTTCCCTCTCCTCACGACAACACGGCTAGGCCTTGCGGGGTCTGTTATGAAGAAGCATTGGGACACATGCTTAGCCAATACCCATGGATCATTTTGCGCTGTGACATTCGCGCTTGATGAGGTTCCGGCTTCGGGAATAACCATGGTTGTAAAGTATTGGTCTTCTTTTCTGACAGTCGACATCCTAACCCATCTGACGCGGAACATAGGCACCTTCTCGCCAGAGTAGTTAAGCTCCCATATCTCCTCGATCCTTCCGTAGTATCTTAACTTTTTGTCACCGGTGTAGGATTCCATCGTTACCCCTGAGTTTTGATAATCGGAAGTTTTGTCTTTCACCTCTGTGTAGAAAGTGAACCCGTTGATATCATATGCTTGAAACGTCCCTAGGTTGGGAGCTGGGCCATGTGCCAAGGCGTACAATAGTTTTTTTTCCGCACAATCCCTTGGCGGTGGATTAGCGACGATCACATCTTTAAACCAACGCAAGAAAGTGGAGTTATGCTCTCTGATTATTTCTCCTTCGATCCTCCGCTTGCCTTGTTCACTGTACTTTTTCATAATCGAGCTCTTGTGTTTTTCCACCCAAATATCGACCATGTCAATGTGTTGGAGAGATACTAAGTTTTCCCTGTTGAAGTCGGTGCGTCGACAAGCCCGATCCACATGCACTTCTCTACGTCCATTTTTCTGACCTACTCCATCGAGCTTGCCAATGTGCTTGTTTCTGGGCAGACCAACTGGGTCCTCCACGTCCATATGATTCGTGCAGAAAGAGATGCACTCTTCGGTGAGAAAGCCCTGAACGATGCTTCCGTCCGGACGAGCTCTGTTGCGAACATATCCTTTGATGACCCCATTCATCCTTTCAAACGGCATCATGTTGTGCAAGAACAACGGCCCGAGATGGATGATATCGTCCACGATATGGACCAACAGATGAACACATATGTCAAAGAATGATGGTGGAAAGTACATCTCAAGCTCGCATAGTATCACGACAATCTCTTCATGCAACCTTGAGATCTGCTTCCCCGTGATCGACTTTCGAGATATAACGTCGAAGAAGTTACAGAGGCCAAACAGGGTTTCCCGGACGTGTTTGTCCATTATTCCGCGGATCGCAACCGGAAGTATCTGCGTCATCATCACGTAACAGTCATGAGACTTCATCCCGCTAAACTTTTGTTTCTGCGCGTCGAGGAATCTGCTTATTAGCTCTGAGTAACCGCTAAGGACTTTGACTCCGAGAAGGCACGTCATCAATTTTGTGATCTCGTCCGGACTAAGAGTGAAGCAGGAGGGGGGTCATTCCTCTTAACCCTTTTGGCCTTGCGACCCTCCGTCTCCTCATCACACGATTGATCGTCGTCGTCATGATCCGGGCGTCCCTCCTGAAGATCTACCCTAATACCAAAATATTTTAGGTCGTTTCTTGCTTTCACCCCTTTTTTGGTCCTCTCCGGCATGTTGAGCAGCGTGCCAAACAAACTTTCAAACACATTCTTCGTGATATGCATCAGATCAAGGCAGTGAGGCGTATCGAGAATGGGCCAGTATGGCAAGTCCCAAAACACCGACCTCGTCTTCCATACATCCGGAAGCGGTTTTGGCGCCTTTTGCTTCTTTCCCGGCTCTGGGCATTCCTTCCAATCATTCAGCAAATTGTAGATTTCTTCGCCGCACCTCTTACGTGGAGGTCCACGGAGCTCATCCTCACCTTTAAAAAGGTCTCCTCGCCTTCTCCACGGGTCTTTGTTGGGTAGCCACCTTCGATGGCCAACGAAAACTGTTTTCGAAGACCCAGGATCTTTCGGAAGTTGCATAAACGTGGGGTCATCCATGCACCGCACGCAACCGTTATGTCCGTGGCACACCTGGCCCGCCACATATCCGTAGCCGAGTAGGTCGTGAACCGTACAGAGTAAGACAGCTCTCATTGGGAAATATTGTTCACCGAAGGCGTCCCATGTGTTCACCCCTTCCTCGGCCCATAGCGTGTCCAGCTCATCTTTAAGCAGCTTCAGGTATAGATTGATGTCGTTGCCTGGTTGTTTCGGCCCTTGAATTAGCATACTCATGTGAATATACTTCCTCTTCATGCACAACCAGGGAGGGATGTTGTACATCCATACAAACACGGGCCAGGTGCTATGGGTGCTGCTCTGGTTGCCAAACGGATTGAGTCCGTCGGTGCTCACACCCAACCTGATGTTCCTTGCCTCCGCCCCGAACGTTGGATATTCACAGTCAATTGCTTTCCATTGACTTACATCTGAAGGATGTGTCAGAATTACCTTTTCACTCCGATTTGGATCTTTCAAAACTTTATTCCTCCTTTTCGCGTGCCAGCGCATGAGCTCTGCTTCCTTGCGGTCCGCGAAATACCGTTGCAGACGGGGAATGAGCGGAAAGTACCACACAACTTTCCGAGGAGCTTTCTTCTTCCCTTTCTTGTATCGAGCGGCGTTGCAAACTGGACAAATGGTTTTGTTTGCGTCCTCTTTCCGATAAATGTAGCAATCGTTGATGCACACATGGTATTTTTCGTGAGGTAAATCAAAGGGGCACACGACTTTCTTGGCCTCGTCGCAACTTTTAGGACAGGTGTTGCCCTCTGGAAGGACATCGTGCCAGTATTGCAGGCTTGCATCGACGCTTATGTCGCTCCATTTGTATATCGCCTTCATCTGCAGAACATCGAGGGCCACTCTCAGGCGGGACTCTCCCGGACCGCAGCCTGCATACAACGGTGTCTTCGAATCTATCTCTAGTTGCGCCAGCTTTGATTGCTCTCTAGCAGCAGATATTAAGTTAGTCGTCTTTCTCAAAAGCAGTTCTTTCAGATGAGGGTCACGCACAACTTCTGTTAGGGGTTTCCCTGTGTCCTCGTGATCTTCTTCCACGTCTTGTTCAGCATCTTCTCCATGATCATGTGCGGGGTCATGAGGCTGATCTTGGTCCTGCTGTAGTTCTAGTCGATCGTTGCTATTGTCCTGTTGCACATCATTTCCTACCGCCGCCGCCCCATGGACTTCATCATCTTCATCATCACTTACCCACTGACTGTTATACCCATCCATGAAACCATACCTTAGGAGGTGACTGAGCAAGTCTCCGGTAAAGGGATTGAGCAAGCCCCCTAGTTTGCACTTTCTACATGGACATCGTATCTCCTTGCGGTCATTTTGTAACATGTCTTCTGTCGCGTGTCTCAAGTAACTATTCACGACACGTTCACTCTTAACGACCACCATTATATGTCGCCTGCACGAGAGCGCGCCGATATAATTAATATTAGAACCAGACATAATATATATATATATATTTCGATATTCAACATTCCGGCATGACCTTCCTACAAATTGGAGGTTAGAGGAGTGCCAAACTTTGCCGAGACGGAAATGAATCAAGATTTCGGCAAAGTGGCAACTCATTTTCATATCAAAAATTTCACTTCATGTCGTATTCACGAAAAAATTCGGCATGACCTTCCTACAAATAGGAGGTTATTAGGGAGTGCCAAGCTATGCCGAGACGGAAATGAATCAACATTCCGGCGATAGTTGGCTATTAAATTTAATTCCACAACAAATTGCGCACACATGCATTTATCGTCTCCGTCACACGACCATTGTTGAATCTGGTGAAATTTCACACATATAGCATATCGCGTGTATCCGGACAAAATTTATATACAAACTCATTTAATTATATATTATCATTCATCCCACCTCAAATGAATAGATAGCTACACGATGATATCCGGAGAATTTTGGAGCTTTGGAGAGAGAGGGGGTAATTCTAGATCTAGATGGCTAGGGAGGGAAAATTTTGGGTAGAAATGGTGTTAGGAGGGAGATAAACATATATATACCAACTAAAATAAATTTAGTTGGTTCAAAATAGAGTAGGAGGGTGGAGAAATTGACATAATTTCGAGCTAGAGAGAGAAGAGGGGACAAGGTGGAGAAGGGAGAGTGGAGGGGAAAGTGGGTGCTGGGGGGGTACCACTTATGGCAGATCTGCCAGATTACCGCTGGCGAACAGGTGTGGCTGTTCGCCAGCGCTAACATGCGTCCTGGGCCCACAAGTTAGCGCTGGCGAACACTCAGCCCAGTTCGCCATCGGTAGTATCAGGCAGCAGCTGTAGCGCGCGCAGGTGGGTCCCACCCGTAGCGCTGGCGAACCAGCGGGCATGTTCGCCAGCGGTAGGAGGAATAGCGCTGGCGAACAGGAAATGCAGTTCGCCAGTGCTGTTAGCGCTGGGCAACGGAAAATGCTGTTGGCCAGCAGTATGCTGGTGGCTATAAGCCATTCCCTACTAGTGCCGGTCTCAACGTGAATTACGATGAAACCTCTATTGCCCCTATCAATATTACTAGTGAGCTATGCATTCAACTTGCCAATTCTATTGGTTTTAAAAAAGAGAACATGCCATTCACTTACCTTGGATTTTCAATGTGCACTATTAAACCAAAGACTGATGACTTTATTGGTATCATACAGAGAATTGACAGAAGATTAATTGGTATTGCCGACTCTCTATCTTATGATGGGAGACTTATTTTAATGAAATCCGTTATTACAGCCATACCTAATTTTGCTCTATGTACTATCAAAATGCATATTGGATTTATTGAGCATGTTGAAAAATCTTCCATAGGTTTTCTGTGGGCCGGAAAGGATATTGAGAAAAGAGGCAATTTCCAGTGAAACGGGACGAAGTCTGTAGACCCAAGAAAGCTGGTGGACTTGGGGTACTTGATCTTAGATCACATAATTCAACTCTAATGATGAAATTCCTACTCATGTTTATGAACAAACATGACATCCCATGGGTTAATCTAATGTGGCAAGCAGACTACCAAGGAGGCAAATTACCCCAGACTTATGGACCATGGTATCATTCTGGTGGAAAGATTGTTTATCATTAATGGATAAATACCGGGAGTAGGGGACACTATCAAGCTTTGGAGAGATTTATGGGAAGATACCACTTTAGTCAGACAATACTCACAGCTTTGTTCCTATGGAAAACAAGATGACATCTCACTTAAAGAAGCTACCGAATATATATTAAATTGAGATATCTATGATTCATTTCATAGCCCACTATCTGAAGTAGCCACACAACAATACAACAATTTCACACAATAGTTGACTTTGAGGTCCAATATGCTAGACAAGGATACTTGCTCTGGCCCTAGAGCACCTGCCAATTAGAAGAGTAACAAAATACATAAAATGCTTCGCCCATTTCCTACTACACCTAAACCATTGCAATGTATATGGAAATGATGTGCTTTACCCAAGCATAAATTTTTTCCTTCTGGCTTCGCATCCAAGATCGATTAAACAATCGTGATCTATTTACCAAAAAGAAATTCCACATTCAATTAAAGAATGGGCAGAGGACCTGGAACACATGGCATTGATGCAACATGGTAGATTTAAATATATCAGCCTATGCTTCAAGGAGATTCTTATTATTGGCACTTGGGCTACATCGAATCACATGAATAAAATCATTTTTGATGGGGCCAGCAAACACCTTCAACTGTGTATTTCTTTCTTTAAAGAATTTTATTCTTGCAATTTCAAAACTAAGACGAGTCTTAAGGATGGCATGGCTCAAGGGCTTGATACATTATGAACATTTGTATGGACTATCTCTGTAAATATTATCATATATCATATATAACGAAACATTTTGACGCAGTGGTGTTTTTTATCCCCATTGTAACATGTCAAAAAGTAAATTAATTGCACATGAGCTGGCACAAAATGCAATAATTGTGAAAACACTTTGTGAGTGTTCAATCTCCGGTCTGACCACTACTTGTTCTTATTAAAATCTCGTTTTGAAGGATGGGCTCCACAGTGCCCTTCTTTCGAAATTGTGAAATCAACATTTTAAAAATTATAAATTCAAAAAAATCATAGATGCTGAGAATAACATATTCTATGGTCCAGCAAAATCTTAAAAAAACTTTGTTTCACTAACTTGGATCCAGAAATTTATTATATTTTCGCAGCCCAAAATGTCGAAAGTTTTCTGCATAGTGGTATAAGTCTTCATTATATACAATTAGTATTTCTTTCAAAAGCTTTGAAACTTTTAGCGATAATAGGTTTTGTGAAACAATTCCTCCCATAGTAGGAAGTATGATACTAGTAATATTCCACCTGGTGTAGAGAACGTTGAATTATAGCTCATCTGCTTTCTAACGGATTAAGTTATGTGGATATTGATGGTCTTAATTTAGGTTGATCAGTAGGGCATGCGGCACAAACTTTATTGTCTAAATGGATCCTCCTTTATAAAGTAAACAATCCACTACGTCTAGAGTGGTACTACCTTAGATATAATATTTAGATTTGCTCTTCTTACGAAGAGATAGTTGAGAATCAAAAGAGACCAATGGACACAAGAATGAGTTCCATGTGTGCGACATGTTTGGAATATGAGGCACCATAAGGCACATCCATCCATACTAGCGTGCGCCCCGTCAGGGTGACTCCTTCCTCTCCGTGGACGTAATTGTTTTGTTCCACTGCGGCATTGTGTAAGCTATGTACCATCTAGGTAATTTTTTCACTTTAGTATGTTAGAAGACGGCTTGTCATTAAAGTACATACGGTTACCATTGAACTATAAAAAAGTATCATGGAGCAATTACAATGAATTAATGAGGATGGCAGAAAGAGTGTAAAAAACATATTGAAATAACAAAACCTTTGGTAAATGACTTTCTGTAATATGTGAAATTGTGTCTGTTTTAGAAATGTAGGAATACCCACTCTCCCATAAATCAAAAGTTTCTAGACTGTTTATAGATAACTACTTTAATATTTACCATAGAGATATAATGCTATTATTTACATTTTCGTCATTCCAATATATATTAAACCGCAACCTTAGTTTATGAACATAATCAATACGCTAAATAGGATACTCTGACAACTGTGACGGTCACCTTGGACATGGGCTCGTCGAAAATGCAATACATCCTACGCTTTAACAAGTTTTTTTTATCTCAAATATGACCATTGTACTAGTTGTTTTACCTGAAATGTCATTTTCGAGAATCTCCGCCCATGGCCCCTTCATAAAATTTTAAAATTCACATTTTGAAACATACAAAAAATTTAGAAAGAAGCCAGTGAGTCCCTACGAATTAGAGCAGATAGATGTTGATGATCTTAATATTGGTGAGCATTTTCCAGCAACCTTACATTGTCTAAACATGTCCTCGTTTATTATGGAGGCACTACTACTTATACAATGCTACTACCTTAGACCTTATATCAAAGGTAGCTATATATCCTTACAAAGACATAGTTTAAAAATGAAATGCAGCAATGAAAAGTAGGACTAGTTGCATATGTGCAACATGTTTGGAATGGGAGGCATCAAGAAGCACATCCCTGGGTGCAATCATGTGTCCCATCATTCACGTGTCTTTCCTCTCCGTGGACGTCCTCATAACTCTCCAACGCTCATTCCAAAGCTCTGGAGCCATCTTGCACCCGTCCATGTGGAGCTAACTACTCGCAGCCTACTCCTACAGGGGCACAGATGTCTAAGACAGCCTGGCGTCGTACGATGAGGTTGCGAACCCAGACAACATTATGTGGAACTAGCAAAATGCCAGTGCGTTGCAACGGTCTTAACATGTACCATACACATTAGATTTGAATACATCATGATATTTGTTCTATTATTGGATATTCCATTAAAAATATGTTGGGTTCTAGATAAATTCCTCTTACAACATTCCTCTCAAAAGTTGAAGAAAAAATCACCACTTATACTTTCCAAACACCAAACAATGCAACAACAACAAAATTATGATTATAATGTTGTGGCCAAGTCTGTTTTGACTGACCAGACCTTATTAATTAATTGATCCAAGCAAAATATAATTGACCATGTTAAACACACAAGTTGCATATTTGGAAATATATTTTCAAATTGAGCTAAATTACTTGCAGATGAATTGTTCGTTGGAAGGACCAAATAAATCAGACAAATGTAACTGAACAATGGAGCCAGAGTCTTGCAAAAGAGGTCTGATTCTTCATCAGCCATCTTCCGGAAACTCGTGGCCTTTAATTCTTAAACATGTAAGCACGGGTAAACTGGAAGCTGAGCTCATGTAATGTGGGAGGCAGGGCATTTACATCATAATTAGCATCCCGGGACATGGGGAAGAAGTCATTATATCTAGGCATTCTACCGCATTTTCAGGCCGTGAATCATCTAAATGATGAAATTGGATATTAGATCCATTGTTGAATCACTTGTATAGCTGGCGAGTCGTTAGCCGTACACAAAGAAATCACATGAATGATGAAGCGCACTTCACAATAAGCGAGAAGGGGGGCGGCGTGTGAAAATTCAGTAGACCGGCGAGGCCAGCAAGCCGCACCATTAACGTGCGGCGACCCCGACAGACATCTGATTTGTGCATTTGGTCGAACACTTCCCGGTTTCCCGCAACTGGTAAGATTAAAGATAGTGGATCGAAATCCAGGATGGTTCAGAGCAAAGCTCCTCGTCCGTAACATCCCAGCGATGTCAAGAATGTCCGTTTCTCGTCGGCATTTGGGCCAGGCTCGCATGCCTGGCACGACATGGTGCCCTTCCGCAAAGCACGCTGGCATCGCGGCCCCTCCGGCTACCACCTTTACCGTGGACGCCCATCTCGACTTAGACCCCGAGGTAGACCGGAGGAGGAAGTGGAAGCACACCGAGTTGAGGTCCTACAGGGAGCTCCATGTTGTCGTTCAAGTACATGCGAAAAGCTGAGAGCTGCAACCCCTCCGCCCTGTACTGCCACACATGTTGAGTAGCACGGGGAGGAACCGGAGGTCAGCGACCGTGGCGACTGGCCCTCTCCTCAATCCGTATCGGAGCGCCGGCGGTCTTTCGCACATCACGGGAAGGAACCGGAGGTCAGCGACCGCGGCGGGCCGCCCCTCACCGGTGGTCTTTCAAGCGTCACAGGGAGGAACCGTAGATCCGCTACCGCGGCGGGCTGGCCCTTGCCTCAATCCGTATATGAGCGCCGGTGGTCTTTCGCGCGTCGGAGCCAGAATTAGACGGAGCAGGCGCCGGTGGTGAGCCAGGTGAATCGAGCGGTGGCCGCCAGATTATGGAGGGACTTTTTTTTTCTCCTGTCGAAGACTGTCCAACTGCGGGTTAATTTGCCAATTTAGGGACAAATTACAAAAGCGGTCAGGCTGCATTATATATACTAGACTAGAAAAACAGCCTGTGCGTTGCAACGGGTCTAAATAAAATTTGCGTACAATTTTAGAACGTGTCAATATAATTTTTACCACGCACTAACCCCGCAATGTGAACAATGACAGTACAACATTACACTAAGCTTGTGCAGATATATCAATATGAAGTAGCAGCCTTGTATAATGAAGTCATGTTGTAATTCATCCTCTCCAACCGAACATATATAAAAAAAACATCTAAAATTCATCCGTGCTTCTCTATCCTCACAAGGATGTACGATACCTATCAATGACCGCTTGTGAGAGATTTTACCAATTGCTTCAAGCTTAGTGCTGAGTGATTGCTTGTGAGAGAGCCATTGCCTGGTGCAGATCGAACTCCAAATTGGGCTGCTAAATCAAAGAGACATAGTACATACCAGACTTGTAGAACATGTATAGCCCAAAATCGGTGATCTTGGGTAGCATGTCCTCGCGCTAGCTGCCAGCAAATAGAAAGTTCTCGGCCGCGGATGCAGACGACGTGAACTCGCCGTCTTTCTGTTTTCCATGCACAAGACGTGAGTTCGACGTATTTCTCTTTGGCAACGCACAAGACTACATCTACGTGTAGCCAGCTTCATCCCGATGAGGTATTATGTGATCCGCACTTTAGCGTCTTGTGACGCAGCATCAATGCCTACCGTCAAGACGCCCACGGCGTTGCCGTCACGTCCGTCGCATTGACAAATCCGCTGATCGAAACCTAGCAGAGTTAGACGCGCACCGTGGCGATGTCGATCTCCTCGTACACATTGGAGAGCTTCTTGTTGTCGTAGGTGTTGGGATAGCGGCGAGCTGCGTCCGTGCCGACCATGGACCTCGCTGCTCCACAAGCAGGTCGTCGATGCTCTTGGCCACTGGGACCTGCGGCCACTTCACCTCCCCATGGAGTTCAACGTAACCATGTTATCCTGGAGCGCCGTCGAGTTAGGCGATGCGGTGCCTTCTGGCGGCGACGGCAAGGCAACCGTACGGCGGGGCACGATCGACTATCTGCTCGAAGAAGCGAGCACGTGAACTGTACCAGGACCAACGGTGCTAGGAGCGGCCGGAGTACAAGGACACGCTGATGCGCCTATGGCGTCACCGGCGAGATGGTGGAGGCGCTGGACATGGCCTCCGTGGTGTTCGTGGATACCACGTTCGAGGGGTGCTATATGGATGGGGGCTTGGAACGGTTACCATACAAAGCCGTGGACTTGCATATGTTCGAGGGGTGCTATATGGATGGGGGCTTGGAACGGTTACCATACAAAGCCGTGGACTTGCATATGATGGAGTCAGAATAGAAATCCGGTTCCAGCTACCAAAACGATTGTGACGTACGAAGTACCACGGACGGACGAAAGAGAAACTTAAGCGCTATTATATAGTAGAGAGTAGAGATGATGCGATAGGCCTTCTTGCACGCTATTATTCACTTCTAGACGCCTTGACACTTCTTTCGTGAATCACAGGAGTGCTCGAATCATTGTACTGTATGAACCTGGTCAGTAGGCTATGGGCGGCAGTGCGTGTATGTGACTTGGACCTTGGGATATCGCTTCATTGCACGGCCTTGAAGATACACCAATGCTCAATATGGCGCCAAAGTCGAAAAAACATGGAGACGTTAAAGATTAAGATTGCTCGTAAAATTAAGAAGCGCTAAGGCGCGGATTTGAGGACAAGCCTTAGGAAGAAGAACTAATACAAGATTCATAACAGCATCGTGCTACCGCAGAACCACATCAGCATGAAACATTAACAAATTCTCTCTTCTGATTATATCACATAAAACTTATCTCCTCTATGGTTTTATTAGTGGGGAGATATTGAACTGAAGCATCGTTTTATTGAAATTTTATTTTGTACTAGATGGTATGTATATTGCATTGAAATTAATTTAGCGAACAATTCAAAAAATTATACTTATGTGGACAAACAACTTTGGAGAAACTGAAATTAAGTCCCGGGTACAACAAAGAATTAAACAAATTTTAGATAATGCATCACCAACTTGCCCTAGTTTGAGGATGGCCCACATCTATAAGAGACGTACTGCTTATGATAGATCAATGGTAGAAAATAGGCCTATAGTCCCGGTTTGCAAAAGATATTAATCCCGGCCGCGCAACCGGTACTAAATAGGCGCGACTAAAGGCCCCACCCTGAGTCGCCCCTCTTACGAACCGCGGCTAAAGGCCCGTCCACGTGGGCGGGTGGCGTGCGCCGGGTCGGAGGACCTATAGTCCCGGTTGGCCACACGAACCGGGACTATATGCTATTTCGTTATTTCTTTAATTCATTTGGGTTTCTAATTATTTCTCACTCTAATTTTTCACTCCCTTTTTTTCACTCTAATTTTTCACTCCCTTTTTTTTTCAGAATTTTTATTATTTGCTTAGTGTCTAACTACAATTATCTCTAGTCAAATTTCGTACTCGTGGTCAAACTTCCCGCTCGGTCACCCATGCTCCCACTACTCTAGCACTAGCACGCTTAACTTCCGAGTTCCATCCCGTCCCGCATCCAAGTGTTTCGCACGCATATATGTGATACTAGTATCATATCAATCCTATTAACATGTTGGTCAATGCCACATTTCTTTATTGTCTGAATTTCAAATAAATCTTTTAATAAACAAAAGTAATGATGTAATTAATAATTTTGAATAAATAAATAAACATTAACTTTTTAATTTGTATTATTTCTAAAAAAATATTCAGAAAAATAAAACTAATTCATTTTAAAATCTTAAAAATACAAATAGTATATCAAAATATTCAGAAAAATAAAACTAATTTATTTTAAAATTTTAAAAATACAAATAATATAACGAAATATTTCGAAAAATAATACTAATTCATTTTAAAATCTTAAAAATACAAATAATATATCAAAAAATTCAGAAAAATAAAACTAATTCATTTTCCCTTTTCCTAAATGCAAAATAAAATCTGATAAAATTTCATGAACCAAACCATATGAAATCTAAACCATATAAAATTTGCAGATCCAAGTTTCGACCATTATTTTGGACACAAGAACTGTTTTGGCAATGACTATTTGTGAGAATGATTTGAACCTAACTTTTAATATACATAACCAAAATGGACAAACTAAAATGTTCTGGATAGATATTGAAAAGATCTATCCATAGCACTTAGCCTCACATAATATAGAAATGTTTTTCTGTTTTGTTTTCTTGATGTTTTTTTGTTTGTTTTCTTGATGTTTTTTTGTTTGTTTTGAAATGTGTGTTTGACATAATATAGAAATAATATAGCTAGGAATTAATATAGAAATAATATAGAAATTAATAGAAAGACATATATCCATTACATAATATATCAATTACATATATCGAACGCAAGATGTGGTACGCAAACAACATCTACTCGAGCTCCGAAGAGTAGATGCGGAACAACTCGAAGGCAACGTATGCATCTATTGCTGCATACTCGAGATTGATCCGGTCCAGTGGGTTCTTCCCCCAATACATGTGATTACTCGAGGGGAAACGAGTCTTCATGGTTTTGTAGTCGGCGTGGATGAAGGCAGTTGCCATTGGAGCCATCCCGGTCTTGTGCCCGTACAGCTCATCAAAATGGATAAGGTCCTGAAGATCAATGTAGTGATCTTCAGGTATCTCAATACCCAAGCGCATCAACTTCTGCCGGTCTTGAGTGATGTCAACGCTACAGAAGTCGTACCCCTTGTTGACAAGAAAATCAACAAGTTCTGGAGATTGCTTTGAACTACTGCAACAAAAAAAATAGAACACGTGTTAGATATGTTGCAACACGTGTATTCTTCCAATGCAACAAACAAATCGAAAATGCAACACTATCCTACAAGAGAGATTGTACGTGTGCGTTACCTTGCCCATTAGAAGACCAAAACGATCTCCTTGAAGGCAATCTGGATGACGGCAACATCCCGTTGATTCGCCGTATACTCTAGATCAAGCCTGTCGAATCTCTGACTCCACAAATCCCTCAGGTGACCCTATCGGGTTTCGACTAGGAGAACTCATGGGCGTTGGTGGAAATCGTCGGCAAGACAGGGGGCAAGATTTACCCAGGTTCGGGGCCCTCGTAGAGGTAAAACCCTTACTCCTGCCTCTTGTCGATCTGTATTGATGATTAGATCAGTTACAATGGTGGTGCTCGAATCGAGAGTAGGTCTCGAGTCCAAGGCTTTGGGTCGTGCGGTATTGCTTGGTCCTCTACCGGTGGCTCTCCTGGCCTTATATAGGTGGCCAGGTCTCAAACCTTACCCGGAGAGGACTCAAAATCTAACCCTAAGTCGGTTACAGGTTTCCAAACTTAACCCGCAAGTCAATACGGGTGGGCTTCACATAGGCCTTCTAGAATACTTCAAGGACTCCTCTTCTTGGGCCTTAACTTTGGGCCTGAGATGGGGTGTCTTTACCCGCGGGGTCCAGGATCCATGCCTTCGTCAGTAGCCCCCGAGCGTTTGCTCGAGTGGGTTTTCTCCAGTCGAGTAGACGGTCAAATCTTGGCTTTTCTTTCCTGCGGGTAATCATCTTGGTTGTTTTCCTGTTTAAAGGGCGTGTACCCTGTATAATAAACTTTCATACTCGAGTATCGAGCAAATCAAGTGCCTGTTTTTTACGGCTTTTATTGCAGAAGGATACGGTACAGCAGCTTGGCTCTCCCGAGAGATCAGGGCCAATTAATTGCGACTAGGGCAAAAACATTTCTGGCCTACACAGATTCGAGACCTCCGACTCGAACCCAATAAGGTGATTGTTACGACTGGGCCGTTGTGGTCTTATCGAGTCGAACTTAACCTAAAGGGGGTACCCGGCGCGTCCGCTAGGATTTTTCTTCGTGTTGTTGACACGGAATCATACCGGAGGACGCAGCTTTTGAGTGCCATTCCAGGCCCTCAAGAAAGATCTTTCGGGTCTTACCTTCATATTCGAAGAATATGGCATCCAGATGTGCCTAGTCGGTTGAACGATCAAGGTTTTTATGATGTAAGTTATCATGTGTAAAAGGAAGGCAGGTTATATCTACCCGAGTGACGATTTGAGTTTCAACCGAAAGGATTTCCGTTCTGAGGAAAGTTATGCTCACATGAAAGAGTTTTCATGCTTAAAGTGCCGTGCCCATACGAAAGAGTTTTCGTGTATAGGGCATTTTTTCTCTTGTCTTAAAGAGGTCTCGTGTTATGATTGGTCGAAGGAATTTTCATACGAAGTTGTTTTCGTGTTTGAATTTTCCATTCCAAAATTCTTGAGCTTGATGTCGCGTGCCATGACGTCATGGCGCACTTTTCTCCTCCCGATGGGACGTGACGGAGTGGTAGCAGATGGGCTGGCCCACCTAGTCAGCTTTTTTACCGGGAAACGAGATGCCGCTTCCGTTTTTTATGCGCAGTAAATGCGCACGATCTGCTGTTAAGATCGTGGCACGGAACAACGTTCACCGTCCCTTCGTTTCATCTTCACACGTGGCGGCTGCGATACATGCCACGTAGCGCATCGAGTGGCTGAGATTGACTCGCTCCGTGTATAAATACGGGACTTAGCGCTGCGGTAAGATTCTCCCAGCCCTCGCCTTCAACCATCTTTTCCCTCGTGCTCATCTTCCTCCTTGCGCTCGAGCTCACACTATTAGCCATGGCCGGAGGCAAAAGACGTGGTGCCGCTGCTTCCGCATCCGGAGAGGTTTCCGCGCAACCTGCGCCTCGAGCTGGTGACTGGCGCTCGCCCAATATCACCGCGAAGAGCATCAAGGAGATGCAGCGGGAGGGGCTGCTGCCGGCTGAATCTGAGAAGCGGGTGCGCCTCGGGAAGAAAGAAGAGGTACCAAACCCGCAGTCGAACGAGCGCGTGGTCTTCGCGGACCACGTGTCTCGGGGTCTTTCCTTCCCTCTCCATCCTTTTCTCCTCGGGTTGCTGTATGTCTATGGCATACAGCTTCACGATCTTCCTCCAAACACGGTACAGCACATTTCGTGCTTCATCGTGTTCTGCGAATGCTTCCTTGGCATTCGCCCTCATTGGGCGCTTTGGAAGGCCCTCTTCAAAGTTCGCATCTTCCGCGAGAAATCGCGGGTAGACTCCGGGCCTGGCGAGCCGCTACGCACAGGTGGCTTCGGGATCCAGGCGCGACTGGAGAGCAGCTACTTCAACATGCACTTCGTCGACTCCGCCTAAGGCTGGCGGAAGAAGTGGTTTTACGTCATCGACAACAGCTCGGGTGGAATCGTAGAATTCCACCCGTTCGCTGTTTTGAAGAGGAGGAAGTCCTGGGCGCACAAGTTGTCAGCCGAAGAAACCCAGGTTGTCACGCCCCTACTTGCAAGAGTGTCCGCTCTCCGGGATCAAACCGCTGGAGTGGTACTCAACGGGCTGCACCTGGCGAGTATTTTTCTGAAGCGCAGGATTCAACCGTTGCAGGAAAGGCCTTCCACCATGTGGGAATACCAAGGCGCTGAAGATCCTAGTCGAGTGAGCCGCGAGGAACTTTCGAACGTTGAGTTCGAGAAGAAAATCGCGGCTGTCACCAGCTTGAAGGTGGGGGAGAAGTTCCCCGACTGCACAGTCGAAGCCTTCGACGCTTCGAAACCTCCACCAACTGCGGTTAGCTTTACCCTTCCTGTGTCAATATTTTCTTCTTTGCTTCGAGTCTTTGGTCGACTGAAATTTTTCTTGCCTTCCTCCGCCTTCTTTGTAGAGCTTAGCGGTGGCGAACTGCTATCCGCCAGTTGCGGGAGAGGACGCCTCGGAGTTATTGGCGAGTCACATGGACGGTTTAGCTGATACCAGTGTAGCCGATGCTTCCTCGAGCACCGAGGACGATTCTTCGGATGATGCGGAGGGCTCGAATGGCAGCCTTCGTCATTGCAAGCGTCCTCGGGTAGAGGACATTAACGAGACTACTTCCAAGGATAATTCCTTAGAAGAATCGCCCGGGAAGGCCCCTATTTCCGCGACTCCACTTCGCTCCCTCGCTCCTCCACCTTCATTCCCAGTAATCGCAACCGCTTGGAACGCGGATTTGCTGGATGAAGATGAAGATGACGAGTAAGTCCTTCTCCTCGTTCTTAGTTGAACGTTTTCTTTTTTCTTTTCTGCGCTTATGTTTGATTCCTTGTTCTTCCTTGCTGCAGTGTGCAGACCATCAGCCCTCGCAGGTACGCTTCTTCTGTTCCTCCCGAAAAGAAGAACAAAGCAGGAACTACGGGTGAGACTCTCAATGCTGGCACCGTCCAGAATTCTCCCAGCGCAGCCCCCTATGCGGCGACTGCGGAACGTGAAGCTCCTAGCTTTGCCGCCCGGACTTCAGCTTCGAAAGAAGTGACGGACAGTTCCACAGATCCTTTCTCCCGGGGCACGGGCCAGGTAAACTTTGCAGTTTGTCTTCGAATTTCTATCGGGTGCACGGCAGTGCTCCCGATGGGAGTAGCCCCCGAGGCTGTAGTCGATTGCTTGCGATCGGCTACAGGCTCAGAATCTTGTCTTATTTTCTTCGCCTTGGTTTTTATCGGGTGCACGGCAGTGCTCTCGATGGGAGTAGCCCCCGAGGCTGTAGTCGATTGAATTTAATCGGGTACAGGCTCTAATTTATATCTTCTAATCCTTCTACTTTTGTGCTTTTGCAGTCGCTTGTTGACTCGCTTGCGGCGGTTGGTCGCCGCGTTGTTCTTGCAGAATCGGAATGCGATAGGCTTCAGTCACACTATAGTCGATTCCATACCGAGAACGAGCTCCTTAAGAGTAAGCCTCGTTGTCTTCTTTCGTTTCTGTTCTTGTGTCCATTCTTGATGTTTAACAAATGTTATTGCGCAGCTCAACTCGAATATTCAGAATCCGAGAAAGCCAAGCTCTCTGAGCGGGCAGCCACTCAGGAAGCTAATCTGGCGGCTATTCGACAAGAGCTGGAGGTCTCCCGCATGCGGTCGGAGGATCTTGACAGGCAACTCGCGGATGCGAGAAAAGCTTTGAAGGATCAAGAGGAAGCTGGCAATAAGGCCGATTCTGACCTTGTCACGTTCCTCCGTCCCCTTGCTGAGCGTCTTGCGGGTAAGTGGCCTAAGGTCTCGCAATTGTATCTTGTATCTTGGTGAACTTGCGGAATTTTGACATTCTCTTCCTTTGCAGGTCTTCTAGATGTTCCTTTGGAGATCCCTGGGATCCAGCGGGTAGACGTGCTAACCGACACACTTGCTCAACTCAAGAGGCACGCAGAAGGAGTGTGCTCCTTGGTTAGCGATGCCACCCAATTGTTGTCGCAATTACACAATCGCTTCCTCCCCAATGCTGTAGCTCCATCCGCGCTAGACGACCTGCTGAAGATTTTCTCGGGGGGCAATCTCCTGGATGCTTACGCAGTCGCCCAGTCGGAGTCAGGCGCGAAGACTGCGATCCAGTTCGCGCTGGCACACGGAGTCAATGGTTTGGAGGAATCCTACTCGGCTCTTCCAGTCGATCCTTCAACGAGCAAAAAGGTACGGCTCTCTCGTTTTGGCGAGCAGGCCACCATTCTTGCTCGGAAGCTGTCTGAGCTGTTTTCTCTACTGAAAGGAGGGGCGACTGCCGCTAGTGGGAGCACCACTGTAGCTTGTTAGTTTTGTTCTTTTTTCCTTTCCTTCGTGAATGTAATGAACCTTGGGATGTATTCCCGTATTTTCATCGTCTTTAATCGAAGTGTTCGTTCTGGAAATTGCCTCCCGTAGTTTGTGTATTTTCTCCCGATGGGAGTAGCCCCCGAGTACTTTTGTCGTATGTGCGACTAGAAATACTTCGAATAGGGCTTCTTACTTCTTTCCTTGTATTCTTCCAGGCTACTGGGGTAGTTGCAGAATCTTCAAGTGGACATGCTACTCCAATAAATCCCCTTGTTGCCGCCGTTGGCACCTATGCGGGTCTTCGTGATAAGGTCCGGGAGAGTGAGCGTCAGCTTAAAGCTCTGCGCGGTGTAGCCGATGTGGCGAAGTCCAAGCAGAAACTGGCGGCTGATCGTGAGCAGTTTCTGATGGATCAATTATCGTTGGTTGCGAGGGATTTACTGTGTAAGTAATACAGCCCCCGTGTCTTCTTTTTGCTTTGTATGCTTAGCTGATCAAGCATGCTTGCTCTTCAGTTGTCAGACCTGATGACAGGGAAGAAAAGCAATGGGTGGAAAACCACATTGTTCAGGGGGCTGGTAGCTCAAATCCTCATGCGAGTAACTTCTGGTCCGATCGCAGTCGAGGATTTGTGATGGCCACCTTGAAGTTCCGTGTTCTGCAAGCGAGAATTCTCGTGAGTTCTTTTCACGAGGTCCTGATCGCGATGAACGCTGCTTTTTACCCACTCGAAAGGGGTCCCGAAGACTGGAGCTATCTTCTCAGGTTGTTTGGACGTGAGGGTGAGGTTCGCGCGTGTGTGCGCAATCAAATGACATGCGGTGCGGTTGTAGCTCTATCCTTTGTCCGAATATGGTATCCTGAAATAGATTTTCAGTCTGTAGCCAGGCTCCCAGATGATCCAATTGATGATATTTCCCCCTTCTATGATGCTGTTCGTCCCGTAGCGGAGGAAATCATCCAATTGTCCTCTGGGGAGGTAGATAGAGTGTTAGCGACTGAGAATGCTCAGCGCTTTGATTGATTGTCGGATGTGCACATCCTGTAATTTTTGTATGGTTTGTAAAAAACTGTTGTAAGGTGTGTAACCTTGTATGTATGATTTTTCCTGTGATGCGTAGTTGTAGGTGTAGCCCCCATGTGTTTATGGGGGGGGTACCTGTAACTGTTCAGCATGTAATAAATAGGAACCTTCGTATAAATATGATGGAGAAACCATGTGTTTTATTGCAATGACTGAAAAGCCATGTATTCGAGCTACAAGAGTGGCTAGTATAGCCTTATTTGTTGTGATAGCAAGTAAACCTAGGGATAGAATTTGCGGAGGTGCGCGATATTCCAAGGATTGGAATAGATTCCTTCAGTCGATGGATTATTTAGCCGGTAGGCTCCGCCTGGGATGACTTCGTGTATGATGAAGGGTCCTTCCCAGGGTGGCTCGAGCTTGTGTCCTTCCTTCTGCTTTAGCCGCGGCACTAGATCTCCAACCGCGAATGCTCTGTGGCGTATGCGGCGACTGTGATAGTTTCGCAATGATTGCTGATATATTGCTGATCTTGCGAGCGCAATATCGCGCATCTCGTCGAGTGCATCCATATCTTCTGCGAGTGCCTTGTTGGAGGTTTCTTCGCTGTAGGCCACAACTCGTGGGGCGCTGAATCTAACATCTTCAGGTAGGACTGCTTCTGCCCCGTATACCATGAAAAATGGTGTGTATTTCGTGGATCGGTTTGGAGTTGTGCGGAGGCTCCATAGTACGGAGGGTAGTTCTTCTGCCCAATGTCCTGCGGCGGGGTGTAGACGATCGAGTAGGCGTTTCTTAATGCCAGCTGAAACTAGGCCATTGGATCTTTCAACTTGACCGTTCGTTTGCGGATGGGCAACTGAGGCAAACTTGAAGTTGATGCCCTTTTCCTCGCAGAACTGTTGCGTTTCTTTTGCCGTGAAGTTTGTGCCATTGTCTGTAATGATGTCGTGTGGCACACCAAATCTGCATACAATGGAGTCGAGGAACTTGACGACACATTGGGCGCTAGCCGAAGTTACTGGCATGGCTTCGATCCATTTGGTGAACTTGTCGACTGCAACCAGCAGGTGTGTATATCCGCCAGGCGTGGACTTGCGTAGCGGTCCAACCATATCTAGCCCCCATTGTGCGAAGGGCCAGGCAATGGGTATCATGTGTAATTCCGTAGCAGGTGTATGTGGTCTCGGCGCGAATCGCTGGCAAGCCTCGCATCGTTCGACCAGCTCCTTTGCGTCGGTGGCTGCTGTGAGCCAGTAGAATCCCGCTCGGAAGACTTTTCCCACAATTGCTTTCCAGCTGGCGTGATGTCCGCAGTCTCCTTGGTGAATGTCCTGTAGTAATTCTTTGCCATCTTCGGGTGCGATGCAGCGCTGAAGTATACCCGAGATGCTTTGCTTGTATAATTCCCCGTTGATTATCCGAAAGGATTTACTGCGCCTGATTATCTGTCGAGCTTCGCGAGGATCGGCCGGGAGCTGTCTAGAGGACATGTAGTCGAGGTACTTCTGTGTCCAGACCGGCTCGACCAGAAAAATTTGTCGTGAAATGTTATGAATAAGCTCGATGATGGCAACTTGCGGGCTGACATCTGTTTCTGGTATTGCGGGTGCTCCTGCAGCTTTTTTGACTTTGACTGAGCACTGTATCATCCATTCGAAATATATTCCTGGCGGTATGGGTGCGTTTGTTGAACCCATGTTTGCCAGCCTATCTGCTTCTTCGTTGCTGGATCTCGCAATGTGCTTTAGCTCGCATCCCTTGAAGCTTCCTTCGAGTAGGTTGTACATGTCGCGATATGAGATCATGTTTTCAGCAATTGCATCGCATTCCTTCATTGTTTGCTGCACGATGAGGTTGGAATCGTCGTAGATCATGAGTCGAGTAGCTCCGCAAGCGACTGCCATCTTCATCCCGTGCAACAGGGCTTCATATTCTGCGTCGTTGTTTGATGCCGGATCATCGGGTGGGAAGTCCAATCGTAGGACGTATTGCAACTTATCTCCCCTAGGCGATATGAGGACGATCCCAGCTCCGGCTCCTTCGTTCCTTTTGGATCCGTCAAAGTATATTATCCAGTTTCTCGTGTACTCAGGTGGTCCGGGCGTTTGTAGCTCTGTCCACTCGCTTAAGAATTCCACGAGTACCTGGGACTTGATTGCTTTGCGTTCTGTATACGTGATGTCCCAAGCGCCCAGTTCGATGCTCCATTTGGCTATTCTTCCGGATGCCATAGGGTTGTTCATGATTGTCCCGAGTGACGCATCGTTAACCACTGTGATGGCGTGTTCCTGGAAATAGTGCTTGAGCTTTCGGGCTGTGAGAACAACTCCGTATGCGAGCTTCTGGTAATGAGGATATCGTTGCTTGCATGGTGAGAGTACTTCACTGATGTAATAGATTGGTCGTTGGACTCCGTATGCTTTGCCCTCCTCAGGTCGTTCAACTACGATTGCTGTGCTGATGACCTGGTTTGTGGCGGCTAAGTATAAGAAGAGTGGCTCCTTTTCTTGCGGTGTTGCAAGGACGCACCTGCTTTGCAATGATCGCTTCAAGTCTGCGAATACTTGTTTAGCTTCCGGTGTCCACTCGAATTTTTCTGTCTTTTTCAACAAATTGTAGAAGGGTAGCGCTTGTTCTCCCAATCGGGCGATGAATCTGCTCAAGGCGGCTAGTCGCCCTGCGGGCTGCTGGACTCCACGTAGATTGGTTGGCTCCTTCATAGTCAGGATTGCTTGTATTTTCTCTGGGTTGGCTTCGATGCCTCTGGCGGATACCAGGTACCCGAGAAGTTTTCCCGCCGGGACGCCGAAGACGCATTTCGTCGGGTTGAGTTTAATCCTGTACGCGTTGAGGGCGTCGAATGTTTCCCTAAAGTCTTCGAGGAGTGTGTCCTCAACGCGAGTCTTGATGACGATGTCGTCAACATACACTTGTACGTTCTTGCCAATGAGCTTGGCGAGGCATTTTTGCATGCAGCGCTGGTATGTTGCGCCAGCGTTCTTGAGCCCGAAGGGCATTGTCGTGTAGAAATATACGCCGTGTGGCGTGATAAATGTTGTTTTTTCTTCGTATTCTCGTTTCATCTGGATCTGATTATAGCCTGAATAGGCGTCCAGGAAAGAAAGGCGTTGACAGCCAGCTGTAGAATCCAGGATCTGGTCGATTCGCGGGAGGGGGAAGTTATCCCTGGGGCAGTGCTTGTTTAACGACGTGTAGTCGATGCATACTCGAAGGATGTCCGTGTTTTTCTTGGGAACTAGCACTGGATTTGCTAGCCAGGTGGATATCTTGATCTCCCTGAGGAAATTTGCTGCTAGCAACCTGTTTATTTCTTCTCCAAGCGCCTTCTGCTTGGGTTCCGAGAATCGTCGAGTAGTTTGTTTGATGGGTTTGGCGTCTGGAAAGACTTCGAGCGAGTGCTCGGCAAACTCCCTGGGTATTCCTGGCATATCTGAGGGCTGCCAGGCGAAAATTTCCCAGTACTCACGGAGGAGTTTGACGAGCGCGCTTTCCTATGCTTGCGAGAGGGTGGTTGAAACCATCGCTGTCTTCGTAGGACCTGTCGGGTGCACTTGATGCTTTCGGGTATCACTGTTGGCGCTGAACTCCAGCTCCGGTGCGTTTTTCTTCGTGAGGGGCATCACGGAGTGATCCGTGGTTTTTGCCAGCTCCTGAAGTTCTTCTTGCATCCCGAAAGATTTTGCGATCTCGTCGAATTCAATGTCGCATTTGTTGGATTTCTGAAAATCTCCATCGATTGTGATTACACCATATTCTCCAGGTAACTTGAGCTTCAGGTAGGCGTAGTGTGGTACTGCCATGAATCTGGCGAACACTGTTCGACCAAGAATGGCGTGGTACTGTGAAGGCCAGTCGACGACTTCGAAGTCGAGAAATTCTCTTCTGTAGTTGCTTCTAGTGCCTAGCACAACTTCTAAGTTGATCGTGCCAAGTGGACGGATTTCTTTTCTCGGAACTATCCCGTGAAAGGATGTCTCTGATTTCGGGAGGCCATCCAGATTCCTGTTCATCCGACGGAGTGTATCTGCGTAAATAATGTTGATACCGCTGCCACCGTCCATGAATACGCGGGCCAAGTCGTAGTTGCCGATTTGTGCTTGGATGGCGAGGGCGGCGTGTCCTGGTCGATAGATTCGTGGCGGGTGGTCCTTCATCGAGAATGTTATTGGCTGATCCGCCATCTTCAAGTATTCTGTTTGCGTCGGCGGTGTCTGCACGGCCATGCACAATTGCCTTGTGTTAGTTTTTTGGGCTCTGCGGGATGGACATACCTTCTGGATCATTGCGAGTTGCCCTGATGGATTCGGGTACGCGTTGGCTCTGGAGGTTTGTGCAGGTGGTGCGGGTAGCGCAGCTAATGCCATGTTTGCTGGTGGGGGTGGAAGTTGTGGCGGCCGGAATCCTTGATGGCCTCCTCCAGGAAGCGGTGGGTAATTTTGCGTGTTTGTGGGTCTTTTCCTGGCGAACGCTTCTGAGATGTCAATGAACTTCCTGCAATCCTTAAGAAGGTGCGTTGCCTTGGTCTTGCCCGTGCGCTTATCTGTAAATAGATGTAGCGAACAATATCCGTCAAGATCTTCCTCGGGTGACTTCTCTTCAGCCTTTGGTCTCCACTCGCGATTCCCACGGCGACCGGAGTCGCGGTTTCGCGTGAATTCCGCCGCAACTAATTCTTCTCTGTCTTCGTGGTCGTAATACTTTCTTCTTTTCCTCCGTCCATGGCGGTCTTCATCGTGCGCGGGTGATGATGCCCTTTCATTGCGCACCGCGTCCTCTCCGTTAGCCCATTTTTCGGCTATATTCATCAGTTCCCCAATAGTCTTGGGTGCAGCTCTACCCAGTTCTTTTCTGAAAGTTGTTCTTCTGGCGACTTTTGCGAAGGCTTCAATCGCTACTTCTTCCGAAATAGTTCCTGCGGTGTTCCTGAGTGTAGTCCATCGCTGGATGTACTCGCGGGTGGACTCGCCGCTTTTCTGCTTGCATGCTCGCAGCTCTTCAATGGTAGCCGGCCTCTTGTAAGTCGACTGAAAATTCTTGCAGAAATCGTGGTGCAAATCATCCCACGATGCATAGCAAGATTTTGGTCGTCTCTCCAGCCAACTGCGGGCCGCGCCGGTGAGATGCAAATTGAGGTATTGCATAGCCATGTTTTTTTCCCACGTTGGCATTTTACTGTCGTGAGGTAATCGCTCAGCCATTGAGAGGGCTCGAGTGAGCCGTCATACTTTGTCACTTCGGTGCTAAGCTTGAATCTTTTGGGTAGAGGCGCCTCAAGGATACTGCGGGAAAAGCAGAGAGCGCCGCAGGTTTCGTCATCCGAAGAGCCAGACGAAGAGCGCTCGCGATATCGCGAGGCCCTTGCCTTATCCACCCTTTTTTGAACGAGATCTGATCGCGCATCGTGTTCGGGCCGGTCGCGATCAGTATCCTTCCTTGGCTCCTTGCTTCTCCTTCGCGAGCGGCTGCCGTGATGCCGCGAGTTTTTGTCTCTCGGGCTGCCTTCGCTGCTGCTTCGACTATCGTCACGGCGCCGTGCTTCTTTTCCTCGACCACGACGTGTTGATCTGTCCCTTCTTGGCGAAGAACTCCAACGTTTACGGGATGTTTCCCTATCCTTGTCTTTTTCCTTCTCCCGTTCTTTCTCCAGTTGCTCTGCGGCCTTCTTCCTATCATAGTCGCCGAGCTTTGCGGCCGCCAGCCCCAATCCCTTGTGCACTTGTTTGTACTATTCCGCCCGAGGATCGTCTTCCGTCGGTTGGTTCATCTGCATATAAGTTGCTGCGGCTAGAACTACGGCGGCAGGAGTTTGCGGGTAAACATTGCCATCATCATCAACCCGCATGAGAGAAGGGGTGATCGATCTTCCGGTTCCGGCTAGGGATTCATTGTTCCTGGGTGTAGATGCTCGTCCTTTCCTCGCGGGTCGGGTTCCAACCGAGGGTGTTACGGATAGCTCGGCTCGCCTTTGCCTTGACTCATCCGCTGCTCTCCTTCGGCGGGCCAGATCTATCCGAGCGTCCTTGATAGTCGTGCCCGCTCTCACTAGGTGATAGTGGTAGGCAGCCATGTCTTCGTGTGAGGCCCCAGCTGCGTGTGGCTTGCTCGTTCGCATGGCCTCCTTTGCTCGCTTGCACGATTCCCGCGAGACGCCGATTATGTTGCGCTCTGCTGCGCTGTGTTCTGTTTCCGAGACTTGTTCCGACCCTGCCATGCAGACCTGAGCCAGTCGAGGCTCATTTGTCCTAGGCATGGGTCGAAAGTTTCTTCGGATTTTTGATGGTTCCTCTGTCGAGAGGGTATGATAGTCGTTGGCGTTGAAGCGGATGGACTCGCCGCTTTTCTCCAGATGGCGGCGTGAGTCGACAGCTCTAGATTCAGTCTCCGATTCATCCGAAAAGTGGAGGATTCCGTCCCTGTTGGTCATGAATTTTAAGCTCCCAAACGTCAAGGTGACGCTTTTCCCCAGATCCACGAATACCGGGCGCGATTCCGGCAAGTGAGGCGTGACTATGACAGATCCGATCCGTATAGGATTGTTCGGAGTCGTAGTCGCCGGTTCCCAACGAGAGTGGGTTGTCGATGAAGCCGAAGATGCCGGTGATCCAGCGCCCGTTGTCCCCACGGTCGGCGCCAATTGTCGAATCTCTGACTCCACAAATCCCTCAGGTGACCCTATCGGGTTTCGACTAGGAGAACTCAAGGGCGCTGGTGGAAATCGTCGGCAAGACAGGGGGCGAGATTTACCCAGGTCCGGGGCCCTCGTAGAGGTAAAACCCTTACTCCTGCCTCTTGTCGATCTGTATTGATGATTAGATCAGTTACAATGGTGGTGCTCGAATCGAGAGTAGGTCTCGAGTCCAAGGCTTTGGGTCGTGCGGTATTGCTTGGTCCTCTACCGGTGGCTCTCCTGGCCTTATATAGGTGGCCAGGTCTCAAACCTTACCCGGAGAGGACTCAAAATCTAACCCTAGGTCGGTTACAGTTTTCCAAACTTAACCCGCAACTCAATACGGGTGGGCTTCACATAGGCCTTCTAGAATACTTCAAGGACTCCTCTTCTTGGGCCTTAACTTTGGGCCTGAGATGGGGTGTCTTTACCCGCGGGGTCCAGGATCCATGCCTTCGTCAAAGCCTGAAGAACTTATGGTGTTCATCGGCTTCTTCATAGAGATTGCTCAAATGATTAAGAGCACTGGGGAGCCTCTCGCACATATTGGGGTAGGCCACGTCGAGATTCTTGCGGCATGGTGTGGACACACGGAGAAGGTTCCAAACGGGAGAACCCATGGGTGCTTGGTGGAGGAAGAAGAGAGGAAGAAGAGAAGAGAGGAAGAAGAAATAGAGAGTCTCGGGTGCGCACTGTAGCAATGGCTCGCGAAATAAAAACGCGCGGGAGGCGAGCTGTTTGGATCTTTAGTCCCGGTTGGCCTGGCCAACCGGAACTAAAGATCATTGGTCGCGGGTGGCCAGGCCAACCGGAATTAAATCCCTCCACGCGCTTCCCAAACCGCGACGCATGACCTTCAGTCGCGGGTCGCCTCCCGAACCGGCACTAAAACCCCTTTAGTCACGGTGCGCATGATTTGGGGACTGAAGGGGGCGTATGGAAGGTCTTTTTTCTATCAGTGGATGTTGATGATCTTAATATTGGTGAGCATTTTCCAGCAACCTTAAATTGTCTAAACATGTCCTCGTTTGTTATGGAGGCACTACTACTTATAAAATGCTACTACCTTAGACCTTATATCAAAGGTAGCTATATATCCTTACAAAGACATCGTTTAAAAATGAAATACAACAATGAAAAGTAGGACTAGTTGCATGTGTGCAACATGTTTGGAATGGGAGGCATCAAGAAGCACATCTCTGGGTGCAATCATGTGTCCCATCATTCACGTGTCATTCCTCTCCGTGGACGCCCTCATAACTCTCCAACGCTCATTCCAAAGCTCTGGAGCCATCTTGCACCTGTCCATGTGGAGCTAACTACTCGCAGCCTACTCCTACAGGGGCACTGATGTCCAAGACAGCCTGGCGTCGTACGATGAGGTTCCACTGGATGCTGCTTTCACACCTCCACCGTTTATATCATGGAATCTATGGATTCAGATGCATCGCTTTGGGCCGACATGAGAAAAATACTGCATAAGTAATTATTTTCAATCATTTGCGCTCTATATCGATCGGTCTCTTTTGTTCATTTCCTAATATGCAGTAGCTAATAACTCCCTTGTTCATTTAATTTTCTTTGCACTGTAGAGTTTGGAGACGGTTCTCAGGAGAAATTGTCGGTGAATTCAAACATAAGCTAGAATTTGAAAAGTTGGTTAATGTGGATATGCACCCACCGGGGACCAATCTATGTGGGTACTATGTTTGTGAGAACATACGGAGAGAAACCTCTGAGCGAAAGGCGGCGGAAAGCGTGCGGAAGGCGACGGATAACTTGCGGAGGAATCTTAGTCCAAAAGCTCGCTTCCGACCAATTCAAAAGGAATTAGCAGGATTTTTCCTTAGGCATGTCATCGATCCTAACGGAGAACACTATACGTCCGACGACGACCAATTCAAGAGATGACTTAGCAGGATTTTTCCTTTAGCAGGATGTTTTAAGTTGTGTATGGTCATCCATCGTAATTGTGTATGGAAACTTGTTCGAAGTTGTATATGGTCACCCGATATTGAATATATATTATATATTCCTCTTGAATTCTTCTTGTTTGAAATTTCATATGCATGTATATAGTAGCGTAGAATATGTGTACTGAAACTTCATCAAAATTAAAATAAAACAGAAAATAATATATAAAAAAAAATAAAAAACAAATTAAAAAGAAACCAGGTTAGCCACGAGAGGGGGGCTAAAACCCTAAACCTGCGGAGGAGGCCTTTAGTCCCGGTTAGCCACGAGAACCGGGACTAAAGGCCCTCCGCCCCGACGGACTCCTAGCGCCCACATGGACGGTCCTTTAGTCGCGGTTCGTACGAGGCGCGACTAAAGGGGGGGCCTTCAGTCGCGCATATTTAGTCCCGGTTGCACGGCCGGGACTAAAGGCCTTTGCGAACCGGGACTAAAGGACTATTTTCTACCAGTGTAAAGCCCCCCTCCTTTAGTCGCGCCTCTTACGAACCGCAACTAAAGCTCGTCCACGTGGGCGGCTAGCGTGCGCCGGGGGCGGAGGACGTTTAGTCCCGGTTTGTCACACGAACCGGGATTACAAGCTATTTCGTTATTTTTTTAATTCATTTGGGTTTCTAATTATTTTTGACTCCAATTTTCACTCCCTTTTTCACTCCCTTTTTTTCACTCCCTTTTTTTTCAGAATTTTTATTATTTGCTTAGTGTCTAACTATAATTATCTCTAGTCAAATTACTTACTCGTGGTCAAACTTCCCGCTCGGTCACCCATCCTCCCTAAACCTGCGGAGGAGGCCTTCAGTCCCGGTTAGCCACGAGAACCGGGACTAAAGGCCCTCCGCCCCGACGGACTTCTGGCGCCCACATGGACGATCCTTTAGTCGTGGTTCGTAAGAGGCGCGACTAAAGGGAGGGGGCCTTTAGTCGCGCATATTTAGTCCCGGTTGCACGGCCGGGACTAAAGGCCTTTGCGAACCGGGACTAAAGGACTATTTTCTACCAGTGTAAAGCCCCCCCTCCTTTAGTCGCGCCTCTTACGAACCGCAACTAAAGCTCGTCCACGTGGGCGGCTAGCGTGCGCCGGGGGCGGAGGACGTTTAGTCCCGGTTTGTCACACGAACCGGGATTACAAGCTATTTCGTTATTTTTTTAATTCATTTGGGTTTCTAATTATTTTTCACTCCAATTTTCACTCCCTTTTTTTCACTCCCTTTTTTTCAGAATTTTTATTATTTTCTTAGTGTCTAACTATAATTATATCTAGTCAAATTACTTACTCGTGGTCAAACTTCCCGCTCGGTCACCCATCCTCCCTAAACCTGCGGAGGAGGCCTTTAGTCCCGGTTAGCCACGAGAACCGGGACTAAAGGCCCTCCGCCCCGACGGACTTCTGGCGCCCACATGGACGGTCCTTTAGTCGTGGTTCGTAAGAGGCGCGACTAAAGGGAGGGGGCCTTTAGTCGCGCATATTTAGTCCCGGTTGCACGGCCGGGACTAAAGGCCTTTGCGAACCGGGACTAAAGGCCTATTTTCGACCAGTGTAAAGTCCCCCCTTTTAGTCGCGCCTCTTACGAACTGCAACTAAAGCCCGTCCACGTGGGCGGCTGGCGTGCGCCGGGGGCGGAGAACGATTTAGTCCCGGTTTGTCACACGAACCGGGATTACAAGCTATTTCGTTGTTGTTTTTAATTCATTTGGGTTTCTAATTATTTTTCACTCCAATTTTCACTCCCTTTTTCACTCCCTTTTTTCAGAATTTTTATTATTTCCTTAGTGTCTAACTACAATTATCTCTAGTCAAATTACATACTCGTGGTCAAACTTCCCGCTCGGTCAGCCATCCTCCCACTACTCTAGCACTAGCACGCTTAACTTCCGAGTTCCATCCCGTCCCGCACGCATGTATGCGATACTAGTATTATATCAATCATATTAACATGTTAGTCGATGCCACATTTCTTTATTGTTTAAATCTCACATAAATCTTTTAATAAACAAAAGTAATTATGTAATAATAATTTTGAATAAATAAATATTCAGAAAAATAAAACTATTTCATTTTAAAATCTTAAAAATACAAATAATATATCAAAAATTCAGTAAAATAAAACTAATTAATTTTACCATCTTAAAAATACAAATAATATATCAAAAAATTCAGAAAAATAAAACTAATTCATTTTACCATCTTAAAAATACAAATAATATATCAAAAAATTCAGAAAAATAAAACTATCTCCCTGTTTTCCAGTCCTTATGAATGCATCTTGATTAAGTGGTCATATCTCTTAATCTTAGGAAATCTTTTGTTTCCCCTTTACTAAATATTTTCTATTTTCCAGCCTTATGAATGCATAATGTCTTTTTTAACCCTTGATTTTATTTGAGCCATTTCATTAGTCTTCTTCTTTCACAAGGTTTTGAGACATTTAAGTAACCTTCTGTTTTCCATATAGAAATAATATAGGAATTAATAGAAATAATATAGTACATATATCCATTACATAATAGTAGTACTCGAGGGGAACAACTCGAACGCAACATAGCGGTACATAGATGCGGTACACAAACAACATCTACTCGACCTCCGAAGAGTAGATGCGGAACAACTCGAACGCAACATATGCATCTATTGCTGCATACTCGAGATTGATCCGGTCAAGTGGGTTCTTCCCCCAATAGTTGTGATTCCTCGAGGGGAAACAAGTCTTCATCGTTCTGTAGTCGTGGTGGATGAAGGCAGTTGCCATCTGAGCCATTCCGGTCTTGTGCCCGTCCAGCTCATCAAAATGGATCAAGTCCTGAAGATCAATGTAGTTGTGTTCGGGTATCTCAATATTTAGGGTGCGCATCATCTTCTGCCGGTCATTTGTGATATCGACGCTACAAAAGTCGAAACCTTTGTTGACAAGAAAATCCATAAGTTCTGGAAATTTCTTTGCACTACTTCAACAAAAAAAAATGGAACACATGTTAGATAGTTGCAACAAGTGTATTCTTTCAATGCAACAACAAATCGAAAATTCAACAACTATCCTACAAGAGATTGTGTGCGTACCTTGCCCATTGGAAGACCAGAACGGTTTCCTTGTAAGCAATCTGGATGACGGCCACATCCTTTTGATTGGCCGCGTACTCCAGATCAAGCCTAAAAAACTTGTGGTGTTCATCGGCTTCATAGAGTTTGCTCAAACGGTCAAGAGCTTCGGGGAGCCTCTCGTCTTTGTTGGTATAGGCGACGTGGAGATTCTTGCCACATGGTGTGGCCACATGGAGAATCTTGAAAATGGGAGAATCCATGGGTGGAGAAAGAAGAAGAGAGGAAGAACAGAGAGTCGTGCGCACTGTAGCAAATGAGGCCTTCTGCCTCTCACTCGCGAATTAGACCCGCGCAGGAGGCGAGCATTTTGGAACTTTAGTCGCGGGTGGCCAGGCCAACCGGGACTAAAGACTAGGAGGCGAGCAGTTTGGGCCTTTAGTCGCGGGTGGCCAGGCCAACCGGGACTAAAGCCCTCCGCTCGCTTCCCCAACCGCCAATCAAGACCTCCAGTCGCGGGTCGCCTCCCAAACCACGACTAAATACCCCTTAAGTCACGGTTCGGACATTTTGGGGACAAAAGGGGGCGTATGGAAGGCCTTTTTTCTACCAGTGTCCTATTATAGTTGAATCACTTGTAATTGATTGTTGGGATATGATAAGGAAAAAAACACAATTTACCTGTCAGTGCATAGATTGGTTTTACCGTAAAACTAACTTCTAGATATGCATACCTAACATGACATTGGAATAGAGCCCAAGTCTAGTCCATGCATCACATTTAGCTTCCTAATAAAAATTGTCAGTATGAGGTTCTTTATAGCAGGTCAAATTGATATCAAGACAAATTCATTATAAAAATATTGACATGGAACCATCATAAAAGTTAGAACCTTAATCACATCAATCAATGATGGCTCGCTTCTGAAAATATTTATAACATCATCAAGACCAAAATTATTAAATTGAAATAGAAAATAATGACACAACTACAATTAAACCATGTAAAAGCATGTCCACCTGTACATAATTAAGTATGGTACATGTATTCTAGAAAAGATAAAAGAAAAAAAAATTACGTGATGACACCTGAAGTATAATACGGTAGAAATAATTGCAGACTCTATGGTCATCACATGGAAATACGATTCAACGGATGGAAAGAAAAAATATCAGGAGAGTTACACATGCTAGATGAGAGCATGCTTTTCTATTGGGTCCCCAACATGGATTGAATTTTTCTTTGAAAAGGGAATGGCCCAGCCTCTGCATCTGGACAATGCACGCGGCTTTTATATTGAAACAAAATCATTTAGTTTACAAACCATCACAGCGAAAATCCAAACAGCTCAGGTATCAGCTAAAGTGGCTATAAAGATCAGCCACCTAAAAACCAGCATAATTAGACGGCTACTCATTGTAATCGTCTAGCATGTAACCATCCAACCGTGTTGAAGATAACCCGAACGACCGTCATCAGCCGAGAGCAACCTGCATCCAAATATCCACGTTGGTCTTCGGGCAGCATGAGAGACCACATATGAATCCAGTGAAGAGCTCGATAGACAACCTGCAAAAAATGACCCGCTTCCAAATTGTTAAAAATAACATCATTTCAGCAATTCCAAATAGTCCACAAGAAAGCACATACACCAACGTGTATACTAACTTATGTGTTCTTATCAACTCCGTTGAGACAGTTACCAAACTAATTAGTAAAACTAGCCGAAAGTGATATGCTAAAAGTAAAATGCACTAATCTCCATATTTTGCGAGCAAATTCACACGAAATAAACAAGCACATACACCAACACAGATTGAATACTGCTTATTGATACGTTTTGATACCATGGTCGGAAATTGATTAGTCGGTTCCATCTGCTGCCGCTGGAGATTGCTTTTTTCAGGTCACAATCCACTGAAATCAGCTACCGACGCCCGCAGCGAATAAGCGGGAGCGCCAGGGATTTCTTGTATGAGACACATTCTTTCACTCTTAACCTAAATTAAATATAGTTATTTGGCATTCGCACATAACCTGTACAATACTACCGGCTGTCATGCCTATACCATTAAGAAGAAAATAAACAAATAAGAAGTATCAAGGATGAACTCAGTAGTCTTTGCTGGATTACACAGAGGAAGCTCAAGTTTTATTAAATTATAAGAACACCAAAAGAAACTCAGCAAACCTAACATTAAATGGGAAAGAACTGGCATTACTTTGCTTTATGCATAATGTTAGGATGAAGCATTATTGCGGAAGAGGAGGACCATTTTTTGGGGATGTGCATGTCATGGAGGCTTACCTCGTCGCTTCCTGCTGGGTAATTTGCTCCACGTTTAGAGATGAACAGACCAGGGCGTCCTGCTAGGTGCTCATGCTAGCTTTGTTGTGGCTTATAGATAGACACGAGAGACGCAGAGGCCATTGAGCGGTAACTGAAGGCGGGATCAGGAGCCGACAACTGAAGGAAATAATCGGCGAGCAGATGGACACAATCACTTGTTTAGAGATTTTTTCTTCCGTTATGAGATCCGTAAGGAGACAGATTTGTGGATTAGTTTTTCCCTTCGGTTACCGTGCACGTGCATAGAGGCAACCTACCATGAGTCGAGATAAAAATCATTTAAACTCATGAGTCCGGATGCTAACAGCCTCGTCCTTTCTTTTGTATTTGCACGGTCAAATTCTAATTTGTTAGCCATGTCTAGCAAGAGTCTGGTTGCAACCATCAAGCTGCTCGCTCGATGGGAATATGGACGACATCTTATATGAAAAATTGACAACGTGTAGGAGGTTGTTCCTGTCAAAGGGTAGGCGGAAACGATACCCCTTTCAGGACTCGGGTACGTGTTATATAGGTGAGGGAAGAGCCCCCTCACGTGGCAGTACAAGGGTTGTACGTGTATGGTGGTGTACTACACCATACGTACACGTACGGGTACAATATGTCTAACACTCCCCCTTAATCTAAACTTTGGAAAAGATTTATATTACGCCTAAACTCATACAAGTTTCTAATAGGAAGTTCCTTGGTGAAGCCATCAGCAACTTGATCCTTACTAGATACAAACTGTATAGCTAATCTTTTAGCAGCAAATCGTTCTAGAACAAAGTGAAAATCGATCTCAATATGCTTTGTACGAGCATGAAAGACTGTGTTAGCAGAAAGATAAGTAGCCCCTAGGTTATCACACCACAAACGAGGTACCTCTCTTAATGCAACACCCGATTCTCCAAGAAGAGCTTCAACCCATATGAGTTCTGCAGTGGAATTAGCAAGTGCTTTATACTCAGCTTCTGTACTGGAACGAGAGACAGTTGCTTGTTTACGTGCACCCCAAGAAACTAGATTTAGCCCATAAAATATAGCAAAACCCCCTGTAGAGCGGCGATCATCTAAACACCCTGCCCAATCAGCATCTGAAAAAGCACTAAGAAGTGTTGAGGATGATTGTGTGAATGTGATACCAATCTTTAGAGTACCTGCAATGTATCTGAGTATACGTTTAGCAGCTGTACAATGTACTGTGGTAGGAGCATGAAGAAACTGACAAATCTTATTTACTGAGAAGGCCAAGTCTGGACGAGTAAGAGTAAGATATTGTAAGGCTCCAACAATGCTTCTGTATTGAGTACAATCCTGAGGACCAAGAGGTGATCCATCTGTCAATGATGACTGCTCAGATGAAGATAGAGGTGTGGGTGCAGGTTTACACTGAGTCATGCCCACTCTGGCAAGCAAATCTGTTGCATATTTTTCTTGTGTTAAGAGTAAACCATTAGTAATCTTTGAAACCTCAATACCAAGAAAGAAATGTAAATCACCCAAATCTTTAATGGCAAATGTGCTGCTGAGATCTTTTAGAAGAGTTGTAATGGCTTCATCAGAAGAACTGGTAACTATAATGTCATCAACATAAATCAGGACAAATATAGTGATATTGGAATTGTTGTAAAGAAACAGAGATGTGTCAGCCTTTGATGCTGAAAAACCAAATGCATGCAACTGAGAACTGAGTCTAGAGAACCAGGCCCTAGGTGCTTGTTTCAGTCCATATAAGGCTTTGTCCAATTTGCATATATAATGAGGAGTATCAGAATTTTTAAACCCAGGTGGTTGTTTCAAATAAACCTCCTCTTCCAGAACACCATGAAGAAACGCGTTCTTGATATCTAGCTGCCGCAAACTCCAACCTCGAGAGACTGAAATAGCTAGAACAGTTCTTATAGTTGCAGCTTTAACAACAGGACTAAAAGTGTCCTCATAATCTATACCATAACGTTTTTTAAAACCTTTGGCAACGAGACGTGCCTTATACCTGTCAATTGTACCATCTGAACGTCTCTTGATACGGTATACCCACTTACAGTCAATGACATTCTTGTGAGAACCTTGAGGAACGAGATGCCAAGTTTTGTTTTGTGTCAAGGCATCAAACTCTTCTTCCATAGTTTTTCTCCAATTTTCATCTGCTAGGGCCTCAGCCAGAGTGTTTGGTTCACCTGTAGATGCAAGTAGACCATACCGTACACATCCATCTTTGTATATACGCGGATTTTTTATACCTTTCATAAGTCTGGTGCGAACACCGAGTTGTGGAGACGTTGCACGTGTTGGTGGACGTGGGCGGCGTACATAAACACGCACGGGAGGATCCAGTGGCACACCGGAGGCAGCACGGGGCTGTAGCACACCGGATCCCGTCCCTGGCGCAGATCCTGAGACAGCGGAGGCCACACCAGCGCCGGGTGCAGCGGATCCTGGGACGGATCCCTATGCAGCTGTCGGCTCGGAGGAGACCCGCGCGGGAGATGGAGGCGACGTGTCGCTCGGGGACTGGGCGCGGTAGCTCGGGGACCGGTCGCCGTGAGCGCTGGCGCCAGCAGGAGAATCTGCGCCAGGCGAATCGCCCTCGGGATCGGACGCCGCGTGATCCGAGGAGGATCCCCAATCATCAGCATCGGGATCGTCCCCAGGTGGGATCTCTGTCGTCGTTTCGTCATTTTCTGCAGAAAATGCAGATTGCGTTTCCGAGGCCGTTTCTTCATCGTTTTCAATGGTGTTTTCTTCTGTAGGCTCCAAATCCTGTAGAGCATCAGTAATAGGCACAATAACAGGCATATGATCATTAGCATTAGCATCCCCATTATTAGATGATGTGAGTGGGAGAGATGATGGCAATAATAGGATGTCTTGTTTGAGACGAGCACCTGCATTGGGATGCATAGATGCAAATGGAAAAACTTGTTCATCAAAAATAACATCTCGAGATATGTAGACTCTCCCTGTGAATACATCAAGGCATTTTACTCCTTTGTGGAGAGGGCTATAGCCTAGGAAAACGCATCTTTTGGAATGAAAAGAAAGTTTGCGTTTATTATAGGGGCGAAGATTGGGCCAACAAGCACAACCAAGAACACGTAAGGCATCATAATTTGGAGCAATTTGAAGGAGACGTTGTGTAGGTGTATGAAAATCTAGGACTTTAGTAGGAAGTAGATTTATGAGAAATGTGGCAGTAAGGAATGCTTCATCCCAATACTTTAATGGCATGGATGCATTAGCAAGCAAAGCTAGTCCAACTTCAACTATGTGCCTATGCTTACGTTCAGCTGAGCCATTCTGTTGGTGAGCATGAGGGAAAGAAACATGATGTGAAATTCCCACTTTGCGAAAGAAACCATTGAGTTTTTCATACTCACCACCCCAATCAGTTTGCATGGTAATGATTTTGCGAGAGAATTTTCTTTCAACAAGTTGCTGAAAATTGAGAAACACTTGATAAACTTCAGGGCGTTTCTTGAGCAAATAAATCCACGTAAATTTTCTATAGTCATCAATAAAGCTTACATAGTATGAATGTCTACCCACAGACACGGGGGCAGGACCCCAAACATCAGAAAATATTTGCTCCAAAGGAGCAGTGGAGACACTAGTGGATATAGGATATGGCAACTGATGACTTTTAGCTAACTGACATGAATCACACACATAGGGATTTATGACTGGAGAATGCAAAAGATTGTTCTTTCTAATTATATGTTGAACTAGAAAAGACGATGGATGTCCTAAACGACTATGCCATGTGGATGAAGATGGCTTTATTGTGGCAAAAACATGCTTCTGAAATCCTGGAGATACTGGTTCTAGAGGGTAGAGACCACCACGACATGGACCCTTAAGGAGAACTCTTCTGGTGGCCTGATCCTTTATCAAAAAGAAAGAGGGGTGAAACTCAAAAAATATGTCATTGTCACGAGAAATTTTGTGTACTGATAATAGATTTTTAGAAGCACTAGGGACATGGAGTATATTTTTGAGATGCAACAAATCATCATGTGGGGTATGCAATGTGGAATGACCAATATGAGTTATTTTCATGCCCTTACCATCAGCTGTGTGGATGCAGTCACGTCCCTGATACTTCTCACGCGTGGAAAGCTTGCTCAGCTCCCCGGTGATGTGGTCCGTGGCGCCAGTGTCGGGGTACCAGGTGGTGTCCACCCCGTGAGATGCCATGTTCGCCCTCTTCTCTTCATGGTCACCCCCACCATCATCATCGGAGTCACCATCGCGCTTATAGCGCCACCAGCAATCGGAGGCAGGATGCCCCCAAATTTTGCATATCTGGCAGGTGGTGGCCACGAATGGTGTCGGTGTGCGCCTGCGACGATGTCCACGGCTATCGTCACGGCGGCGGTTCCTGTCGTTGCGCTCGGTGTAGCGGCCACGGTCATCACCGCGGTCGTAGCGACCACGGTCTCCACCGTTGTCACGGCGCCCTCCTCCTGTATCACGACGCACGTCACGGTCGCCGCGGTCGTCGCGGTCACCGCGGTCACCACGCGCACGGCGCCCATCATCGTAGCGGTCACCGCGGTCACGGTAGCCGCGTTCGCGATCGCCGCGCTCACGCTCGCGAGATCCACCGCGACCTCCATCTTCTTGCCGCGGGCGATCACCTCCCTTGGAGGGTTTTTCACGGCCACGGCGTGCGACGTTGGCGGAGCTGGTGTAGATGCCGGTGTCCTGCCCGCTCTCGGCGAGCATGTCCTGGCGCATATAGTGCGCACTGATCTGCCCGAAGAGATCGTCGAGAGACGTCCCCGGGTCTGCGTTGACAGATGCGACGAGGGAATTGTACGCTCCGTCGAGGCCATTGAGGATGTAGCCGACCAGCTCATCCTCGTCGATCGGTTTCCCGATGGCGGCCAGTTCGGATGCGAGGCCTTTCATCTTGGCGAAGAACTGCGCAGTGGAGAGATCGCCTTTCTTTGTGTTGTTGAGGGAACCACGTAGGTGTTGGATCTTGGAGCGCGAAGGTGTGGAGAACATGGACATCACCACGGTCCAGACCTCGGCGCAAGTTTCTAGCCCAAGAACATGGGCAAGGACTTCCGGTGACAGGGTGTTCAAGACATACGCGAGCACCGTTGCATCCCTAGCAACCCAGGCCGAGTAGGCGGGATTGGGGATGGAGGTTTTCTTCTGGTTTTCATCTAGCCCCTCGATGAGTTTGGCCGGTGCAGTCTCGACGCCGGTGAGGAGGTCCATGACCTGGGCGGCGCGGAGCGGCGGGTAGACGAGGGTCTTCCAAAACAGGAAGTTCCCGCGTGTGAGCTTTTGCGAGGGGGGGGGGGTTCCCAGCGCGGCGATGAGGGCAGTCGTCGATGCCATTGCTCGCCGTGGGGATCCGGGGTTTTGGCTTTGATCTTTGGCTTTTGGTTTTGGGTTTTGGTGGGTTTTCCGATCTAGGGTTTTTTGATCATCCGGCGGCTAGCTAGGTCATGGAGAGGCGATGCTCTGATACCATGTCAAAGGGTAGGCGGAAACGATACCCCTTTCAGGGCTCGGGTACGTGTTATATAGGTGAGGGAAGAGCCCGCTCACGTGGCAGTACAAGGGTTGTACGTGTACGGTGGTGTACTACACCATACGTACACGTACGGGTACAATATGTCTAACAGTTCCCATTGATGATTTGAGCAGTTTTCTCCTTAAACTAATTTCAGATGGTTTATTTGGCTATAACACTGAGCATTCCAAGTTTCTTCAGTACAGCCCCCAAAGGCATAATCTGCCATCAGCTTGGAAACTTAGTATTGAGGCTTGGGTGTGTTGGGGCAATGGAACATAGTAGAGTAGTGTAGACCAATCTCGCATTGGAGAAAAGGAAATTAATTCTTACGTACAACCACATTCCGCAGACCGTCGATTCTGTTAGGAAGCCGAGCTAACACTAAGTTAGGATCGAGAGGAATAGGGACGGAGCAGTGAAATAGATTGTGGCTGGGAGGCATACGGAAACACATAACCTTCAAGCAAGGGGTTCCTAGTGGAATAAAAACTCAACCATGTAATGTAACGCATCATGAAGAGTTACTGTATAAATTGGATCAACCAAATTCGGAAGCAGAGTACGTTATCTTGTAATACCGATTAAATAAAATTTTCTTGCCTCGGTACATTTCGAATACCTATATTTCTCATATTAATTCGGATTTGAAATCGTAGGTTTCACAGCATACAAGAATGGGGTTATGGCTGCTGAGAGCATATCTCGCCGTAGGGCAACGTATTGCTCGCCGGAGTCCAGCCCCAGCCCGAGCTGCTGGTCCCGTAAACAAAAGGTAAGGGAGAGGGGCGTTTCTGTGCCATGTGCTGCGACCCGTGTCGGAAAAGGTAAGGGGAAGCACTCCTCTAGTCATCTGCCTGTGCACAAATCAGTTCGAAAGGGTTTGCTCCACACGTGTAGCTACAGTTTGAAAGAAAAATATGACTCAGAAAAATAAGTTGAATCGAGTGGCCGAATGTACACCAAGTGTCCAACACAGCAAGACCGGTGCATGGGAGGGGAAATACTAGGTCCTAGGTGATGTTATAAAATTAGTAAGTGTACAGATATTTGTTAACACCCCACCGCAGTCGAGTAGCTCGGCAAGACGGAAAGACCGAACCTGCAAGAGTTCAAGGAAGTCATCGGCCATCCTTCTGTCATAATGTCGGCAAGGCGGTGAGTAGTTGTATCATGTACAACTCGTATTTCGACCAGAACCGCCTTCTCACGAACAAAGTGTATGTCTAAATCCATTACGTTTTTTCCGCCGGTGGTGAACTGGAATTGTTGACGTCTATCCAAGAAGATGGCGCTACACCGTGAGAAAGGGAGCATTCACCAAGCGGTTGAAGAAGCCATACACAATTGGCAATGGCGTTTTAATGGAAAAAATCAGGGAAAACGTACATGTGGTAATTTATTTTTGACATTTAATCTTTGTCTAAGATTTGTTTTAATGGATAAAAACTACGATTGCTGATTCAGTACAAATGTTAACCCTGAAACAGGAACTGAACCTAACACTGATGTGTCTGAAAGTGACATGTGTTCCCTTGATGATTGGCCTTCCCATGCTTGCCGCTATCGCCCGAAGCTACAACTACAAGAAGGTACTAGCTACTTTTTTTTACATCTGTGTTCTAATTTTTTTACAATCAACTACAAAATAAATTGTTTCTTTGTGTGTGTTTTGGGATGTAAGTCATGACATACAGAAGAAGAAAGGGCGAGTTCTAGTGAAAGGTTTGAAAGCCAGCAAGAAGCGTCATGCCAATGGAGCTTCAAAGCTAGGTGTTGATTTCTCTGAAACATTGGGTGGTCCAGTAGGAATGAACAACCGTTCATTCAAGGATGACGTGGTAATCATAATGAAAAGAAGGTTACAAATTAGTGGAGTGAGGAGGTGGTCAGACATTCACCCTAACATCACCCTAACATCCATCGACTCATCGTCGCAGATATGTTGGTGAGTACAACCTTTCTCACATGTGTTGTCTGCTTTTTTCGTCCATAATTAATGAACCACTACTAAACTAACTCTATATGTTTGTTCTACGCATTACAGGACATATATGAAATGCCAGATATAGCAGAAACAGCCGAAAAATTTCTTGAACTTGCAAAAGAGAGATACAGAGGCTGGCGAGGAAACCTAAGCAGCACTTATAAGGCATACAAAACAGATCATGCCAGAAGGGCATTTGTACCAGAAGATTTTCAAAAAGAAGAGTGGGAATGGCTGATCGAGTACTTTGGCACTGATCCGAAAGTCCTGGTTATTTCTATACTACCTGTTTGTGAATTTTGTACTTTCATGAAATGGCTTATCTGACAAGTTTTTTTTTATAATTGAATGAGCAGCAACTCAGCCAAAAGAACAAGGAAAACCGTACGCAGATGAAGACAAAACACAGAGTAGGATCAAAATCCTACTCTCAACTCAGTTTTGAGAATGTATGGGCCTACTCACTATGCATGCGTCGGTGTTCACTTTGCTTTAATGTTTATAGGATCTAATTGTTGCACTACATGCAGAGGGATTCAGAAACTGGAGAAGAGCCAGACTGTGTTGCTCTCTGGAAACTGACCCACACAAAGAATGAAACATGAACTACAACAGAGTCCAAGGATGTTTACGTGAGTTCACTGACTTAGAAGCTACTCTAAACATATTTACTGTTCTCCATCTTGGATGTTTCTTCATCTGATTTGAGAGTTTTTTTCGTAATCAGGACACAGCATGGAAAGAGAGATTGAAAACAGATCAAAGGAAACTGGTGTTCCAGTGTCAGCTGAACAAAGAATCAATATTTTCCAGAAAGCATATAAAGATATCGTTAATTGCAAGTCATCGCAGCCTCGTGGGTTCGGATACATGGCCCAGGTGCAAACTAGTTCTCAACGGTCTAAGTTGCTGTTTGAGGAGCAAGCTCGGGCTACGGCAGAGACCCAAAAAGTAAACTCCCAGCTCACCACGAAGGTCACTACTTTAGAACAGAAGTTACTAGATGAACGTGCAAGCATGGAAGAGAAGATTAATGTAGAGCGGGATGAGAGAGAAAATCTTGAGAAGAGATTAATGGAAGAGCTTTCTCAAAGGGAACAACTGATGGAGTTGGAGAGAAACTCAAGACAAGAATTTGAAAAAAACTTGGTTGCATAGTTTAACTCACAGTTCCAGGCAAAGTTTGAAGAGCTCTCCGCACAGATGGAAAAGCAGAAGACGACTACACCTCATGTGATGATAGTCATACAATTGCAAACTCGTAAGATTTAGTTGTTTACTTGCGTTGCTAACAGTGCACTTTGTTTTTGCAGACGTTTAAGAAGTTGAACCAGCAACCATCACTTACCAACAGTCCTGCTAAGAAAATAATTCCTCCTCACAGCACGATACAGAATAGTCGAATGTTTAAAGCATTTGTAAGTCACAATCTTGTACAATTCGGTACTAGTACATTCTCTTTTTGCTTCACCCACACTATAGCGTTGCTGCACCCACCCTATACTTGTTGCAGTTTATGTTTCACTATGGGTTGTGGCTTCGCTGAGTTACCACAACTGTTTTTGCTTCATCCACACACTATAGTCTGCTGGTTCTTATGTTTGAGCATGTGTTATTGCTGACTGGACTCACAACTTCTTTTTTTTACAATTGATTGAAGGACGGCAATCAAACTTCTGATGGAAAAAAATAGCTGCACTGGATATTTCAGTTTGATTTGATCTTGCTTTGATCCATATTGTACGAGAATTTCATTTGTATATATTATAAATAGCTATGAGAACTATTATTTTGTGTAAATAAACATATTTTACGTACCGTTTTGAACATTTTAATTCAATGCCCGTATTTTTTGTTTCCTTTTTTTTCCTATAACGTGGCAATAGGTAGTTTACCACGATAATTGTAGTGTTGCGTGAAGCCTCAGTCGCCACAACAAAGTGTTTTGTTGAAATAGACTCTCACCACCATGAGGGAGACATCGTCACAATATTTTGTCTCCACCAAACTAACTTTGTTGTGATAGTTGATTCATGTCACCAAACTATGTTCCTTGCAATAGATAATTCCCATACTTCTCGCCACGAAACTAAAATTTGTAGAAATAAAAAGGCGCAACGAATAGTTGCAATTGTCGTAGTTGTTTCTAGCTACTAAAATTTGGACGTTGCGAATAGTACATCTCGCCACGAAAATAAAATTTGTCGAAATACAATGGCGCCACGAAAAGTTGTAATTGTCGCAGTTGTTTCTAGCAACATAAAATGTGGATGTTGCGAATACTACATCTCGCCACGAAACTAAAATTTGTAGAAATTGAATGGCGCCACGAATAGTTGATATTGTCGCGATTGCTTATGGCTACTAATATTAAGTCCACTGCGATTACTATTCCAAAATCATCTTATCACGATTGATTGTGTGTGGAAAATCGTTGTTCCCACGCGTATAATGTTTGTTTCCATAGTTTTTTGCCACACAATTGGACGTGGCAAATAAACTCGACTTTTGCAACGAAAGAACAAGCGCAACGGAACACTCGCCGTTGCCACATTGGTCACTCACCGTGTTTCGGTATTTGTTGCACTAGAGGTGTACCAACGAAAAACGTACGTTGCGTTAGGTGCGAGACGCGACGGAAAAGTGCGTGGCAATTGGCCTAGGAAATGGTTGCAACTGGTTTCTTTTGTAGCCACGAATCTAACTGCGCGGAGACAGGCTTCTACCACGGAGGTTTCTGCAACGCCTCCCAGCGAAACCGATTTCGATGCAACACAAACCTATTGCGACGATAGGCCACTTTTTACAACGAATATTTTCGTTGCAATAGACCGCTTTTCTTGTAGTGCCTGCTCTAAAAATAAGATTGTATCATCGGCATACTGCAGGATAGACAAACCTCCATCAACTAGGTTAGGGATAAGACCTCCAATTTGTCCATTGTCCTTATCCCTAGCAATAAGAATTGCCAACATATCTGCAACAATATTAAAAAGGATAGGAGATAGAGGGTCTCCCTGCCTAAGTCCTTTTTTAGTCTGAAAATAATGACCAATATCATCATTAACCCGAATCCCTACACTTCCTCCCTGAACAAACTGCATAATCATGTTGCACCACTCCTGCGCAAACCCTTTCATACGCAAAGCTTGTTGGAGAAAAGGCCATTTGACCTTATCATACGCCTTTTCAAAATCAATTTTAAAAATAACACCATCCAATTTCTTCCTCTTAAGCTCATGGATAGTTTCATGAAGGACAACAACTCCTTCTAAGATGTTTCTCCCAGGCATGAAAGCTGACTGAGAGGGTCTAACCACCTTATTCACAATTTGGGTAATACGATTAGTACCCACCTTTGTGAAAATTTTAAAACTGACATTGAGAAGGCATATGGGGCGATATTGCTGGATCTGACCAGCATTCTCTTTCTTAGGAAGCAAAGTAATCACACCAAAGTTCAGTTTAAACAACTGAAGATTACCTCTCTTTAACTAGTCAAACATGGCCATCAGATCAGGTTTAATAATTTCCCAGAAAGTCTTATAAAACTCCGCCGGGAACCCATCTGGTCCAGGAGCCTTATTCAATTCCATCTGCGCTATTGCCTCAAAAACTTCTTCCACTAAGAAATCTGAAGTGAGAATATCGTTTTCTATTGCAGATGACAGAAATGATTTCAATGAATAGTATGTCTTTTAGAAGCAACCAACTAATGAAAATCCTAACAAATGCCTTTATGAACATATCGAAACAAATGGTGCTTACCTGAGTGCTGACTGTAATGATATCAATAACCATAATTTCTTCACAAGTGTGCTCCTATTGCTAACCTTTCATGGCCATGGCCATGACACCCATTAGGATTTTAGCTGCAAAGCACAACCGCATGTTAAAAGTTTTCGATTGACATGGCCTTCTCACTCCTTCTCACTCAGTTCCCAAAGGATCTACCGAGCTGTCAATTCCATTAGTTTAGAAGCAAGTAACTAAGATGCATGAGAAAGATGACATTGTAATGACTAATGGGAATATTAGACCAGGGAAAACGACTCAATGTCTAGTCCAGCTTTTTGCCCAACCAAAGAATAGGAGGAAGAGCTAGTACAATAGCTCTAGTACAATAGCTTCATGCATTGGGGTCTCCCGAGTCCAGCTCAGCAGCGTGTTTCCATCAGTAATTTACATGTTCTTTTCGACCATCGTATCATACTTCACAAACCAGTAGTCTCATAACCAACTAAAAAGAAATGCATAGTTCGATGACCATACTTATGAAGAGTATCAACTATCTAATACTCCCTCCGTTGCTAAATATAAGATGTTGTAGGTATTGTTCATGTTGTCTAGATACGTACTAATATGAGTGAACATATAACTAAAAGTTGTCTAGATACATGTAGATATGTGTAAAAGTGGAAAAATGCTAAAACATCTTACATTTAGGAACGGAGGTAGTATATACACATTTTCAAGATGAAAAGTATCTAAAGTGCGGCTCTACATTAATATGGCATGTCACTATGTGAACTTTTGATCCTTAGCCTGACTGCTGATCGTAGCACTCGAGCGTCGCAGAACAACACAAGTCAGTGAGATATGCTTCTATATATGATCATTTCCCTAAAAGGTGCTCATTTGTCATGGATATGCTTCTATATATACACCAATTTTTAAATATCTACGACTTTCATCTGATCATCTATGTCAAGAATTGCACAAGTTCCTAGCTGCTCCAACAATCATTCATACCACAACTAAATAATGTTGGTGCAGGAAGTAAAGGAAACAGGATTGTCCTAGAAATGGTACCCACTTTCAGTAAGGAGCAATGAAAAATAGTCACATCTATAGTTAACAATGACCCAAACGCTATGTGCCTATAAGAAATGTTTTATTTATTTATTAGACACAAGAATTGTTTCACGCACCAACCATGGGAAAACAAAGGATGATATTCAATGGGGAAGTGTCTACATAGTAACAATATAAATTTCTGTCAATTAGAAAACTGAACATTATCAAGTAAATTAAACACAAGTTTATCACCACAATTAGCTAGGTTGGATGGTTCCCTGCCTAACTGCTCTCTAGCTTGTGTAAACTGGAATTAAGATTTAAAGGGATCAAGAGAATTAATGGAATCTGCACAGAGCAATACAAAATTGTAAAACAGTAGTGATGGAGTTGAGATGAATCGATGAGTTCAACTGATACTCATTCGGACATCACGTAAAGAAAATGTAGAAGGGGGCCCCCAAAAGGAAAGGGGCAGAGCTCATCTCTGGATATGGTGCAGCAACGGCGCTCTTGCTGGTAGTGGATGTGGTGCAGCACTGCTGGTGCCGCTGGTCGGGTATGGGAGCCCCGGCGGGGGAGTAAACTGAAAGTTTGTGTTTCACACACTCCCCTTCCAATCACTGCATAGACCAAGAGGAAAACCCCCCAAATCAGTTCATCTACTTCACTGGACAAAAGGACGAAGCGAATACAATTCCATGAACAAAAAGTGTATAACAATTGGAATCTCGGCGGTGCCCAACAACATCGTCCAGCTCCGCGGCGACCTAGGTGTTATCTTTCTCATGCTGTGCGGCAGCGACCTGGGGATTGCAGCGGTGAAAAAGGTAGATTAGCTAAAAGGAGGTAGAGATATGAACTGCCGCAATCAGAGCAAATGTAAGGACATTTTATGCATAAAATGTTGACCATGGATACTTAACAATATTCTATGATAGTATGTATCTCTTAAATGAATTAGGAAACAAAAGTAGGCAAGCGTTGGTTTACTCAACCTTGTGAGAACTGCAGGTAGATAAAAGTCTGGTGTTGGGATTTAGCCTGAACAACATAAGAAAATGCCGAAAATCTTATTATCAGCTACAAAAAGAAGCATACTCCGTTATGGAGCTGCTTGCAAATCTTCTAAATAACACATAACCATGCCTGATAAAAAATACCAAAATTTATCTAGCTTACAGCTTAATTAAACTACTGGAACTAATTTTCTCACTTGATATATGTTTCAAGTGGGGCCAAATATACTCTAGCTGCATAGCAACATAAATCTAGGCTTGAACAATCAGATTTGAAAAACACATTACTAATAAGCATGACAGCCAAATATTTTAGAATCGGTTCAGAAAGACAGAGGTACTACAATAACATTTGGAAAAATAGGAAATTATATATAAAAAAAGGGACCTTCCATGTGTTAAAAATGCAAGTAATAATTTCAAATCTCCTGCATACTTGAGAAGTCAAATTGAGGCCAGCATCATCAAAGCCCAAAATTATTCGAGAAACTAAAGTTACTCCCTCCGATCCACAAAAAGTGTCGCACATTTTATACTAAGTTAGTACGAACTTTGTACTAAGTGAACGACACTTTTTATGGATCGGAGGGAGTATAAGAATATGTAGTACTAATGTATCAGCTGCAAAACTATAGTGGTGTCTGAAATTAAAATGTAGCAAGATATGGAAACTTTTCTCTGGCCTTTTAAAGTTTTACGTACTACTATGAAGAAGATAAATGTGCAAAGATTCGGTATTCAATTTACAATTCTGACACTCGCAGCTATATTTCCGCGAGTCGCCCCTGTACTATCCTTCCATCCCACATACATGATACCCACTAGTTGAATGCCCGTGCGTTGCTACGGGCCCTACAATTTTATTTATCATTTGGTTATTGCGCTTCATAGCAGAAAATCCACTCCATACTACTTCAACAACATGCCAATGCACATGTGTTCTTTTTTTTTTTCCAATTCTAGGAAATCACCATGGTAATTCCAAAGAAATGTAGAAACAACATTGATCAAAATATCCAATATGTGTGTGTTTCCTCAACCATTATGATCTTCCATTTCTTCCCAACACCTTTTGGTGGCACCAATCATCCATTGTTCCGATTCCTCAACATTATAGCCCTAAACTTTTTTACCTGTACAAAACACGATTTATTGTATTTTACTCGAAGGGCAGCGTTTTAGCTCCTAGGTGCATAAGTTAAGCACCCTTTTTTTTAAAACGTTTTACAAATAAATCTGAGAACCCACAAGTGCATCTTTACATCCCATGTGTTCACAATATTTCTTCACGAAAAACTGAATTGCATATAGGTGCCGTAAAAATTACAAAATCCGGTGCTAAAGTAAGGTTTTTCATTACACATGGTTTTGTATTTTTACACATGCCAATAAGTGTTGTTTTTCAAGAATTTTTTCTGTACACAGAATGTGGAGATGTATGTGTGATTGTTTTTGGATTTTCTTTCATATTTCAAAAAAAAAAAAAAAAATTGGGTAAAGAGGGCATGTGCACATGAGAGCCAAAATGATTTTTTTTTATTCTCGTCTTATATAGATAGTCTAGACATTTAACAATAGAACCCATCGTCCCTCTATACTGAATCTAGAATTATATCATTGGTTAGCCTTCCTTCATGACCGCAATCAGGATCCACAATCGTGGAACACTATTTAGGCCACAATACAGCAAACTCAAATATCTATGATAATACTTTACCTATACATTCAAATACCCGGAGATCATATCAATCAAAATCAGGAACCTTTGAAAAATAACTCGAACAGAGCGCCTCAGTGGGAATTTTTACAACAAAAAGAAAAATCTTCTAGTAGTCAAACACACAAGAGTTATGGCATATTAGAAGTCTTCTTTACACATAATAAAAATGAGCAAGTTGCAGATCCAATACATATCGATCTTTATATTCTTCAACGAGAACAAAGGTATTCGTTCAATCTGGTTTGGAAAGTACCATGTAGAGTTTTTTCTCCTTCTTCTCGTACAGCGCCAGCTCGCCAACAGTGTCTCCTTTCCCGCCTTCACACAGATCCTTCACGGCCTCACGGTCGTGGCGCACCTGCTCCACGCCGGCATCCTCTCGATGCCCTCCAGCTCACGCTCCACATTATCAGAGCAACACACATGGAACCAAAATGAATAAAATAAAAAACATCACCAACTGGATAATGCAACTAAAAGTAAGCACAAGCATAATTACCTGTTCTCATAGGCAAAACACCAAAAGCATGGCTGTTTTCGCTGATTCAGTTTCCATGAGTTGGAAAGGGAAGAGGGGAAGCCAACTTTTCGGCCGATGCAAATATGATCATCTGACGAGAAGACCATTATTTTCTGTATTTATCACATAAATGAAAGAGTTTGCATGAAGACATAAATAATCATATATGGGAAAAAAAACGAAGAAAATTAAACATGACGTGATTACCTGGATTCTTGAAGCTCGAGCGTGTGATCATCAGATTGATCCATTTTGAAAAGACAAAATGGCAGATCTACCAAGATCAAACATGAGCGGGAAACATGTTACGTGAAGACGAGAAAAAAAAATGTCGGTCTGTATTTACCATCGATGAGAAAATATGCTCCGAAAGTATCTACCGCGGCCGGGTAAACCATGTTGTGCCTTAGTACATACCATGCACACTTAGAGCTGATCATGGCTATGCTGTCCAATACAGCACCGGTCGGCCGAAGAACGCAATCGAAGCAGCACACACTCGCCACCACGTTCATGGAAATCTTGCATTGTAGCTCGGTTGGGATCACGGGGCTGGCAGCGTCACGGGAATCACCAACATCACAAAGAAGAGGTGGAAGAAGCACGTGCCATGTTGCTGCGCCGAACCGGGGCAAGATTGGAGAAACACGTGGCTGTGGTTAGTGGTGGCCAAGCCGCTTTAGCTCGGCGACGGTGAGTGGTGTCGACGCGCCAAAGGGCCCCGACACGGAGAAGGTGTCGACGCGCACCTATACCAGTAATACACCGACAAGGTCCGGTTGATGATGGATCGCAACCGCGGGTTCGTCCATTGCGCGGAGAGAGGTGGCTATGATGAACCGCTTCAACGCATGACGGTGGCAGAGGGCCATGGTACAGAAAAGATGTCGACCCCTCTCATGGACATGTGTAGTACACCGTCATTGTAGGGACGATGGGTTCTGGATCTCGGCGAAGACGGCTCAGAGAAGATGTCGATGCCGCTCGTAGACCGGTGGTGTCGATCTCCGTGTGTACGTCCGTGCGGCCGGTGACGTCGAAGGATGCGGGGCCGGACCCTAGGCCGCGGCGGCCCTCCGACGCAGGAAAGGCCCGAGAGGGCCGGACCCTAGTTGGTGACCTCTTCTTCCTCCCTGCAACCTGCTCATGATGTTCGTCAAGTTTGAGCTGCCCGCCAAAGCTTCCAGGATGTGTGGGTGTGCCTGGCGCCGACGTCCTACAGGTGCCTGACATGCGAAGATCTGGGCGGTGGCCTCGGCGTCCTTGACATCCACCATCCATCCGGCTGTGCGGATCTGTGCATTGCAAACGACACAAGGAACAACTAAATTTGGTAGTGTGCCGATAAAACTGGAAACAAATAATTTGATTTGATCACGAATTAATTTTACTATTAATGAGGAAATTGCTGCCTAATCACGAGCGTTGGAGGGCAGACCATCGAGGGCGACGGCCACTGATGCATGTAAACTTGCCTCTGGAGCTGGCTCACTACGGGAGAGCACATCTTTCCCGTGTGCTGAATTCTTTACCGTGTGCATCCAATCGGGCACACGGGAAAGATTTTCTTTGCCGTGTGTCGCACACGGTAAAGAAAAACGCACGGTCTAGTTACACGAAAAGCACACGGTAAAGTTTGACACACGGGAAAGAATCAAAAAAACACACGGGAAAGAAAACACACGGTAAAGATTACGGCCACGTGGCCATTCCGTTGCGGGGCAGAACGGAACTGTTACGTCAGTCCTTTGCCGTGTGCATGCACACGGCAAAGATATATCCTTTACCGTGTGCATGCACACGGCAAAGAACTGACATCAAACAACACTGCCCGCGCCCGCGGAAAAATATTACTTTATTTCTTTGCCGTGTGCATGCACACGGTAAAGATTATTTCAGTCTTTGCCGTGTGCATGCACACGGTAAAGAATTTTTTTTTTTTCAAAATAGCTTGTTTAGTTTATAATTACAATATTTAATTTTATTTATCAATTTATAAAAAATTCCCCTTGTTTATTATGGCCTACCAAAAGCATGCAACTAGTTTTACATTTCTACCCCTTTCGACGCCGTTACCGCGTGTTTTCGTATAAGTCCGGTATTTTACCAGCGAGTCTAGGGTATCACCGGAGGGGGGGTCTACAGAGCGTCTGGATGCCAACACAAGCTAGGGGGTTCCATACCAAGTTAGTATAGTTGTGTTGTGTGCTTTGGATGGCAAAGATTGCACTCCGGGGTGTGGGCCGCTTCACCGGCATCCACTTCTCTCCCGTGAGTTTACACGCGCTAATAGGGTGAAACTCCCGTATCGGACGAAACATCGTGAATCTTCCGAAGAGTTGTGTTGTACCAATGTGTATTAGGTTTCTATGGACTACCCTAACACAACCAAGCAACTAGTTCCACATTGCTAACCCCTTTCGACGCCGTTACCGCGTGTTTCCGTATAAGTCCGGTATTTCTCCAGCTGGTCTAGGGTATCACCGGAGGGGGGTCTACAGAGCGTCTGGATGCCAACACAAGCTAGGGGGTGCCATACCAAGTTAGTATGGTTGTGTTGTGTGCTTTGGATGGCGAAGATTGCACTCCGGGGTGTGGGCCGCTTCACCGGCATCCACTTCTCTCCCGTGAGTTTACACGCGCTTATAGGGTGAAACTCCCGTATCGGACGAAACGTCGTGAATCTTCCGAAGAGTTGTGTTGTACCAATGTGTATTAGGTTTCTATGGACTACCCTAACACAACCAAGCAACTAGTTCCACATTGCTAACCCCTTTCGACGCCGTTACCGCGTGTTTTCGTATAAGTCCGGTATTTCTCCAGCAGAGGTAGGGTTTCACCGGAGGGGGGTCTACGGAGCGTGTGGATGCCAACACAAGTTAGGGGGTGCCATACCAAGTTATTATAGTTGTGTTGTGTTCTTTGGATGGCAAAGATTACACTTCGGGGTGTGGGCCGCTTCACCGGCATCCACTTCTCTCCCGTGAGTTTACACGCGCTTATAGGGTGAAACTCCCGTATCGGACGAAACATCGTGAATCTTCCGAAGAGTTGTGTTGTACCAATGTGTATTGGGTTGCTATGGACTACCCTAACACAACCAAGGAACTAGTTCCACATTGCTACCCCCTTTCGACGCCGTTACCGCGTGTTTCCGTATAAGTCCGGTATTTCTCCAGCGGGTCTAGGGTATCACCGGAGGGGGGTCTACAGAGCGTCTGGATGCCAACACAAGCTAGGGGGTGCCATACCAAGTTAGTATAGTTGTGTTGTGTGCTTTGGATGGCGAAGATTGCACTCCGGGGTGTGGGCCGCTTCACCGGCATCCACTTCTCTCCCGTGAGTTTACACGCGCTTATAGGGTGAAACTCCCGTATCGGACGAAACGTCGTGAATCTTCCGAAGAGTTGTGTTGTACCAATGTGTATTGGGTTGCTATGGACTACCCTAACACAACCAAGCAACTAGTTCCACATTGCTAACCCCTTTCGACGCCGTTACCGCGTGTTTCCGTATAAGTCCGGTATTTCTCCAGCAGAGGTAGGGTTTCACCGGAGGGGGGGTCTACGGAGCGTGTGGATGCCAACACAAGTTAGGGGGTGCCATAACAAGTTATTATAGTTGTGTTGTGTGCTTTGGATGGCAAAGATTGCACTTCGGGGTGTGGGCCGCTTCACCGGCATCCACTTCTCTCCCGTGAGTTTACACGCGCTTATAGGGTGAAACTCCCGTATCGGACGAAACATCGTGAATCTTCCGAAGAGTTGTGTTGTACCAATGTGTATTGGGTTTCTATGGACTACCCTAACACAACCAAGCAACTAGTTCCACATTGCTACCCCCTTTCGACGCCGTTACCGCGTGTTTTCGTATAAGTCCGTTATTTCTCCAGCAGAGGTAGGGTTTCACCGGAGGGGGGGTCTACGGAGCGTGTGGATGCCAACACAAGTTAGGGGGTGCCATACCAAGTTATTATAGTTGTGTTGTGTGCTTTGGATGGCAAAGATTACACTTCGGGGTGTGGGCCGCTTCACCGGCATCCACTTCTCTCCCGTGAGTTTACACGCGCTTATAGGGTGAAACTCCCGTATCGGACGAAACATCGTGAATCTTCCGAAGAGTTGTGTTGCACCAATGTGTATTGGGTTGCTATGGACTACCCTAACACAACCAAGCAACTAGTTCCACATTGCTACCCCCTTTCGACGCCGTTACCGCGTGTTTCCGTATAAGTCCGGTATTTCTCCAGCGGGTCTAGGGTATCACCGGAGGAGGGTCTACAGAGCGTCTGGATGCCAACACAAGCTAGGGGGTGCCATACCAAGTTAGTATAGTTGTGTTGTGTGCTTTGGATGGCGAAGATTGCACTCCGGGGTGTGGGCCGCTTCACCGGCATCCACTTCTCTCCCGTGAGTTTACACGCGCTTATAGGGTGGAACTCCCATATCGGACGAAACGTCGTGAATCTTCCGAAGAGTTGTGTTGTACCAATGTGTATTGGGTTGCTATGGACTACCCTAACACAACCAAGCAACTAGTTCCACATTGCTAACCCCTTTCGACGCCGTTACCGCGTGTTTCCGTATAAGTCCGGTATTTCTCCAGCGGGTCTAGGGTATCACCGGAGGGGGGTCTACAGAGCGTCTGGATGCCAACACAAGCTAGGGGGTGCCATACCAAGTTAGTATAGTTGTGTTGTGTGCTTTGGATGGCGAAGATTGCACTCCGGGGTGTGGTCCGCTTCACCGGCATCCACTTCTCTCCCGTGAGTTTACACGCGCTTATAGGGTGAAACTCCCGTATCGGACGAAACGTCGTGAATCTTCCGAAGAGTTGTGTTGTAACAATGTGTATTGGGTTGCTATGGACTACCCTAACACAACCAAGCAACTAGTTCCACATTGCTAACCCCTTTCGACGCCGTTACCGCGTGTTTCCGTATAAGTCCGGTATTTCTCCAGCAGAGGTAGGGTTTCACCGGAGGGGGGGTCTACGGAGCGTGTGGATGCCAACACAAGTTAGGGGGTGCCATACCAAGTTATTATAGTTGTGTTGTGTGCTTTGGATGGCAAAGATTGCACTCCGGGGTGTGGGCCGCTTCACCGGCATCCACTTCTCTCCCGTGAGTTTACACGCGCTAATAGGGTGAAACTCCCGTATCGGACGAAACATCGTGAATCTTCCGAAGAGTTGTGTTGTACCAATGTGTATTAGGTTTCTATGGACTACCCTAACACAACCAAGCAACTAGTTCCACATTGCTAACCCCTTTCGACGTCGTTACCGCGTGTTTCCGTATAAGTCCGGTATTTCTCCAGCTGGTCTAGGGTATCACCGGAGGGGGGTCTACAGAGCGTCTGGATGCCAACACAAGCTAGGGGGTGCCATACCAAGTTAGTATGGTTGTGTTGTGTGCTTTGGATGGCGAAGATTGCACTCCGGGGTGTGGGCCGCTTCACCGGCATCCACTTCTCTCCCGTGAGTTTACACGCGCTTATAGGGTGAAACTCCCATATCGGACGAAACGTCGTGAATCTTCCGAAGAGTTGTGTTGTACCAATGTGTATTAGGTTTCTATGGACTACCCTAACACAACCAAGCAACTAGTTCCACATTGCTAACCCCTTTCGACGCCGTTACCGCGTGTTGTCGTATAAGTCCGGTATTTCTCCAGCAGAGGTAGGGTTTCACCGGAGGGGGGGTCTACGGAGCGTGTGGATTACAACACAAGTTAGGGGGTGCCATACCAAGTTATTATAGTTGTGTTGTGTGCTTTGGATGGCAAAGATTACACTTCGGGGTGTGGGCCGCTTCACCGGCATCCACTTCTCTCCCGTGAGTTTACACGCGCTTATAGGGTGAAACTCCCGTATCGGACGAAACATCGTGAATCTTCCGAAGAGTTGTGTTGTACCAATGTGTATTGGGTTGCTATGGACTACCCTAACACAACCAAGCAACTAGTTCCACATTGCTACCCCCTTTCGACGCCGTTACCGCGTGTTTCCGTATAAGTCTGGTATTTCTCCAGCGGGTCTAGGGTATCACCGGAGGGGGGTCTACAGAGCGTCTGGATGCCAACACAAGCTAGGGGGTGCCATACCAAGTTAGTATAGTTGTGTTGTGTGCTTTGGATGGCGAAGATTGCACTCCGGGGTGTGGGCCGCTTCACCGGCATCCACTTCTCTCCCGTGAGTTTACACGCGCTTATAGGGTGAAACTCCCGTATCGGACGAAACGTCGTGAATCTTCCGAAGAGTTGTGTTGTACCAATGTGTATTGGGTTGCTATGGACTACCCTAACACAACCAAGCAACTATTTCCACATTGCTAACCCCTTTCGACGCCGTTACCGCGTGTTTCCGTATAAGTCCGGTATTTCTCCAGCAGAGGTAGGGTTTCACCGGAGGGGGGGGGTCTACGGAGCGTGTGGATGCCAACACAAGTTAGGGGGTGCCATACCAAGTTATTATAGTTGTGTTGTGTGCTTTGGATGGCAAAGATTGCACTTCGGGGTGTGGGCCGCTTCACCGGCATCCACTTCTCTCCCGTGAGTTTACACGCGCTTATAGGGTGAAACTCCCGTATCGGACGAAACATCGTGAATCTTCCGAAGAGTTGTGTTGTACCAATGTGTATTGGGTTTCTATGGACTACCCTAACACAACCAAGCAACTAGTTCCACATTGCTACCCCCTTTCGACGCCGTTACCGCGTGTTTTCGTATAAGTCCGGTATTTCTCCAGCAGAGGTAGGGTTTCACCGGAGGGGGGGTCTACGGAGCGTGTGGATGCCAACACAAGTTAGGGGGTGCCATACCAAGTTATTATAGTTGTGTTGTGTGCTTTGGATGGCAAAGATTACACTTCGGGGTGTGGGCCGCTTCACCGGCATCCACTTCTCTCCCGTGAGTTTACACGCGCTTATAGGGTGAAACTCCCGTATCGGACGAAACATCGTGAATCTTCCGAAGAGTTGTGTTGTACCAATGTGTATTGGGTTGCTATGGACTACCCTAACACAACCAAGCAACTAGTTCCACATTGCTACCCCCTTTCGACGCCGTTACCGCGTGTTTCCGTATAAGTCCGGTATTTCTCCAGCGGGTCTAGGGTATCACCGGAGGAGGGTCTACAGAGCGTCTGGATGCCAACACAAGCTAGGGGGTGCCATACCAAGTTAGTATAGTTGTGTTGTGTGCTTTGGATGGCGAAGATTGCACTCCGGGGTGTGGGCCGCTTCACCGGCATCCACTTCTCTCCCGTGAGTTTACACGCGCTTATAGGGTGAAACTCCCGTATCGGACGAAACGTCGTGAATCTTCCGAAGAGTTGTGTTGTACCAATGTGTATTGGGTTGCTATGGACTACCCTAACACAACCAAGCAACTAGTTCCACATTGCTAACCCCTTTCGACGCCGTTACCGCGTGTTTCCGTATAAGTCCGGTATTTCTCCAACGGGTCTAGGGTATCACCGGAGGGGGGTCTACAGAGCGTCTGGATGCCAACACAAGCTAGGGGGTGCCATACCAAGTTAGTATAGTTGTGTTGTGTGCTTTGGATGGCGAAGATTGCACTCCGGGGTGTGGGCCGCTTCACCGGCATCCACTTCTCTCCCGTGAGTTTACACGCGCTTATAGGGTGAAACTCCCGTATCGGACGAAACGTCGTGAATCTTCCGAAGAGTTGTGTTGTAACAATGTGTATTGGGTTGCTATGGACTACCCTAACACAACCAAGCAACTAGTTCCACATTGCTAACCCCTTTCGACGCCGTTACCGCGTGTTTCCGTATAAGTCCGGTATTTCTCCAGCAGAGGTAGGGTTTCACCGGAGGTAGGGTCTACGGAGCGTGTGGATGCCAACACAAGTTAGGGGGTGCCATACCAAGTTATTATAGTTGTGTTGTGTGCTTTGGATGGCAAAGATTGCACTCCGGGGTGTGGGCCGCTTCACCGGCATCCACTTCTCTCCCGTGAGTTTACACGTGCTTATAGGGTGAAACTCCCGTATCGGACGAAACGTCGTGAATCTTCTGAAGAGTTGTGTTGTACCAATGTGTATTGGGTTGCTATGGACTACCCTAACACAACCAAGCAACTAGTACCACATTGCTACCCCCTTTCGACGTCGTTACCGCGTGTTTCCGTATAAGTCCGGTATTTCTCCAACGGAGGTAGGGTATCACCGGAGGGGGGGGGTCTACGGAGCGTCTGGATGCCAACACAAGCTAGGGGGTGCCATACCAAGTTAGTATAGTTGTGTTGTGTGCTTTTGATGGCAAATATTGCACTCCGGGGTGTGGGCCGCTTCACCGGCATCCACTTCTCTCTCGTGAGTTTACACGCGCTTATAGGGTGAAACTCCCGTATCGGACGAAACGTCGTGAATCTTCCGAAGAGTTGTGTTGTACCAATGTGTATTAGGATTCTATGGACTACCCTAACACAAACAAGCAACTAGTTCCACATTGCTAACCCCTTTCGACGCCGTTACCGCGTGTTTCCGTATAAGTCCGGTATTTCTCCAGCGGGTCTAGGGTTTCACCGGAGAGGGGGGCTACGGAGCGTCTGGATGCCAAAACAAGTTAGGGGGTGCCATACCAAGTTAGTATAGTTGTGTTGTGTGCTTTGGGTGGCAAATATTGCACTCCGGGGTGCTGGCCGCTTCACCGGCATCCACTTCTCTCCCGTGAGTTTACACGCGCTTATAGGGTGAAACTCCCGTATCGGACGAAACATCGTGAATCTTCCGAAGAGTTGTGTTGTACCAATGTGTATTGGGTTGCTATGGACTACCCTAACACAACCAAGCAACTAGTTCCACATTGCTACCCCCTTTCGACGCCGTTACCGCGTGTTTCCGTATAAGTCCGGTATTTCTCCAGCGGGTCTAGGGTATCACCGGAGGGGGGTCTACAGAGCGTCTGGATGCCAACACAAGCTAGGGGGTGCCATACCAAGTTAGTATAGTTGTGTTGTGTGCTTTGGATGGCGAAGATTGCACTCCGGGGTGTGGGCCGCTTCACCGGCATCCACTTCTCTCCCGTGAGTTTACACGCGCTTATAGGGTGAAACTCCCGTATCGGACGAAACGTCGTGAATCTTCCGAAGAGTTGTGTTGTACCAATGTGTATTGGGTTGCTATGGACTACCCTAACACAACCAAGCAACTAGTTCCACATTGCTAACCCCTTTCGACGCCGTTACCGCGTGTTTCCGTATAAGTCCGGTATTTCTCCAGCAGAGGTAGGGTTTCACCGGAGGGGGGGTCTACGGAGCGTGTGGATGCCAACACAAGTTAGGGGGTGCCATACCAAGTTATTATAGTTGTGTTGTGTGCTTTGGATGGCAAAGATTGCACTCCGGGGTGTGGGCCGCTTCACCGGCATCCACTTCTCTCCCGTGAGTTTACACGCGCTTATAGGGTGAAACTCCCGTATCGGACGACGTAGCCGTGCCGGGGTGACCGGGGGAGGGGAGCGCACGAGCGCCAGCCGGGACACCGCCCGCGGCGTCGCCAATGGCATCGCCCTCAGAGTCGCCTAACGGCTCTTGGGAGCAAATTTTCAAGGCAGATGACCCAGCTCAGTACCCATCGTGCACGGTAAAATCCCTTGACCACAATTTGAGACGCTGATTCAGTGATTCGCAAACTAGAAGTGCGCCGTTGTCAGCCAGCATGAGATTGAATTTCTGTTGGAAGCTATTGTCAGGTGCGTCCAACTGGGTAAGGCTGTGGCTGGCCAAGTCATACTCCAGGATGGCCTCACCGTCAGACAGGAAGTAGAGCAGCGAGTTTCCAACGAGCACGCTAGAATACCATGTGAAGTTGGCGATCTGGCCGTGCAGCGAGGTCGGCTCGCCCCACGTGCCGGTCTCTGACGAGTAGACGGAAGCAGATATGACATAATCCTCCTCGTCAGTGTCGTCATCATAGATGGCGGTGAAGACGAAAACCACGCGGAAAGGTCCCCGGAGGCAGTCGCATCGGTCCGCTGCATAGAGCACGGCCGCAGTCGGGCTCCTACTCTTGAAGGCCGCGGGAACCGGTGCGCGCTGCTGGGCTCCCACAGGAGCAGTTCCCAAGCACCCTACTAGCTCCTTTTGTGAGGGAACGCGTGTTGCTATACCATGTATTTACAAGCTATGGGTTAGACACATAAGTTGAACACTTCCCTATATATAGCGACTCTCGGGTTTTGCCGGACACAACGCCGGTCAGCGGTGGAATCCTAACACAATAATATAGGGAGTTCCATAATAGGTTGGACTAATAATATTATATAATAGTAATAATTTAATTATGAATGTAATAATAGTGATAATAAATATAGGGAGTTTCATAACATGTTGCGCTCCGGGGTGTGTGCGGGTTCACGGAGCAGAGGTAGGGCTTCACCGGAGAGGGGTTCGAGAGCATCGAAATCTTTTCAATAAACATGTTGAGATTAATTACTTAGTACAAATAATAATAATAATTGTTTTAATAATATTGTATAAAAGGAAAAGTAAAAAGAAGGGAGAAAAAAAAACAAAAAAAAAAAATCTTTCCCGTGTGCTTGCACACGGTAAAGAACCTATAAATCTTTACCGTGTGCCTGCACACGGCAAAGCTGCTCAAGTGGACCCGCGTGGCAGGGCTGCGCTGCCGTTTCTAGGTTAAGTCTTTACCGTGTGTCCCGATGTTTTGCACACGGCAAAGTTTTGGCACACGGCAACGTATGCCTTATACGTCCCGCACCGGTTCGATTTGGGGAAAAATTCCCCAATCGAACCACACACAGAGAACTTCTTCCCGGCCGGCCCAATCCGCCGCCGCCGTCGCCGATCTGCCGCCGCCGTCGCCTGCAGCCTCCTCCGCCGCCGCCGTCGCCTGCGCCCTTTCGACGCCGTTACCGCGTGTTTTCGTATAAGTCCGGTATTTCTCCAGCAGAGGTAGGGTTTCACCGGAGGGGGGTCTACGGAGCGTGTGGATGCCAACACAAGTTAGGGGGTGCCATACCAAGTTATTATAGTTGTGTTGTGTGCTTTGGATGGCAAAGATTACACTTCGGGGTGTGGGCCGCTTCACCGGCATCCACTTCTCTCCCGTGAGTTTACACGCGCTTATAGGGTGAAACTCCCGTATCGGACGAAACATCGTGAATCTTCCGAAGAGTTGTGTTGTACCAATGTGTATTGGGTTGCTATGGACTACCCTAACACAACCAAGGAACTAGTTCCACATTGCTACCCCCTTTCGACGCCGTTACCGCGTGTTTCCGTATAAGTCCGGTATTTCTCCAGCGGGTCTAGGGTATCACCGGAGGGGGGTCTACAGAGCGTCTGGATGCCAACACAAGCTAGGGGGTGCCATACCAAGTTAGTATAGTTGTGTTGTGTGCTTTGGATGGCGAAGATTGCACTCCGGGGTGTGGGCCGCTTCACCGGCATCCACTTCTCTCCCGTGAGTTTACACGCGCTTATAGGGTGAAACTCCCGTATCGGACGAAACGTCGTGAATCTTCCGAAGAGTTGTGTTGTACCAATGTGTATTGGGTTGCTATGGACTACCCTAACACAACCAAGCAACTAGTTCCACATTGCTAACCCCTTTCGACGCCGTTACCGCGTGTTTCCGTATAAGTCCGGTATTTCTCCAGCAGAGGTAGGGTTTCACCGGAGGGGGGGTCTACGGAGCGTGTGGATGCCAACACAAGTTAGGGGGTGCCATAACAAGTTATTATAGTTGTGTTGTGTGCTTTGGATGGCAAAGATTGCACTTCGGGGTGTGGGCCGCTTCACCGGCATCCACTTCTCTCCCGTGAGTTTACACGCGCTTATAGGGTGAAACTCCCGTATCGGACGAAACATCGTGAATCTTCCGAAGAGTTGTGTTGTACCAATGTGTATTGGGTTTCTATGGACTACCCTAACACAACCAAGCAACTAGTTCCACATTGCTACCCCCTTTCGACGCCGTTACCGCGTGTTTTCGTATAAGTCCGGTATTTCTCCAGCAGAGGTAGGGTTTCACCGGAGGGGGGGTCTACGGAGCGTGTGGATGCCAACACAAGTTAGGGGGTGCCATACCAAGTTATTATAGTTGTGTTGTGTGCTTTGGATGGCAAAGATTACACTTCGGGGTGTGGGCCGCTTCACCGGCATCCACTTCTCTCCCGTGAGTTTACACGCGCTTATAGGGTGAAACTCCCGTATCGGACGAAACATCGTGAATCTTCCGAAGAGTTGTGTTGCACCAATGTGTATTGGGTTGCTATGGACTACCCTAACACAACCAAGCAACTAGTTCCACATTGCTACCCCCTTTCGACGTCGTTACCGCGTGTTTCCGTATAAGTCCGGTATTTCTCCAGCGGGTCTAGGGTATCACCGGAGGAGGGTCTACAGAGCGTCTGGATGCCAACACAAGCTAGGGGGTGCCATACCAAGTTATTATAGTTGTGTTGTGTGCTTTGGATGGCGAAGATTGCACTCCGGGGTGTGGGCCGCTTCACCGGCATCCACTTCTCTCCCGTGAGTTTACACGCGCTTATAGGGTGGAACTCCCATATCGGACGAAACGTCGTGAATCTTCCGAAGAGTTGTGTTGTACCAATGTGTATTGGGTTGCTATGGACTACCCTAACACAACCAAGAAACTAGTTCCACATTGCTAACCCCTTTCGACGCCGTTACCGCGTGTTTCCGTATAAGTCCGGTATTTCTCCAGCGGGTCTAGGGTATCACCGGAGGGGGGTCTACAGAGCGTCTGGATGCCAACACAAGCTAGGGGGTGCCATACCAAGTTAGTATAGTTGTGTTGTGTGCTTTGGATGGCGAAGATTGCACTCCGGGGTGTGGTCCGCTTCACCGGCATCCACTTCTCTCCCGTGAGTTTACACGCGCTTATAGGGTGAAACTCCCGTATCGGACGAAACGTCGTGAATCTTCCGAAGAGTTGTGTTGTAACAATGTGTATTGGGTTGCTATGGACTACCCTAACACAACCAAGCAACTAGTTCCACATTGCTAACCCCTTTCGACGCCGTTACCGCGTGTTTCCGTATAAGTCCGGTATTTCTCCAGCAGAGGTAGGGTTTCACCGGAGGGGGGGTCTACGGAGCGTGTGGATGCCAACACAAGTTAGGGGGTGCCATACCAAGTTATTATAGTTGTGTTGTGTGCTTTGGATGGCAAAGATTGCACTCCGGGGTGTGGGCCGCTTCACCGGCATCCACTTCTCTCCCGTGAGTTTACACGCGCTAATAGGGTGAAACTCCCGTATCGGACGAAACATCGTGAATCTTCCGAAGAGTTGTGTTGTACCAATGTGTATTAGGTTTCTATGGACTACCCTAACACAACCAAGCAACTAGTTCCACATTGCTAACCCCTTTCGACGTCGTTACCGCGTGTTTCCGTATAAGTCCGGTATTTCTCCAGCTGGTCTAGGGTATCACCGGAGGGGGGTCTACAGAGCGTCTGGATGCCAACACAAGCTAGGGGGTGCCATACCAAGTTAGTATGGTTGTGTTGTGTGCTTTGGATGGCGAAGATTGCACTCCGGGGTGTGGGCCGCTTCACCGGCATCCACTTCTCTCCCGTGAGTTTACACGCGCTTATAGGGTGAAACTCCCATATCGGACGAAACGTCGTGAATCTTCCGAAGAGTTGTGTTGTACCAATGTGTATTAGGTTTCTATGGACTACCCTAACACAACCAAGCAACTAGTTCCACATTGCTAACCCCTTTCGACGCCGTTACCGCGTGTTGTCGTATAAGTCCGGTATTTCTCCAGCAGAGGTAGGGTTTCACCGGAGGGGGGGTCTACGGAGCGTGTGGATTCCAACACAAGTTAGGGGGTGCCATACCAAGTTATTATAGTTGTGTTGTGTGCTTTGGATGGCAAAGATTACACTTCGGGGTGTGGGCCGCTTCACCGGCATCCACTTCTCTCCCGTGAGTTTACACGCGCTTATAGGGTGAAACTCCCGTATCGGACGAAACATCGTGAATCTTCCGAAGAGTTCTGTTGTACCAATGTGTATTGGGTTGCTATGGACTACCCTAACACAACCAAGCAACTAGTTCCACATTGCTACCCCCTTTCGACGCCGTTACCGCGTGTTTCCGTATAAGTCTGGTATTTCTCCAGCGGGTCTAGGGTATCACCGGAGGGGGGTCTACAGAGCGTCTGGATGCCAACACAAGCTAGGGGGTGCCATACCAAGTTAGTATAGTTGTGTTGTGTGCTTTGGATGGCGAAGATTGCACTCCGGGGTGTGGGCCGCTTCACCGGCATCCACTTCTCTCCCGTGAGTTTACACGCGCTTATAGGGTGAAACTCCCGTATCGGACGAAACGTCGTGAATCTTCCGAAGAGTTGTGTTGTACCAATGTGTATTGGGTTGCTATGGACTACCCTAACACAACCAAGCAACTATTTCCACATTGCTAACCCCTTTCGACGCCGTTACCGCGTGTTTCCGTATAAGTCCGGTATTTCTCCAGCAGAGGTAGGGTTTCACCGGAGGGGGGGGGTCTACGGAGCGTGTGGATGCCAACACAAGTTAGGGGGTGCCATACCAAGTTATTATAGTTGTGTTGTGTGCTTTGGATGGCAAAGATTGCACTTCGGGGTGTGGGCCGCTTCACCGGCATCCACTTCTCTCCCGTGAGTTTACACGCGCTTATAGGGTGAAACTCCCGTATCGGACGAAACATCGTGAATCTTCGAAGAGTTGTGTTGTACCAATGTGTATTGGGTTTCTATGGACTACCCTAACACAACCAAGCAACTAGTTCCACATTGCTACCCCCTTTCGACGCCGTTACCGCGTGTTTTCGTATAAGTCCGGTATTTCTCCAGCAGAGGTAGGGTTTCACCGGAGGGGGGGTCTACGGAGCGTGTGGATGCCAACACAAGTTAGGGGGTGCCATACCAAGTTATTATAGTTGTGTTGTGTGCTTTGGATGGCAAAGATTACACTTCGGGGTGTGGGCCGCTTCACCGGCATCCACTTCTCTCCCGTGAGTTTACACGCGCTTATAGGGTGAAACTCCCGTATCGGACGAAACATCGTGAATCTTCCGAAGAGTTGTGTTGTACCAATGTGTATTGGGTTGCTATGGACTACCCTAACACAACCAAGCAACTAGTTCCACATTGCTACCCCCTTTCGACGCCGTTACCGCGTGTTTCCGTATAAGTCCGGTATTTCTCCAGCGGGTCTAGGGTATCACCGGAGGAGGGTCTACAGAGCGTCTGGATGCCAACACAAGCTAGGGGGTGCCATACCAAGTTAGTATAGTTGTGTTGTGTGCTTTGGATGGCGAAGATTGCACTCCGGGGTGTGGGCCGCTTCACCGGCATCCACTTCTCTCCCGTGAGTTTACACGCGCTTATAGGGTGAAACTCCCGTATCGGACGAAACGTCGTGAATCTTCCGAAGAGTTGTGTTGTACCAATGTGTATTGGGTTGCTATGGACTACCCTAACACAACCAAGCAACTAGTTCCACATTGCTAACCCCTTTCGACGCCGTTACCGCGTGTTTCCGTATAAGTCCGGTATTTCTCCAACGGGTCTAGGGTATCACCGGAGGGGGGTCTACAGAGCGTCTGGATGCCAACACAAGCTAGGGGGTGCCATACCAAGTTAGTATAGTTGTGTTGTGTGCTTTGGATGGCGAAGATTGCACTCCGGGGTGTGGGCCGCTTCACCGGCATCCACTTCTCTCCCGTGAGTTTACACGCGCTTATAGGGTGAAACTCCCGTATCGGACGAAACGTCGTGAATCTTCCGAAGAGTTGTGTTGTAACAATGTGTATTGGGTTGCTATGGACTACCCTAACACAACCAAGCAACTAGTTCCACATTGCTAACCCCTTTCGACGCCGTTACCGCGTGTTTCCGTATAAGTCCGGTATTTCTCCAGCAGAGGTAGGGTTTCACCGGAGGTAGGGTCTACGGAGCGTGTGGATGCCAACACAAGTTAGGGGGTGCCATACCAAGTTATTATAGTTGTGTTGTGTGCTTTGGATGGCAAAGATTGCACTCCGGGGTGTGGGCCGCTTCACCGGCATCCACTTCTCTCCCGTGAGTTTACACGTGCTTATAGGGTGAAACTCCCGTATCGGACGAAACGTCGTGAATCTTCTGAAGAGTTGTGTTGTACCAATGTGTATTGGGTTGCTATGGACTACCCTAACACAACCAAGCAACTAGTACCACATTGCTACCCCCTTTCGACGTCGTTACCGCGTGTTTCCGTATAAGTCCGGTATTTCTCCAACGGAGGTAGGGTATCACCGGAGGGGGGGGTCTACGGAGCGTCTGGATGCCAACACAAGCTAGGGGGTGCCATACCAAGTTAGTATAGTTGTGTTGTGTGCTTTTGATGGCAAATATTGCACTCCGGGGTGTGGGCCGCTTCACCGGCATCCACTTCTCTCTCGTGAGTTTACACGCGCTTATAGGGTGAAACTCCCGTATCGGACGAAACGTCGTGAATCTTCCGAAGAGTTGTGTTGTACCAATGTGTATTAGGATTCTATGGACTACCCTAACACAAACAAGCAACTAGTTCCACATTGCTAACCCCTTTCGACGCCGTTACCGCGTGTTTCCGTATAAGTCCGGTCTTTCTCCAGCGGGTCCAGGGTTTCACCGGAGAGGGGGGCTACGGAGCGTCTGGATGCCAAAACAAGTTAGGGGGTGCCATACCAAGTTAGTATAGTTGTGTTGTGTGCTTTGGGTGGCAAATATTGCACTCCGGGGTGCTGGCCGCTTCACCGGCATCCACTTCTCTCCCGTGAGTTTACACGCGCTTATAGGGTGAAACTCCCGTATCGGACGAAACATCGTGAATCTTCCGAAGAGTTGTGTTGTACCAATGTGTATTGGGTTGCTATGGACTACCCTAACACAACCAAGCAACTAGTTCCACATTGCTACCCCCTTTCGACGCCGTTACCGCGTGTTTCCGTATAAGTCCGGTATTTCTCCAGCGGGTCTAGGGTATCACCGGAGGGGGGTCTACAGAGCGTCTGGATGCCAACACAAGCTAGGGGGTGCCATACCAAGTTAGTATAGTTGTGTTGTGTGCTTTGGATGGCGAAGATTGCACTCCGGGGTGTGGGCCGCTTCACCGGCATCCACTTCTCTCCCGTGAGTTTACACGCGCTTATAGGGTGAAACTCCCGTATCGGACGAAACGTCGTGAATCTTCCGAAGAGTTGTGTTGTACCAATGTGTATTGGGTTGCTATGGACTACCCTAACACAACCAAGCAACTAGTTCCACATTGCTAACCCCTTTCGACGCCGTTACCGCGTGTTTCCGTATAAGTCCGGTATTTCTCCAGCAGAGGTAGGGTTTCACCGGAGGGGGGGTCTACGGAGCGTGTGGATGCCAACACAAGTTAGGGGGTGCCATACCAAGTTATTATAGTTGTGTTGTGTGCTTTGGATGGCAAAGATTGCACTCCGGGGTGTGGGCCGCTTCACCGGCATCCACTTCTCTCCCGTGAGTTTACACGCGCTTATAGGGTGAAACTCCCGTATCGGACGACGTAGCCGTGCCGGGGTGACCGGGGGAGGGGAGCGCACGAGCGCCAGCCGGGACACCGCCCGCGGCGTCGCCAATGGCATCGCCCTCAGAGTCGCCTAACGGCTCTTGGGAGCAAATTTTCAAGGCAGATGACCCAGCTCAGTACCCATCGTGCACGGTAAAATCCCTTGACCACAATTTGAGACGCTGATTCAGTGATTCGCAAACTAGAAGTGCGCCGTTGTCAGCCAGCATGAGATTGAATTTCTGTTGGAAGCTATTGTCAGGTGCGTCCAACTGGGTAAGGCTGTGGCTGGCCAAGTCATACTCCAGGATGGCCTCACCGTCAGACAGGAAGTAGAGCAGCGAGTTTCCAACGAGCACGCTAGAATACCATGTGAAGTTGGCGATCTGGCCGTGCAGCGAGGTCGGCTCGCCCCACGTGCCGGTCTCTGACGAGTAGACGGAAGCAGATATGACATAATCCTCCTCGTCAGTGTCGTCATCATAGATGGCGGTGAAGACGAAAACCACGCGGAAAGGTCCCCGGAGGCAGTCGCATCGGTCCGCTGCATAGAGCACGGCCGCAGTCGGGCTCCTACTCTTGAAGGCCGCGGGAACCGGTGCGCGCTGCTGGGCTCCCACAGGAGCAGTTCCCAAGCACCCTACTAGCTCCTTTTGTGAGGGAACGCGTGTTGCTATACCATGTATTTACAAGCTATGGGTTAGACACATAAGTTGAACACTTCCCTATATATAGCGACTCTCGGGTTTTGCCGGACACAACGCCGGTCAGCGGTGGAATCCTAACACAATAATATAGGGAGTTCCATAATAGGTTGGACTAATAATATTATATAATAGTAATAATTTAATTATGAATGTAATAATAGTGATAATAAATATAGGGAGTTTCATAACATGTTGCGCTCCGGGGTGTGTGCGGGTTCACGGAGCAGAGGTAGGGCTTCACCGGAGAGGGGTTCGAGAGCATCGAAATCTTTTCAATAAACATGTTGAGATTAATTACTTAGTACAAATAATAATAATAATTGTTTTAATAATATTGTATAAAAGGAAAAGTAAAAAGAAGGGAGAAAAAAAAACAAAAAAAAAAAATCTTTCCCGTGTGCTTGCACACGGTAAAGAACCTATAAATCTTTACCGTGTGCCTGCACACGGCAAAGCTGCTCAAGTGGACCCGCGTGGCAGGGCTGCGCTGCCGTTTCTAGGTTAAGTCTTTACCGTGTGTCCCGATGTTTTGCACACGGCAAAGTTTTGGCACACGGCAACGTATGCCTTATACGTCCCGCACCGGTTCGATTTGGGGAAAAATTCCCCAATCGAACCACACACAGAGAACTTCTTCCCGGCCGGCCCAATCCGCCGCCGCCGTCGCCGATCTGCCGCCGCCGTCGCCTGCGGCCTCCTCCGCCGCCGCCGTCGCCTGCGCCCTTTCGACGCCGTTACCGCGTGTTTTCGTATAAGTCCGGTATTTCTCCAGCAGAGGTAGGGTTTCACCGGAGGGGGGTCTACGGAGCGTGTGGATGCCAACACAAGTTAGGGGGTGCCATACCAAGTTATTATAGTTGTGTTGTGTGCTTTGGATGGCAAAGATTACACTTCGGGGTGTGGGCCGCTTCACCGGCATCCACTTCTCTCCCGTGAGTTTACACGCGCTTATAGGGTGAAACTCCCGTATCGGACGAAACATCGTGAATCTTCCGAAGAGTTGTGTTGTACCAATGTGTATTGGGTTGCTATGGACTACCCTAACACAACCAAGGAACTAGTTCCACATTGCTACCCCCTTTCGACGCCGTTACCGCGTGTTTCCGTATAAGTCCGGTATTTCTCCAGCGGGTCTAGGGTATCACCGGAGGGGGGTCTACAGAGCGTCTGGATGCCAACACAAGCTAGGGGGTGCCATACCAAGTTAGTATAGTTGTGTTGTGTGCTTTGGATGGCGAAGATTGCACTCCGGGGTGTGGGCCGCTTCACCGGCATCCACTTCTCTCCCGTGAGTTTACACGCGCTTATAGGGTGAAACTCCCGTATCGGACGAAACGTCGTGAATCTTCCGAAGAGTTGTGTTGTACCAATGTGTATTGGGTTGCTATGGACTACCCTAACACAACCAAGCAACTAGTTCCACATTGCTAACCCCTTTCGACGCCGTTACCGCGTGTTTCCGTATAAGTCCGGTATTTCTCCAACGGGTCTAGGGTATCACCGGAGGGGGGTCTACAGAGCGTCTGGATGCCAACACAAGCTAGGGGGTGCCATACCAAGTTAGTATAGTTGTGTTGTGTGCTTTGGATGGCGAAGATTGCACTCCGGGGTGTGGGCCGCTTCACCGGCATCCACTTCTCTCCCGTGAGTTTACACGCGCTTATAGGGTGAAACTCCCGTATCGGACGAAACGTCGTGAATCTTCCGAAGAGTTGTGTTGTAACAATGTGTATTGGGTTGCTATGGACTACCCTAACACAACCAAGCAACTAGTTCCACATTGCTAACCCCTTTCGACGCCGTTACCGCGTGTTTCCGTATAAGTCCGGTATTTCTCCAGCAGAGGTAGGGTTTCACCGGAGGTAGGGTCTACGGAGCGTGTGGATGCCAACACAAGTTAGGGGGTGCCATACCAAGTTATTATAGTTGTGTTGTGTGCTTTGGATGGCAAAGATTGCACTCCGGGGTGTGGGCCGCTTCACCGGCATCCACTTCTCTCCCGTGAGTTTACACGTGCTTATAGGGTGAAACTCCCGTATCGGACGAAACGTCGTGAATCTTCTGAAGAGTTGTGTTGTACCAATGTGTATTGGGTTGCTATGGACTACCCTAACACAACCAAGCAACTAGTACCACATTGCTACCCCCTTTCGACGTCGTTACCGCGTGTTTCCGTATAAGTCCGGTATTTCTCCAACGGAGGTAGGGTATCACCGGAGGGGGGGGTCTACGGAGCGTCTGGATGCCAACACAAGCTAGGGGGTGCCATACCAAGTTAGTATAGTTGTGTTGTGTGCTTTTGATGGCAAATATTGCACTCCGGGGTGTGGGCCGCTTCACCGGCATCCACTTCTCTCTCGTGAGTTTACACGCGCTTATAGGGTGAAACTCCCGTATCGGACGAAACGTCGTGAATCTTCCGAAGAGTTGTGTTGTACCAATGTGTATTAGGATTCTATGGACTACCCTAACACAAACAAGCAACTAGTTCCACATTGCTAACCCCTTTCGACGCCGTTACCGCGTGTTTCCGTATAAGTCCGGTATTTCTCCAGCGGGTCTAGGGTTTCACCGGAGAGGGGGGCTACGGAGCGTCTGGATGCCAAAACAAGTTAGGGGGTGCCATACCAAGTTAGTATAGTTGTGTTGTGTGCTTTGGGTGGCAAATATTGCACTCCGGGGTGCTGGCCGCTTCACCGGCATCCACTTCTCTCCCGTGAGTTTACACGCGCTTATAGGGTGAAACTCCCGTATCGGACGAAACATCGTGAATCTTCCGAAGAGTTGTGTTGTACCAATGTGTATTGGGTTGCTATGGACTACCCTAACACAACCAAGCAACTAGTTCCACATTGCTACCCCCTTTCGACGCCGTTACCGCGTGTTTCCGTATAAGTCCGGTATTTCTCCAGCGGGTCTAGGGTATCACCGGAGGGGGGTCTACAGAGCGTCTGGATGCCAACACAAGCTAGGGGGTGCCATACCAAGTTAGTATAGTTGTGTTGTGTGCTTTGGATGGCGAAGATTGCACTCCGGGGTGTGGGCCGCTTCACCGGCATCCACTTCTCTCCCGTGAGTTTACACGCGCTTATAGGGTGAAACTCCCGTATCGGACGAAACGTCGTGAATCTTCCGAAGAGTTGTGTTGTACCAATGTGTATTGGGTTGCTATGGACTACCCTAACACAACCAAGCAACTAGTTCCACATTGCTAACCCCTTTCGACGCCGTTACCGCGTGTTTCCGTATAAGTCCGGTATTTCTCCAGCAGAGGTAGGGTTTCACCGGAGGGGGGGTCTACGGAGCGTGTGGATGCCAACACAAGTTAGGGGGTGCCATACCAAGTTATTATAGTTGTGTTGTGTGCTTTGGATGGCAAAGATTGCACTCCGGGGTGTGGGCCGCTTCACCGGCATCCACTTCTCTCCCGTGAGTTTACACGCGCTTATAGGGTGAAACTCCCGTATCGGACGACGTAGCCGTGCCGGGGTGACCGGGGGAGGGGAGCGCACGAGCGCCAGCCGGGACACCGCCCGCGGCGTCGCCAATGGCATCGCCCTCAGAGTCGCCTAACGGCTCTTGGGAGCAAATTTTCAAGGCAGATGACCCAGCTCAGTACCCATCGTGCACGGTAAAATCCCTTGACCACAATTTGAGACGCTGATTCAGTGATTCGCAAACTAGAAGTGCGCCGTTGTCAGCCAGCATGAGATTGAATTTCTGTTGGAAGCTATTGTCAGGTGCGTCCAACTGGGTAAGGCTGTGGCTGGCCAAGTCATACTCCAGGATGGCCTCACCGTCAGACAGGAAGTAGAGCAGCGAGTTTCCAACGAGCACGCTAGAATACCATGTGAAGTTGGCGATCTGGCCGTGCAGCGAGGTCGGCTCGCCCCACGTGCCGGTCTCTGACGAGTAGACGGAAGCAGATATGACATAATCCTCCTCGTCAGTGTCGTCATCATAGATGGCGGTGAAGACGAAAACCACGCGGAAAGGTCCCCGGAGGCAGTCGCATCGGTCCGCTGCATAGAGCACGGCCGCAGTCGGGCTCCTACTCTTGAAGGCCGCGGGAACCGGTGCGCGCTGCTGGGCTCCCACAGGAGCAGTTCCCAAGCACCCTACTAGCTCCTTTTGTGAGGGAACGCGTGTTGCTATACCATGTATTTACAAGCTATGGGTTAGACACATAAGTTGAACACTTCCCTATATATAGCGACTCTCGGGTTTTGCCGGACACAACGCCGGTCAGCGGTGGAATCCTAACACAATAATATAGGGAGTTCCATAATAGGTTGGACTAATAATATTATATAATAGTAATAATTTAATTATGAATGTAATAATAGTGATAATAAATATAGGGAGTTTCATAACATGTTGCGCTCCGGGGTGTGTGCGGGTTCACGGAGCAGAGGTAGGGCTTCACCGGAGAGGGGTTCGAGAGCATCGAAATCTTTTCAATAAACATGTTGAGATTAATTACTTAGTACAAATAATAATAATAATTGTTTTAATAATATTGTATAAAAGGAAAAGTAAAAAGAAGGGAGAAAAAAAAACAAAAAAAAAAAATCTTTCCCGTGTGCTTGCACACGGTAAAGAACCTATAAATCTTTACCGTGTGCCTGCACACGGCAAAGCTGCTCAAGTGGACCCGCGTGGCAGGGCTGCGCTGCCGTTTCTAGGTTAAGTCTTTACCGTGTGTCCCGATGTTTTGCACACGGCAAAGTTTTGGCACACGGCAACGTATGCCTTATACGTCCCGCACCGGTTCGATTTGGGGAAAAATTCCCCAATCGAACCACACACAGAGAACTTCTTCCCGGCCGGCCCAATCCGCCGCCGCCGTCGCCGATCTGCCGCCGCCGTCGCCTGCGGCCTCCTCCGCTGCTCCAGGCCGACGAATCCCCCCGCCGGAACCTCCTAACGCCGGCGCCTAGCGACGAAGGCGCTGCACCCACCTGCGCCGCGCCCAATCTCCCCTCCACCTGTCCCCGGCCGCCGCTCACCTCCGCCCGTGCACGGCCGGCCGCCCTCCCCTCCACGCCGGTAACCACTCTTTCCTTCCCCTGCCCCCCTCCCCCTGCTGTAGAACATGCCAATTTGCTTTTGTTTCCGCTGCTCTTCGACGTCGTGTACAACGGCGAGCACACCTGCGCCGCACACGGCGCCGCGCCGTCCCTTCTGACCAGCCGCCCGGAGCAGCAGCAGCCACATGCTGCCGGCTCGCCGGTTGGGGCGGAAGGGATTCAGCACTGGCCAGCAGATCCCCTGACACCACCCGGGGCCATCGACGACTGCTGCCCACCAGTGAGCACCTGGTGCCAGCTTGCCGGCAACTATGGCTACGCGGCCGACGGCCTCGGGGCTGACATGGACTTTGAAGCTCAGCTCGACGAGTTCCTGAATCCTTGCCAGTTTTTCAAGCCGGACATTCAGAGCTTGTAGGCACCACGGCCAGTATCGTACTCTACTCCCAGCCTCCCACTGGCATTAGATTCAGACTTGTGTGATCACCGGTGGCACAATTAGAATATGACGATTATTTATCACTGCATGGAAACCATAAAAAGTGCCACTGGAAAGCACCAAAATGATCTACAAAACTCAAAACTCTGAATTGCAGTAGCTCCATAACTCCAATATATTATGGATCAGCATATGCACAAAAGCCAAACTGTGCAGTTTATTACAACAGCCCCTACTGGTTGACCAAAATGAAATGTTACACTCCTAGGCTACAATGTCATGCCATCGCTACTTGCACCAAAGGGAAATTCTCAAGGATTTACAAGTGCAATTCGGTGAACTAATACAAGTATCTAGACAGAACTTTTTTCCTTCCTGTCCTGAGGAGCTTCGGAATTGCTCTCGTCCGCGTCCTTCAGTTTCCTCAAGGCCCCTCTCAGACCCAACACGATGAACAGGTTTGTGAGAGTGAGGAGCGATTCCGCCGTCCCATGCAGCAGGTCGACGTTAGACAGTGAGGTCCCATAGTGAACCTTGGCTGAAAAGGGATATGTCCACTATATCGGTCAGTACTTGTTGTAAGAATGTGGCGAGGTTGTAAGGTTTAGTGAAAACTTATGGTGCAATTACCATATATCCCAGCAGGTACTGCTCCAGGGATGAAAGGCCGGTGCAATGTGCATGAAACAAACAGGGAAAGAATTAATTAACGTGAGACATAATTTTCTGCGAGCTAAGCTAAATAGAGATAAACAAAAAAAGATTTAGAACACAGCAGGGCCTATGTGTAGAGCAGATGGGCAAACACACACACATTGTGTTCAAACATTGAGTCCCAACAAAATTGCAAGGCTCCTTGTGATCTACTAACAAAATGGGTTGTTTGCGCCACTCACATGTACCGTTTATATACTGAATTTTCATTAGTCATTATATGTTTTTTCCAGCAATCACCTAAATCGAAAAATGATCCAATAGAAACAAGCATCAATTTTTTTTTGCGCCTTTCACGATTCTGCGCCTTGGCGTCAGATCCTGAGAACCCATCAGCTTACCACATGGCCACATAATATATATGCTCCCCGCCCGCCTCCCCCTGCGGTACTCGATTTGTGTCGAGGAGGAGTTCAGAAAGACAGGTAGATATTGTCTGTGAAGAAAAAGAAACCTGTGGCTGCTTGAATCAGGCCGAGCTGCTATCGAGGCTGTGAGCGTGAATTGATGGTCATTTAGTGTGATCCTGATATCGCTGAAATACCACCAAATCGACCTCTACGGTCCCGTTCCTGCAAGCTCCTCCTCGGTGGCGGTGCCGCTCCTCCTCGGTGGGCATAATGTAGGGCATGTCGTAGAGGTAGGGGGCGCGAAAGCTCGGTAGCGGTGCCGCTCCCCCTCGGTGGGCGACGGCGCGGAAGCTCGATGGGTGACGGCGTGGAAGCGGAAGTGATTGCCTGTTTAGCGCGGTGGACGCGCCGCGCGACGGGAAAAACACGGTGGCGGCTATCGACGTTTGGCTAGGCGGCGGTGATGTAGGTGGCGAGGTGGCAGCGATGTGATGGGATGTCGGTGATGGTGGTTATGCCATCGATGGACGAAACTAGGTTAGATAATATTTTGTGGGCCTCGCTTGTCAGTGCCCTTTTCACCTAGAGTCGGCGCTGTCTGTGTGAGCCGCGTTAGGGTTCGAGCATCGAAGATGCCGTCGGTTGCAATTTTTGTGGCGACATCGTCGTTGGCAAGTCGATGGTGATGTTGTTGCCGAGTGCGTCGATGATTAAATATGTTTTTGTTGTCATACAAATGTGCTTACATATGTTGTTTTCTATGTTTTCAGATGGACTAGGTCTCGCCATTCACCAGCGTAGGCCCCGCGTGCTCCGGTGCGCGTCCCCGAGCTTCTCCTTCCTTGCTGCTCCACCGTCTTCGATTTCGCCCTGTGCGGTTGAGGTGAGCTAGAATTCCCTGTCCTCCGCCCTTCCTCCCCTTGCTCTGCCCCGGCCTTCGAGCCGATGCCACATTTATTTTAATGCATAGTCGCGTAACCCTAGGCGTCTCCCGTCCGGAAGGGTTACAAATTTATAAATATGCAGGACTGTCCGTCTCTGCATATTTATAACCGTAACTCCTCCGGATTGTCCACGTTTTTGGACAGCCCGAGTATGTGTAGATTGAGTCGCGTTTCATGTTCTACCCCTTCCTGAGACGGAATTTCGATGGCACCTCCCTGTTGTTCTTCGGATGCACACCCTCTCGGCTTGATAAGCTCGAGACGTGTATTCTGAAGAACAGCGGGGAGGTGCTGCCGAAATTCCATCTCGGGTCGGGGTAGAACATGGAACGCGACTCAATCTGCACATACTCGGGTGGGATTAGGCCCCTACCTATTAGAACTGTAGGTGAACCCTTGCATGCTTTGAAACATAAAATTTGTCCGTAATTAAATTGACGACATTGAATAATTTTCTTATTACTTGCTTCATATTACTTGGCGATATCGTAACAGCTGTCAACCAAAAGAGTCGAGGAAGATGACTGACCGTGAGTGGATGTACATTGGCCGGGAAAGTGAAACCAAGATTAGTACTCACTGGTTTCGTAAGGTGGATGGATTCTTGGATCAAGCGTTTGCTGAGGGGAAATCTACTGCTTGGTGTCCGTGCGGTAAATGTAGGAACAACAGAATAAAAGTCAGGGATTCGATTGGAATAGACCTCGTTAAATATGGGTTTGTGGAGAACTACTACGTGTGGACGTACCATGGTGAGTAGGACCGTGTCATAGTGGAGGAGGCGGGAGAAGATGAGTCCGAGTCCGAGGACGACCGTGATAACGGGTTGTTAGGAGACATGGTAAATGACTTCCGTGATGCACAAGTGGAAGAAGAGGAGCCAGAGGGTGCCGCGAAGGCTTTCTATGATATGTTAGAGTCCTCGGCTGCGCCTCTTCACCCCCACACGGAGTACAGGCAGCTGAAGGCCATCGGTGATATTATGGCTATCAAGGCCCGGTATAACCTTCCTCGAGACTGCTTTGATGACATAATGACCGTCGTTGGTCGCTGGCTCCCTGAAGGTCACATTCTGCCTTCGAGCTTCTACGGGTCGAAGAAAATCCTCCGTGCACTTAACATGCCGTACGAGCAGATCCATGCCTGTCCGGAGGGATGCGTCCTATTTAGGAAAGAATACGAGCAGTCCGGATACTGTCCCAAGTGCGGATCCTCAAGGTATGTGGAGGTAGACCCGGGTAATGGTCAGAAGAGGCAGAGCGCTGTCCCCGCCAACATCCTTAGGTATCTTCCGGTCGTACCAAGGATTCAGCGACTTTTCATGGACAAGGACACTGCGAAAATGATGACATGGCACAAAGATGGGAAAAGATACAAGGAAGACGCGAGCAAGAGGAAGATGATGGTACATCCGTCGGACGGTCAAGCATGGAAGAATTTTGACAACAAACATCGTGTGAAAGCAGCCGAGGCTCGGAATGTGCGAATTGCCATGTCGACCGATGGGTTCAATCCGTATGGTATGACGGCTGCCTCATACAGTTGCTGGCCCGTGTTTGTTATCCCGCTGAATCTCCCACCCGGCGCCATTATGCAACGCAAGTACATGTTCCTGTCGTTGATAATTCCGGGGCCCAACTACCCGGGAAAAAATATGAGTGTGTACATGCAGCCGTTGATGGATGAGCTGAAAGAAGCTTGGGTTACGGGATTCCGTACATACGACCGAGCTACCAAGACACACTTCAATATGTTTGTCTGGTACCAGTACTCATTGCATGACCTACCGGCTTTTGGGCTGTTCATAGGCTGGTCCGTTCACGGAAAGTTTCCATGCCCGCAGTGCAAGAGTGCTATGGAGTTTTATTGGCTGAGTGAGGGTCGCAAGTATTGTTGCTTCGATCTGCATCGGCAGTTCCTTCGTGCTGACCATGAATTCAGACAAGACACTAAGAAGTTCACGAGAGATACCGTTGTCACAAAGACGGCACCTCCTAAATTGACCGGCGAACAGATACTCGCTCAGTTAAACGCCCTCGAGGATGATCCTGAGAATCCAGGCAAGTTCAAGGGGTACGGTGTCACACACGCCTGGACTCACAAGCCGTCCCTGTGGGATCTCCCTTACTTCCCGGATCTCGAACAGCCACACTACATAGATGTGATGCACACCGAGAAGAATATCGGGGAGTCCGTTTTCGCTATACTGTTTGACATTCTTGATAAGTCGAAGGATAACGTCAAGGCTAGAGTCGATCTAAAAAAGCTTTGCAATAGACCAAATCTTGAGATGCAGCCACCCGGCGGGGGACAGAGATGGAGGAAGCCAAAGGCCCCTTGGGTTCTTACAAGGGAGCAAAGGAGGATAGCGCTCATGTGGATCGCCTTGTTGATGTTCCCCGATGGGTACGCGGCGAATCTAAAAAGGGGTGTCAGGATTGATCTCATGAAAATCATCGGGCTCAAGAGTCATGACTACCACATATGGCTTGAGCGGCTACTCCCAGTAATGGTTCGAGGCTTCATACTCGAGGCAGACTGGAGGGTCCTGGCCGAGCTGAGCTATTTCTTCCGTGTTCTCTGTGCTAAGGAGGTATCTCCAACCGTTATTGAAGACATGGAAAAGGTGGCTCCAGAGTTGATCTGCAAGTTAGAGGCAATGTTTCCGCCTAGCTTCTTTGTTCCTATGGCACACATGATATTACACCTCCCCACCGAGGCGCGAATGGGAGGTCCAGTGCAAGGCCGTTGGATGTACGGAACGGAGAGGCTACAAAAGACCCTACGGAGCAAAGCTAGAAACAAATGTAAGATTGAAGCATCGATAGCCGAGGCTTTCATAATCGAGGAGGTGGCGAACGTCATCACAACGTATTATCCGCCGGATGTTCCCACCATGCACAATCCAGTGGCTCGTTACAACACTGGCGCCCTCGAGCACCAATCCGAGCTTAGCCTCTTCAAAGGCAAACTTGGAACTTCTGGCAGCCACAAGATGCAAGAATTGAGTCACAGCGTGTGGACCGATATAAGCTTGTATATCCTTACAAACCTACAAGAGGCGGCAGAGTACCAAGAGTAAGTGCTCTCCACGGTAATTTGTATCGCAACTCTTCACAAAATTCTGGGACCAAAACACTCAAGTTTCCCTTATTTTTTGTAGGGAATTTGTGGCGAAATATTGGTCGAGTGCCGACGAACCTACCATACACGAGGAGGACAAGTTACTCCGTGAGGGTGCCGGTAACAACCAACCAAATTACATTGATTGGTTACGAGGCAAAGTACTTTCTATTTCCCCTCGCTGATGTTTAACATACCTATCACGTCTTACATGCCGCTAATTAACGCTTTCCGGTTGAACCTACAGGCTAACGTAGACCATGATATGAACGAGGAGCTGAGAACCGTTGCCATGAGTTTTCACTATAAGGTCCGTAGGTACGACACTTACGACGTCAATGGGTTTCGCTTCCGAACCAACATCTACGAGCAGCTTCGGCCTAATCGAAGCACAACAAATAGCGGAGTGTTAACCGTATGCAATGGAGTAGAATACTACGGAATACTTGAAGAAATATACGAACTACAATGGAAAAGACTAGGAGGACCGCATCCTAAGGTTGTTCTTTTCAAGTGCAAGTGGTTCGATCCGGTGCATTATAGAGGAGAACCGGCTGTTGGGCTAGTCGAAATTAATCGAGAAAAGATATTGGACTGCCCAGATGTCTATATCGTGGCTCAAGAGGCGACGCAAGTATATTACCTCCCATACGCGTGCACTATCCCTCGTCTGCGGGATTACGATGTCCCGTACAAGGTGTCGCCATATGGTAAATTGCCAATGCCAATCGACTCCGACTATAACCCTCTCATAAACACGGACACATATGAGGGAGAATTCTTCCAAGAGGACGATGGTCTCACCGGCCATTTTGTGATCGACTTGACGGGAGGTGAGGATATGGAAGTAGACGTTGGCGGTGACGACGTCGAAGAAGAGGTTGAGGACCTTGAGGACTTGGCATTACTCGAGCGGTTAAGTGCACAGAACAACCACACCGCCGAAGAGGGGGAGCCCGACGTTGATGACACGCGTGATAGTGATGATGAGGCCGACGTTGATGACACTAGTGCTCCAGATCCAGATGATCCCGACACAAACCAATATATGTATGCTTTGTAGTAAATTTACTTAGTTCATTTTCTTTCCATGCTTTACATTTATTTCTGTTTGCTCCACACATGCTTTTCATTTATTTCTTATTTGCCTCAAATGCTTTATATTAATTACTAATTGGTTTAATGTTTGTCATTGCAGGCCACAGCAACATGGTAGGACCCAGAGCAGGCAGGAGGACCCCCTTGGGCGAGCCCGAGTCGTCCAGGGGCGGCAGAAGGGGCACGAGGAAGGGGCGGCCGATCGACGCGGTGTACCAGGAGTCCCTCCGGCAGGAGCAGGAGCGGAGGGCACAGGAGGGAAGCGGCGGAGGTTCCAGAACCGCCGCTACGTCGACTAGGACCGACAGTACTAGGAGGAGGAGGCAGAGGACGGAGGGGGAGACTGGCCGAGGGAAGGAGGTCATGGTGGAGGAGCCGCAGAGGCACGAGCAGGACATGGAGGACCAGGAGAGGGAGGAGGAGGACTATCTCCCGCCACCTGATGGCACGGAGGAGGACGACGAGGAGGAGGAGGAGGGGGGAGAGCAGGAGGTCACCAGCAAGGTGTACCTGCGGGGTCCGGTGTCGCTCCCAAACGACGTGCCCACCGCGTCTCGACCTTTGCTTCAGCCACAGGGCACCGGGTAAGATTTATAGTAATTATATTTTATTTCGCGCTACTCTGTCTATTGTTTTACAATTATTCTTGTATTTTGCATCATACATCTATTGTAAATATTGGAACTAATATTTTTTTGCTCTCTGATCTTACAAACAGGTTCAAGAGGCTCGGTCCGGGGCGTAGCGTGTCGCACGTCCTGGGTGCTCTTCTCAAGACCCACTACCCCGGGATGGTGTCACGCGGTGATGGCAGTCCAGCAGTGCCAGCTGTTCGCTGGTTGGACTACAAGCTCGGCGCGGACATCACCCACGGCACCAAGTATGAGGCCGTGCTCCAGGATTTCTGGGTAAGTAAAAGCTACCATATTTCCTGAACTACATCTCATCGAATGAACTAACACCACATCTTTTGTTTAATTGTAGCGGTACTTTCGATGCGCTGAGGGGCAGGAGGAGGTGTCCCGGAAGATCCTCACGACGAAGGCGGTCAAGGCGGTGACAGACATGCTCTACGAGGCCCGTGTCGCCGCCGTGGTCCGGATCGAGGCGACGAAGGGGTTGGTCTGCGAGAGGAAGAACGCCATCAAGAAGTACCCCTCCGCCCAGGAGTATAACTCGGTAAAATTGCTTCTTCTTATTCCTCATGCATGTCAAACACTTGTACTTTTTGTTCATACATACTAACCTCGTAATCTTTTATGTAGGCGAAGCCTACCTGGTGCGCCCACCACGCGGATGCGTGGTCCCAGCTGTCCCACATGTGGGACTCTGACGCGTGGAAGGCCAAGAATGCCGCCGGTAGGACGAACCGGCTCCTGGTGAAGTCCTATCACCATCAGGGTAGCCGGTCTGTTTCGGGCTACGCCGAGATCTATGTAAGTGCAATTTCTTTCTGCAAGTTCTTCATGCATTCTTACTTATGGGTGGAACAATATGTGCTCTTCTAACCGTGTTATTTTCTATTGCAGGCGGCTCACAATAAGGTGGCGGAGCCAAACTCCTACCAGGCCTTCTTCATGGCGAAGGTGGCACCCGCCAAGCAGGCGAAGCCATATGATCCCAACCTCGGAGAAGAGGCGTATGGTAAGCCCACCGCTGAGCGCAAGAAGAACTACGACGGCTCCTTCAAGGGCAAGGAGGGGGAGGACGCTGACCCGAGCTCCCAGGACTTTGACCCGTTCCTGGTCATGGTGTCTGGGGGCGGGAAGAGGCACGGACGGCCTTCTGTTGGAGCGAGCGCCTTCCCCGTCGAGACCGAGAGCCTCCCTGCCATCAAGGCTCGGGCGACGAGCTCCAGCCTCCCGATCCTGAGGCGCGACGAGCCTGCACGTGACTTAGCTACGGTTAGTTTTGTGAACCTTTCATTTATTCTTTTTGCATGGTTTCGTCCTAACAACTACAAACCATGTCACCTGAATAGGAGTTGGCGGCGATGCGGCAGCAGGCCGAGGAGCAGCGGCGGGATGCCCAGGAGCAGCGGCAGCTGGTCGAGGAGCAGCGGCAGCTGGCCGAGGAGCAGCGGCGCCAGCTCGAGTTGCAGCGGCAACAGATGGAGGAGCAGGTGAGGCAGATGGCAGCGGTGCAGATGCAGATGTCGTGGCTAGCGGTGAGTTTCATTCAAATTGCATAGTAGCGGTAGTCTTCTCGGCTATTACTAACCCGGTTTCTAAAACATACTATGCAGTCGCAGATGCCGCAGATGCCGCAGATGCCGCAGATGCCGCTTATTGGAGCCGGAGCCGGAGCCGGAGCCGGACAGATGGTGATTCACCAATCACCGAACGCTACCGTAAGTTAACATTTCCTTCTAACTTGTATCATGTCCTTCTAACTGGTGTCGTTTTCGTATAACTTGTATAATTTCCTTCTAACTTGTATCATTTCCTTCTAACTGCTTGCAGGGTACTGGTGCCTCTGCCGCGGGGTCGAACGCATCGCCCATGTCCACTACCGCACCTCAGCCACGAGAGCAGACAGGAGCAGAGTGGTGAGTTTGCTAAACCTACTATATTCCGCGTCAAAACTTACTTTCATGTCTCACTTAGACTTAGATCCATCTGTCGACTTGCTACTCGTCAGGTTTGCCGAATTTCTCGCTTCACTGCCTGAGTGGTGAGAGTGCAAAGTTTGATGTCTATGTCAATTGTGTGTCATTTTGCATTCAAATGTTTCCATTCTCATGTCAATGTCGCTTTCTCTCATGTTCTAGATGGATTGGAGCTCGGAGGGGACATCGATGGCATGAGGACTTCCCGGATGTTTCCATTTGTCATGCAACATCGATGTAATGATGAACCCATTGTAAATAATGATGCTATGGATGCTATGAATGATATTTGTGCTATTATGGATGATTTTGTGCCGTTTCGATGCATTTTGGATGCAATTTGGTGTTGCTGTGATGATTATTGAATGTTATATCTATTGTGCAGTGTATTCTGTGATTTTGAACTGTAATGTTGAATGAAAACAAAAAAAAAATTCATTTTTTTGACCTCTTTCCCGTGTGCTTGCACACGGCAAAGAATTTTTTCACTCTTTGCCGTGTGCAAGCACACGGTAAAGAGGCCACGTGGAGCAGGCCTGTACGACCTGGCATTTTTGGCAACTTTTTACCGTGTGCTTGCACACGGCAAAGATCTCTAAATCTTTCCCGTGTGCAAGCACACGGTAAAGATTGCCACGGATGACAAGATGGTGGGAGGGCCAGCGGGGCCCATCTGTCAGTCTTTCCCGTGTGCAAGCACACGGCAAAGATTTTTTGAATCTTTGCCGTGTGCTTGCACACGGGAAAGACTGACAGGTGTGGCCCACGGTGGGTTGAAAAAGGTGGGCCCAACATGTCAGTCTTTGCCGTGTGCAGGCACACGGCAAAGAGTCAAAATTCTTTGCCGTGTGCTTGCACACGGGAAAGACTGACATGTTGGGCCCACCTTTTTCCGTCCCGTTTCGTGCGCGGCCAAGTGTGGGTGGGACCCATTTTTATCTTTACCGTGTGCCACGACAATATGCACACGGGAAAGAATTTTTTACCGTGCAATTATCTACCGTGTAATCTTTGCCGTGTGCCACGACGAAAAGCACACGGCAAAGACTTTACCGTGCGTTGTTTTCCCTTTACCGTGTGCTTCTGGCACACGGGAAAGGGGTTTTCTCCCGTAGTGACAGTGCACCCCCGACCCATCATAGTTGTCGCTGCTCTCTCGCACATGGCGTTTCGACTCCTACCATGCTAGTATGGATGATGGTATCACCTTGCTTCCTAGCTAGGAGTCTACAAGAACAAGCCTACAAAAGCAGTGGCTCCTTTAGACTACCCATAGTGGGGGTATTATAGATAGTATCATGCATGCTATGTTGGCAAAAATCTGGCGTGGCGCAACAATTAATGAAGAAAGAGATGCACGGCAGAATTGCGATGCACCAATTTTTGGAAATCAGCAGATTTGAGTCTATTCTAGTTCTCTTAGTTTGTGTGGAGGTGATATGTTCCTCTATGCATCCTATTCATAACACAGTGCACCCCCGACCCATCATAGTTGTCGCTGATCTCTCGCACATGGCGTTTCGACTCCTACCATGCTAGTCTGGATGATGGTATCACCTTGCTTCCTAGCTAGGAGTCTACAAGAACAAGCCTACAAAAGCAGTGGCTCCTTTAGACTACCCATAGTGGGGGTATTATAGATAGTATCATGCATGCTATGTTGGCAAAAATCTGGCGTGGCGCAACAATTAATGAAGAAAGAGATGGTGGTGGTATCTACCTATGTTACGGTATCATAGCACATAAAACAAGATATTTTAATAACAAAAAAATCTTGTACACATATTTATATTGGGATACTACAAAACAATAAATGAGATGTATATATGATACTACTATATGATACTATGCATTAGAGGGGTAGTATCATACACTAGTATCATATGCATGATACCAATATATGATACTCCCCACTATGACTAGTCTTAAAAGAGCGTGTTCATGCATTGTTATAATAGCGATGGTTGGTGAGGGCGTTAGCTATTCACCAATGTTTCTTAATTATCCTCTCTCGAAAGAGGTGCGGGGTACTTTTGTGTGCTACTTTTTTTTGGGGGGTTTTCGTGTGCTACTATGATGCATGGTTTCTTGCTCACCCGGCCTCTAGCCCTCTACGCTCAGTATTAATTTTTTTTTGTACTACCTCTGATCCGTTATAAATTTCGCATATTTAGACAAGGCATAGGCAAAACTTTGCCTAACCCTCCAACAATTTTTTTTTTTTTTGAGAATACATCCGCCCCTTTATTGAATTATAATGATACTCGGAATACAAACGCCCTCTGGCGGTCTATCAAGCCAAAGCAATCTACCAGACACCGAAGCCAACGCCATCTTGGCCAGAGAATGAGGTTCCTTGTTGGACGCCCTTGCCCTAACTTGAACTGGCTGAAACTCCGAGGAAAGATGTCTTACGAGGTGGGTTGGACAACGTACGTAGTGAGCTATTCTCGTGAATGAATTTCACCTCCTCGAAAACCATAACGCCCGTCTTTATTTCTTGTAGAATATGGCTGTAGCTCCCCAGATACTCCCCTTTCAATGCTTGGATAACATTGTTGCAATCACTCGCTACGCAGAGCCTTGCGAGGGATAGATCATGCGCAACATTTATTCCTTCTCGTAACGCCATAGCCTCCAGCGTTTCCGGGTTCGAAACTCCCGGGAAACTAACCGCCGATGCTCCAAGGAACACTCCATCGGCTGAACGTGCTACCGCCGCCATGGATCCCATATTCCTTGTCTTTGCCACCCCTGCATCTACATTCACCTTAACTTCCCCCAAGCTCGGAGGAATCCAACTTGGATGATTACTCACTCGTGGTGTATGGCAAACCTTCCTCTCTTCTCTCTCATTTGCTAAAGAGAGATCAGCAATAAAACTCCCCACGAAACAGTGGGTACTCAATGGGCTTTGGAACACATCGTCGTGAATTGCTTTGCGGCGAGCATGCCACACAGCCCATAATGTGACACACATCCGTGTGAGCTGAGCATGCGATAGTGAGTCTATCATTGCAAACAACCAGTTCTTCGCTGCTGGTTCCTGTACATGGCACATGTGCTCAAGCATCTCCTCGTCTGACAGTGCCCAAACTGGTCGCGCCATGGTGCAGTCGATGAGGGAGTGACGCCATGAATCGTCAGCCCCACAAATAGCACATCGACTTGTCAGAGCGATATGACGACGATGGAGAAGATCTCCCGTTGGTAATGAATGCTTCGCCAACCTCCACAAAAATACCTTTAGCTTCGTCGGTACACGAGTATGCCACAAGCTCGTCCAGCTGTTTTTGGTACCTGACACATCCGAACTAGCTGCTGTGTGGTCAATCCATGCCGTTCTCCTTTCCTTCACCCGGGCCAACATCCTATACGCGGACCGAACTGTGAATATCCCTCGCTTCTCGTAGTGCCAGCCCCAAAAGTCTGCTTGCACCCGGGTACTAAGAGGTATCGATCTTATAACCTCCACATCCATAGGCAGAAAAAACGTGTTTAGAGAGGCCACGTTCCATTGCTTCATTGTGCTATCTATCAGCTCCGATACTAGCCTTGGCGGAACCTCCTTTGGACATGCAATCTGCCGTAATGCTCTGTCACGAGGTAACCAATTATCATGCCAAATCTCTGTATCAACTCCATTGCCAATTCGCCGAATAAGTCCTTGACTTAGTACTTCCCTCCCTTCTATAATGGATCGCCAAATTTTGGATGGCTTGGCGCCCAGCTGCGCTTGTAAGAAATTCACCTCCGGGAAGTAAACTGCCTTCAACATCCCCGCGCTAAGAGTTTGAGGGTTTTGTAGAATTCTCCATCCTTGCCGAGCCAGAAGCGAGAGATTAAAAAGCTCGATATCTCTGAATCCGAGACCTCCCGAGAACTTGGGCTTCGTCATTTCTTCCCATGCAACCCAGCATGTCCTTCTCTTTCCCTGTGTGCTTCCCCACCAAAATTGTTTGATCATGGAATTAATGTGCTCACATAATCCTTTAGGCAATTTAAAACATGCCATTGAGAAGGTAGGAATAGCTTGTACGACGGATTTAATTAATACCTCTTTACCTCCGGTTGATAGGCATTGTTCAATCCATCCTTGGATACGTTTCCAAATCCGGTCTTTCAAGTATTTGAAAGCACCATTTGTGGCTCTCCCAACATCAGAAGGCATACCCAAATATTTCTCGCTCAAAGACTCGTTCTGCACTTCTAAGATGGTCTTCAATTCCTCCTTGATCACTCCCGGGCATCGTTTGCTAAAGAATATAGAGGACTTGTCGAGGTTTATTCGTTGCCCCGAGGCACGACAGTATGATTCCAGAGTATCTCTCGCCATCCTTGCACTCTCCCCATTAGCTTTAATGAACGGCAGGCTATCATCCGCAAACAGTAAGTGGTTCACTGCGGGCGCAGTAGGGGCCACTTTTAATCCTTGTAGTCTCGATGATTCACTTCTAACATTTAACAGGCACGACAGGCCCTCTGCTGCTATTAAGAACAAATAAGGTGATATAGGGTCCCCTTGACGGATCCCCCGAGATGGCATGAACTCCTCTAACTTTTCTCCATTGAGCAAGACTGAAAAGGACACCGTGGTGACCATTCTCATTACCATATCAATCCATCTTGCATGGAAACCCAGCTTCCTCATCATAGCTGATAAGTAATCCCACTCGACACGATCATATGCCTTCCGCATATCGAGCTTTATGGCACAAAACCGATTTTTCACCGCCTTATTCCGCTTCATAAAATGTAGACACTCATAAGCTGTAATGATATTGTCCGTAATCAACCTCCCTGGGACAAAAGCTGACTGTTCAGCAGAAATAATCTCTGGGGGTACCATCTTCAATCTATTCGCTAGGACCTTCGAGGCAATTTTGTAGATAACATTGCATAAACTGATCGGTCGAAACTGTCCTAACTCCTCCGGATTTGGAACTTTCGGAATAAGAACAATATAAGTTTTGTTAAAAGCCGATGGGTCATCTTCCCCACGTAAAACTCTTAGTACGATATTAGTTACCTCTTCTCCGCATAAGGCCCAATGGCGAAGGAAAAAATGAGCGGGGAAACCGTCTGGGCCAGGCGCCTTGGTAGGAAACATCTGAAAAAGGGCTGCTCGTACTTCCCTCTCCGACAGAACAGCAATTAGGTCCTCATTCATCCTCTCGGTGACACGCCTCGGTACGGTGTCTAGGACCTCTTCCATACCTGTCGTGCCTTCTGAAGTATAAAGCTCCTGATAGAAAGTATTTGTAGCAGCGGCCATCACACGAGGGTCCTCCGTAATGTCACCTGTTGGTAGACGAAGGCGAGATATATTATTTTTCTTCTTCCTCTGACTAGCGCGGATATGGAAAAATCATGTGTTTTTATCTCCCTCCGCTAACCAATGCACCCGAGACCGCTGTCTCCACATCACCTCCTCGCGATGATCCAGCTCAGCGAGGCGTTCTAAAATCTTTATCTCTGAGTGATTCGGTCCAGTCCTCGACGGATCTTCTCTCAATCGCTTCAGATCAGCATGTAGTTTAGCTATCTCCTTTCGAACACACCCGAAAGTGGTTCTCCCCCAGCTCTCTAAAGAATGCGTCACCGCACCTATTTTCTCCAGTAGCTGGTCAAGATTTTGAGCCGTACCGAGCCGCTGCCACTCCTCGTCCAGCATTGGCTTAAACTCATTGTGTTCTTCCCACATGAGCTCATATCGGAAGATTTTCTCTTCCTCTCTCCTTCTTGGTTGCCTCACTGCCTCTTCCCAGGTTAGCAAAATCGGACAATGATCCGAATGTACTGATGTTAAGTGCCTCAAAGTCGCTAAGGGGAAGCGAGTACACCAATCCGCAGTAGCTAGGGCTCTGTCTAGTCGAACACGGCAGTATGAACCCCCTGTTACTTTCTTCTCGTAGGTCCAGTTCAGCCCTATAAATCCCAGGTCCTTTAAACCACATACATCAACCATATCACGAAAGCCCGCTATTTGCGCTAAGCTCCTCTCCTGCACGCCCACATGTTCGTGGCGATGCAGTACTTCATTGAAATCCCCAAAACACATCCAGGGTAGATCAGACGACGAACGTATATACTTCAACATCGCCTAACCCTCGAACAATTAAATCGGCTACGAGGGAGTAGTGATGGGGGGATAGTAACCCGGTAGGCCAATTCCAAGGTGTGACCCGGCCCAAAGGATGTTGCGCAGGATCCGGCTAAGAATAAAGAGACTTCTGGAAGGCCCAAAGTTTGTAGGCCTCGTAACCCGGATTGTGGGTTGCGGTAAGGAAAGCTAGGGTTTATAAGCAGAGTTCGACCAGGACTCAAGATGTGCCTTGAAGGGCAAGTTAGGGGTGTACGGGTGCTTTATAAACCGGCCCCTAGGTTTAGTATACCAGAGATTCAAGTCATAGTTGTAACACCTGTTATCGAGTATCCAGCATAATTCATATTGAGATCCGGCGAGTTATTTTCCGGTTCTTAGATTGCCTTCCGCCATGTCTTCCTTCGAGCTAAACCCTCTCCCGAATACCTGTGTCGACTTGCCCCAAGATCAGTTACCCCCGGTAACATCTGCCGTGATTATCCCACGACAGTTGGCGCCCACCGTGGGGCCTGCGTCCAAAGGTGTTTACATCACGGGAGAAGCTCGGAAGGGCATGAAGAACCTCATCGTCGGAGAAATCTACATCAACAGCAAAGGAGAGAAGATGGTAGACGATTCTGGCTGGGGGCCAGAGTCGGATCACCTCGAAACCGGATCCGTCGTGACAGTCGGCAGCATCAACGTCTTCATCGGTATGGTATGTACTTCCAGTTCGAATCGTGATAATCTTGGATCTGATTCTGTGCCAGGGGAAGACACGTATGACCAATCGGAAAAAGAAGAGTCGATTGGGACAACGGGTCAGATAGAGAGGGAGGATGATACCGAGTCTATACGGGATTTATCGGAGGATCGATATGAGAAGGAAAACAGCGAGGAAGAACAATACGAATCTACACCGGGCATCATGCGCCGGGTTGCAGTTTATGCGGCTCCCGCGATCAATCTCAATCAAGAAAACGCAGCCGCGGCGCCAGTCGGGGCGGCTCAGGCAGTGGCCCAGCAGCAAGTTACAGTTGACCCGGTCTTGGTCCAGGTCGATGGAGAGTCGGCGTCAGTCACCAGTCGCCCAGCAGACGAGGAGCGACACGCAAATATGTTTGGGTTCCAAGCAAACCGGACACCGGGGGCGGGCCCCTCGAATCCGCGCCACCCGGCTCTGTTTGATAATAATTTGATCTTGGACCCCACAGTTTTGGCCACAGTTATTACCCCAGAAAACGCGGCAGATCGCGTAAGAGACCTGGACGTGGCTCGTCGTGCATTGGAGCAGCAAAGAAGGCAAGTAGAAGCAGAAAGGCAGGGGATGGCCGCGCGGCAGCGCGAATTGGATGATCGAGAGACCCGGCTCCGGGAGGAAACGACAAGGATGCACCAAAGGCACCGAACTATGCTGCCGGCAACAGGAGGGGTTATTAACCCGACTGCCCTGGTGTTCACGCCTCAAGATCAGCCGATTCCACCGGTGAACCAAGGGACCATACCGCGACCGTCAACAGGAGCACAGCCGGTAAACGCGCCAGCCGGGTTACCTTTGCCACAGACGGGGGTGACAGCCGGCAATACCATGCCACCACCACCATCACGATTCCACACACCAGCAGGCCATTACAACAATCCCATGGACAACGTGTACGCAGCAACGCTCGCATTAAACCAGATTCCTGTAGGAGATTCGCCTCATGCAGAAGGAACCCGACGAGCGATCGATCTGCTACACACCGCGGTAGCACAGCAAGCCAATTATCCGGATCATAGAAGCGGAATGCATGGGACGCCGTACGTCAGTCAGCAACAGGGCAATGTCCAAGCCAGTGCGGCACGACGAAGGGAAGAGCAACAGCAAATGCCGCCTCCACCGCGTATCCAGACAGTACCAGTAGTATCAGCAGCGCAGGCGGTGGTGGACAGTTCCAGGGCCAGAAGAGCCGGGGACGGGTCAGCAGGGCACGAGTTGCCGGTGGCGCCGCACCTCGTGGCACCCCCAGCCGGGTCACGTGTCTCCCGAGTAAGACCAGCCCCAACCACCCTGGCGGGACCCAAGTGCCTCTCGGACGATATCAGAGCAGAACCTTACCCGGAGAAGTTCAAAGAACCGGGGAAAGTAGTAAATTATGAGCCAACAATGGATCCAGAAACGTGGCTGAGCAGCTACGAGATGGCAATGTCAATTCGCAACGCATCCGAGAATCTCCAAGCCAAATTCATGTACTTAATGATGTCAGAGGGAGCAGCAAAGTTATGGTTCACCAATTTACCGGAAAAATCGATCAAATCGTGGGAGGAGCTAAAGACCGCGTTTATCAAGCACTTTCATGGGACATGCAGAAAGTTGTTTACTATTGATGATCTAGAAAGATGCGTTCAGAAGAAAGGAGAGTCAGCACGCAGCTGGGTACGCCGGGTTATGGAGATACTCCACTCGTCTACAGATATCCAGCCTAAGGACGCGCTACAAGCTATGGCGAAAACATGTAAGTATGTTCCTTTAGTGCAAAAGCTAACTCGCATGAAATCTAGTAGGAATGCAGCGGAGGTTACGATGGGAGAGTTAATGGATGCGTGCAACAAACACGCTGCAACGGATACCACAGAGGAGGAAGTTGATGACAAGAAAGCAAAGGCAAACACAAGTAGCAGTGGGAAAACCGGCCATGGATCGGCGCCAAACAATAATGGAAATAGCCAGAACAAGCGCCCGCTGGAAGGGAATTCCGAGTTTGTAGCCAACACGGAGGCCGGGTCTTCAAGACCTAGGTCCGAAGGAAATTTTAATACTGGAAATCACAATGGGGGACACTACCAAGGACCTCCAAGACCAAGCAACAGTTGGGACATATTTAGGATGGCATGCCCGAAGCATAGCAGGAACGGCAAGCCGGCCAATCATTCATTGGAGCAGTGTGCCGACTTACAAAGGTGGAAGAACGAGGAAGTGAACAGAGCCATGCGAGGTGCAGGCCGAGGAGGAGGCCCGGGTCTAGGTGGAAATTTGGGCAACGGACAGCCCCCAGCCGGCAACCCGCCAGCTGGAAATCAAGGTAACAATCAAGGGGGAGCGGGAGGTTTTCAAGCTAACCCCAAACAGCTGGGTCAATATCATGTGCACACTACGGGAGGCTCTAACAAGGATAAGAAGATACTGAAACAGGCAGTTAATTCGGTCTCTTCCGCTGTTCCAAGATATTTGAGGTGGTCAGAACAAGAGGTAACATGGAGCAGGAAGGATCACCCGGACAGAGTTGATCACCCGGGAGTCTTAGCTTTAGTAGTGGCACCTCAGGTCAACGGCTACGAGCTGAAAAAAGTCTTGATGGATGGAGGAAGTAGTATCAATATCCTGTACTGGGAAACTTTTCTGCGTATGGGCTTAAAGGAATCGCAGCTGCAAAAGAGTACAACAGTTTTTCACGGGATAGTGCCGGGTCATTCGGCATGCCCCGAAGGAAAGGTGGCACTGGAAGTAGCTTTTGGAGAGTCAAAGGACAATTACCGAGTCGAGTGGCTTACCTTTGAGGTAGTAAAGTTGCGCAGTCCTTATCACGCATTGTTTGGAAGGCCGGCTTATGCCAAGTTCATGGCAAGACCGTGTTATGTGTACCTACAGCTAAAAATCCCGGGCCCTAAGAAGACCATTACAATACACGGAAATCGAGATATAGCAGCTGAATGTGATGAGGGAGATGCGGCAATGGCCGAGCAAGCCTGCAGGAAGGAAGAGCTCAAACATTACCGTTCTCAGGTGGACCTAGAAGAGAGGACAACGTCAAAAAAGCCAACTCCTGAGGGGGACAAAGCAAAAGTTAGGGCAGAACAAAACCCTAAGATGGTAGGCTTCATCAGGAGCGATCCTTTCAAAACTCCTAGCAGGGAAGAAGAAGGCGTACCGCCATCCGCAGCTGATCACGCTTCAAGGACGATATACCCGGATTGGCTAGCAAATCCGGTACTCATTATGAAAGGGCCTAGCAAATGGAAAATGTGCATCGGCCGTACCAACGCGAGGCCGATTCTCGAGAATAACTAAAGCAGTGTAATGGACGGCAGGTTTCATACGCACTCTTTTCCTACCCAGGGTACCTAAGGGGACTGGAAGGTTTTTAATGAGGCGGCCTGCTGATTCAAAAAAGAAATTTTTATCAATAAAAGAAGATGGTCTCGAATCTTATCATGGTCTTTGCTTCAGTTACAAGTAAGTAATGCTTGTTATTATCAATACGTCAATATCATCGAAATACGTCACGTGCATATAGGTCTTCGGGGATTGGTGTGCTTAAATAAGTAATCACAAACCCGGAGACCCGGCCTTGATGCCTATGAGTTATGAGGGCTGATTACTCGAAAAAACGGGTACAGCTGCAATCTTATAACCGGACAAAGGAGCCAAATTTCTTGATTATTCTTACTTAAGCTCGATGTGACTCGCGCTAAAGTGGCATGATCTGTTCACTTACGATTACAATCAAACTATGCAGCCCAATGGGACTTGCTTGACCCTGTTTTTCGTATAGATGTAACAGCATGGTATCCACGCGAAAGCCGGCTTACAGTACAAGGTAATCAAAAGGGTCATCTAAACCACAAGTCCATGCAGAGTATAAGGCTCAAATAGCCGGAAACTCAACAAGTATTAAGCATGACTTCAGTATTTATGTGAATAAGCTATTGGTCTTCAGCTTGGTAAAGAGCAGTTTGTCATCTGAGAAAGGCCACGCCCCCTTAGCTCGTACTTTGGGTCATGGGGACTGGGGACTTCGAGACAGAAACAAACTGCTTAACTACTAAAGCTCGTAAACCTTAGTTTCCGAGTCTTGGGGACTTAAAGAAAAGTCCGTCTATCAAAACCTACGATACTCGGTTAGCCGAGTCTCAAAAGGGAATCAAAGGCAAGAGTTCAAAGTATCGAGAATAAGCTTACATGTCACACAAGGATCGAGATTATCAAAAGCCAGGAGAGGCAAAGAGTTATCATAAATTAACAAGCGCAAAGTCATAATATCAGTATCTATGTTGCACAGGCGCACCGCTAAAAACCATATCAGTCTCGAGAAACGCAAAGCACTAGGTATCATCCTACTCGGCATCCTGGGAGTGGTCCTCCGGGTCTTCGTCTTGGACTTGCTCCTTGGCTTTGCCAGCAGTTTTAACCAGACTCTTCACGTCAGGACGGACAGGAGGAGGACCGGCTGGTGTTGAGGTAGACGGCTTTACGCCTAGTTCGGTTTCTCTCTTCGCAGCCTCTTCTTTCCTCCTGGCCAGGTCAGTCGACCACTTTTCCAGCATATCAAAAGGAGGGGGTGCCTCCACCAGAATAACCTTGCCCTCAGAGTCATATGAGCACATAATTGTGTTTAGATCCATTTTATCTGCCAAAGTTGTGGCCGAGTGACGTACCGAAGATTGTATAGCTTTGAAGTCCTGGGGTTTAAACTTAGACCCGCCAGCCTTGAATTCTGGGAACCCGGATACTACCTTGGCCGGGTCAAGCTTAGGAAAATAAGCCTTCGCCAGCGTCAAAGCCCGGGTCATCCCAATCCGGCAAGACGAACGCTTCAATATTTCAATCCATCCAGGCACTGTGGACAAGGCCTGCATGAGATTTTATTCGCCCGGGTATACTTCCGAAGGCCACTTTATAGCATCCAGCAAAAGTTTCGTGCCGGCAAAAAAATGTCCGGAGCACAGTCTTCAGAGTTTTAGCCTGAGTAACGGTGTTCTCCTCCGGAGCAGCAAGGTTAGCACCTGCAATCGAAACGCACAAAAGCATATCAGTAATCTTGATTATTACGACGGCAAGATAGAGATACGCAAGTCAATTGCAAATAACAAACTTACTTAGCAAGATACGGTAAGTGTCCGTAATTTGAGCCGACAGGTTATTCAGCGAGGATTGGGCAGCATTGTATTTGTTCTTGTATTTGGAGACATCTTTTTTCAAAGTCTTTATCTCCGCTTCAAGGGTTTCCCTACGTTTTGTTTCCGCAAGCAGGAGCTGCTCAGTTTTAAGTAATGTTTCATCCGACTGAGTTATCTCCGCCTGCAAAGAATGAGTGCAACTGTAAGCCGGATATCACGAGAATATTTCCTTCTGAGAAAATAATTACAGAAAATTATTATGCGAAGTACCGAGAATAATTACAGAAAATTATGCTCGGAACTTGGGGACTGGATGTATAGTAAGAAGTATCAAGTAAGATTACCTGATGTGCTGCAGCCATACGCTCTAGGATATTTCCTTCTGAAGCTTTCATGGCGAGAAGAGCGCTCATCAGCTGGTTAAAATCAGCGTTATCCGAGTTAGATGACTCGGGTACCTGGAAAGTGGGAAAAGGAGCTTTTCTTGTAACAGGAGGTGGCACCCGGGTCATCCGAATGTCGGAGTCTGGTCCCCCTCCCGCGTTCGAAGCTGCTCCCTTCTCCTTCTCGCCTGCGTGCGAAGCGATTGGATACCCGGTGTCATGCCTAGCTAGCTCTGGTGGCGACGCTTGCTCGTCGCCAGTTGTGGTGAAGGCACCATCAGCCGGCTCGTTCTCGACCCGGACCTTAGCCTCAGTGTCCTCCTGGTCGCTAATAACAACCGTGGCTCTGTAGAAGGTGCGAAGGCACAATTAATCTTTGGTTATGAAAAAGGCGATAAAAGCTCGGTATAATGTCAGGAAAAGGCGTTTACCCGGTGTTCACCGGGAAGTCCGAAGGAAAGCCGTTGCTAGATCCGGAAGATACTGAAAAATGCCAAGCAAGGTTTGAGATTATGTTGCAAAGGAATGTCCGGAAAGAGTTTTTATTTACGATATAAATACCAGAGAGTCGAGCCGGGGGCGATGAAGTGCCCGGGTTAAGGGCCTCGTTGCCCGGATGGTTCCGAGTTACTCGGCGCCTAGTCGCGGGTGGCTCCTTCATTTATGATCAAAAGGGGTGAAGGTGGGGTTAGCCCCGAAATGACGTTATGGGAACGAAAAATTAAAGTGCAGGGGAACGAAATAAAAACCTGGAGGGCGATCCTCTGGGATTTCCTTTTTGATCCGGCTTTGGTGGCCGGCTCCGGCTCGTCCTCTTCGCTGGTGGACTCCGCCCTGCCGTCTGTTTCTTCTTCTTCTTCGTCTTGATCCTCTCGTTCTGAAAGATATCAAAGTTATAGCATAAGGAAAAAAGAGGAGGCAGGATATAATGCGTGCGAGGGGATTGAGTATGCACCTTCATCCGAGTTAGCGGCATCGTCTTCCTCCTCCGCGTCTTCGGAACTAAGAGGAGTGTTGACCGTCCAAAAGTCATTATCGGCCTGAGGTGAAAATGCCAGGGTAATGGTTAATATTGAGTCAAGAAAAGCGGGTAAAGGTAAGCTTGTTAAAATCCAAAATCAAGAGGTAGAAAGCTTACCGCGGGGGCGGGGTTCTCGAGTGTAAAAGGTTCTAACCCGGCTATGTTCCGGATTACCTCGAGCTTCTCTGTTAAAAAACCCTTGATCGTTTTGTTCATGTCATTAGGGGCGAAGGTGCTGGTAGAGTATCGGATCAGCTTCTCACGAATGGAGTTTGGCTGGATGCGGAAGTTGACCCAGGTCTTCACCAGGTTTAGCCCGACGAGGCCTCGAGCCGATAAGATAGAGATCTTAGCCAGCAAAGGCAAGATAGCCTCCCTGTCCGAGTCAGGGGCGAAGGCATTGAAAGTCTCGGAAATGTCAAGCTGACCCTCCGAGTAACCCGGCAACTTCTTTTCGCCGGGAGGGGAGGTATCCTGGCAGTAGAAGTACGAGAGCTGCCAGTGCTTTACATGAGAATTGAGAGTGATAGGAGGCATCAAGGAGTTCTTGCGACGCTGGATAGAAACCCCGCCGCAAGTAAGAAGTGCACCGTCGCCGCTTTCGCGGCACGGCTTGCACTGAAAGAGTTCAACAAAGAGAGCCAGACTTGGCGGAGTGCACAAGTAAGACTCGGAAAGAACGATGAAGTGGGTGATGTTCAGAACGGAGTTTGGGCCTATATCGAAAATACGGAGGTTGTAGTGATCTAGGACGTCACGAAAGAAAGGGTGACCCGGAGGCCTGAAGCCCCGGGTCACGTGTTCGACGAAACATATTACCTCATTTGTTGCTGGAGAAGGCCGGGTTTCGTTGCTTGGTACTCTCCAGCGGATAGATTCCTGGGAAGGAAGGATTCCAAGCTCGACCAACTCCTCCAGTTTGGCCTTGGTAACGGAGGATCTCCCCCAATTGGCTGAAATGGAGTTAGTGGATTTAGCTTTAGCCGGCTGTTTCCCCTGCCTCTTGGGTGCCATGGGGTTGACCTGGTAAAACATCAAAGGAAAGGAGGTGAGAAGCGAAAACTCGGAAATTAATGAATAATCAGTTACCGGTAACTTAAACATGATCCGGGTATTGCCTTGCCGGATCAAGTATGATCTGTCCGGGTATCGCATGTCGTTACGGAAGCTGTGAAGTTTTTCCGTAAAGCAAGTGTCTGGGGAAGGTAGAAGGATACCCTCATGTCTATTATCAGCAAGTGAACCGGAGAAGCGAGATTTTCCGGATGATAAGAACAAAGGCGGAAATTTTTGGTGGTCCGAGCCCAGATGGGAAATCCAATTTCTGTATTTAAGGCCAAGCTAATGATACTTAGTGGTAGGGGAGTAAGATAAGCTGCGCATCCTATCTATGGGAGTGGTTATGGTAAACACTAGTGAGTCAATTCGGCAGGGCCCGAGAAATTGCAGGCGACTCGATTCAGATCTGATCTAAGGAAAAGCTAAGAAATTGCAAGGTTAGGCTGGAGGATATCAAGAACTTACCGGAGGAGGTTGAAGTAGGGATTTGCGGAGACAGATGGCGCAAGATTGATGCCCTTTCGCGATTTCTGGCCGGCGAGTCGGGGGCTTGGTGGCGGATTTGGGAGCTGGAGTGGGTTGCACGGTGGCGGAGCGCAAACGACGGCGGATGGGCTCCGGCGACGTGCGCAGGGCTTCCGTGGTGGCACTCTGTGAACTCGAGCTTGAGAAGAAGAGGGATGGGGAAATGAGTCGTTGGAGTTGAGGTTGCTCCCTGGGGTCTATTTATAATAGCCCGGGTGGAAAAGCCTAACCTAACGGGCAAAACCCGGGAGGTGCGGAGTAATAGTTGGCTATTTTGAAATTTGAAAGACGCGCCTTATGCATAGACCGATGTAATCCAGAGAAAAAGGAAGGGGAAATCTCTTTCCTGGTATCAGCGATAGTTATCGAGGAAGATGTGAAATCATCGAGTTTCCTATTAAGACTCAAGTCTGGAAGATTGAGGGAGAGCCTTTGAGGGAGAGCCGGGTTGCTACCTGATCCCCTTGGTGCTAATCCCAGCCATTCGTCAACATATTGTATCTTGATCTTCATGTGTTTTTATCCAATATTTCTGCAGGGAATAGCCAGCACTTCGAAGAGTAAATCTTGGAAGCCCAGGCTATTCTGGGGACTACTGATGGGGGGATAGTAGCCCGGTAGGCCAATTCCAAGGTGTGACCCGGCCCAAAGGATGTTGCGCAGGATCCGGCTAAGAATAAAGAGACTTCTGGAAGGCCCAAAGTTTGTAGGCCTCGTAACCCGGATTGTGGGTTGCGGTAAGGAAAGCTAGGGTTTGTAAGCAGAGTTCGACCAGGACTCAAGATGTGCCTTGAAGGGCAAGTTAGGGGTGTACGGGTGCTTTATAAACCGGCCCCTAGGTTTAGTATACCAGAGATTCAAGTCATAGTTGTAACACCTGTTATCGAGTATCCAGCATAATTCATATTGAGATCCGGCGAGTTATTTTCCGGTTCTTAGATTGCCTTCCGCCATGTCTTCCTTCGAGCTAAACCCTCTCCCGAATACCTGTGTCGACTTGCCCCAAGATCAGTTACCCCCGGTAACATCTGCCGTGATTATCCCACGACAAGTAGGTAAAAACAAAGCCACTATGTTGGATGAGTAGCCCATGGCCCATAAACTGCTGCTCGAGTGGGCCAGGCCCATAGCAGAGGAGGAGAAGCTAAACCTACCTCTGGACAGAGGCGCCGGGGGAGCCCCTCGGAATTCCCTCGCCTACGCCCGGGCGTTTTGTACCACCGTTTCGCTAAAGGGTTTTATTCGTGGGCTCGGCCCGTTTCGCTTCTATTCCTTTGAACACGACAAACAGAAGGGCGTGGGGCCGTGGTTCACGTACGCTGGTCATGCGTTCACGTACGCTGGCTACGTAAGCCGGTCATTCGTTCCAGCTTCCTTCGAGCGCTGAGCGTTGTTTTCTTTTACTTGCACTTACCCACTAGCGATCCGTTCAGTACGGACAGAACACAGTAGGTTATCATGTACGGTACTAGATCCTATCTCTATGTACCCCTTTTTTCTAATTTTGTTTCTATCTTTTGTTTCGAGATTTTGTTTCTATATCAGTGGAACTTTGTTCCCAGTTTTTGTTTTTACGTCTGTAAGCTTTTTTTTTTGTTCCTACCTCTGTTCCGCACTTCTTGTAAATATGTATATTTTTGTTCTTAACTTTTTGTTCTTACCTTTGTTCCGAACTCTTTTTCCTATGTCTATGAAATTTTGTTCATAACTTTACTGCCAGTTTTTGTTCCCATCTATGTAGCCTTTGTTGTTCCTGTCTTTTTGTTCCAACATTTTGTTGCTATGTCCATGTAACTTTGTTCCCGGTTTTTGTTCCTATGTCACTGGAATTTTGTTCCCGACTTTCGTTACTATGTTCATGGAACTTTGTTTCGAGATTTTCGTTCCTATGTACATGGAATTTTGTTCCTAACGTTGTTCCCGGCTTTTGTTCCCATCTCTATAGCCTTTTTTGTTCCTATCATTGTTTCGAGCTTTTGTTCCTATGTCCATAGAACTTTTGTTCCTATGTCTATGGAATTTAATTTCTAGCTTTTGTCCATGGAATTTTGTTCCTAACGTTGTTCCTGCCTTTTGTTCCCATCTCTATAGCCTTTTTTGTTCCTATCATTGTTTTGAGCTTTTGTTCCTATGTCCATGGAACTTGTTCCTAGTTTTTGTTCCTAAGTCTATGGAATTTAATTTCTAGCTTTTGTCCATGGAATTTTTGTTCCCAATTTTTTTTCATATGTCAATGGAATTTTGTTTCTAGCATTCGTCCATGGAACTTTGTTCCTAACTTTTGTTCCAAGTTTTTGTTCCTCGTCGAAAGACATGTTCCTTTTATTTGTGGAAACTAGTTCCACAATATTTTTTGTTCCTAGCTTAGTTCCAAATCTTTTTATTGTTTGTTCCATTGGAAATAATTTCGTTAATGTTTTATACCTAGTTGTTCCTACGTACCGAAAGATTTGTTCCTTTCTTGTGAAAACTAGTTTTGCAAAAAAAAATCTGCCTACCTTTGTTCCATCGAAAATAATTTTGGTCATGTCCTATCTCCATCGAGCTTTTTATTCCTAACTTTGTTTCTCAATTTTGTTCCCATCATTTTTGTTCTGATGTCAATGAAGGTTTTTTGTTCCTACCTTTATCTGAATTTTGTTTCTCTCTCTATAGAGTTTCTGTTCCTATCTTTCTCAGAATTATTTTTTTTCCGCTTAATCTAAATATTGTTCCTCTCTGTAACATCGTTTGCTCCATGAGTCTTAGTTTTTTCCATGCGATGAAAACTCGGTTCCAAATTGTTGCGACCTTTTGTTCCTCGTCTATTGAATTTTTGTTCCTAGATTTTTCAGCTCCATCTGTGTGGAGATTTTGTTCCAAATATTTTTGTTCCTAGCATTTTCCTCTAGATTTTGTTCCTAGCATTTTTGTTTCTAAATTTTTTCGAAGATTTTTGTTCCTAACATTTTGTTCCTAGATTTTTCCCAACATTTGTTCCAAGCTTTTATTCCAAATATTTTTGTTCCTAGCATTTGCCTCTAGATTTTGTTCCTAGCATTTTTGTTTCTAAATTTGTTCGAAGATTTTTTGTTACTAGATTTTTGTTCCTAACATTTTGTTCCTAGATTTTTCCCAACATTTGTTCCAACCTTTTATTCCTAGATTTTGTTCCTAACATTTGTTGCTAAATTTTGTTTCAAATATTTGTTCAATGATTTTTTTCCTTGCATTAGTTTCTAGATTTTGTTCCCAGCATTTGTTCCACTAGATTTTGTTCCTATATTTTTATTCATAACAGTTTATTCCTAGATTTTGTTCCCAGCATTTGTTCCAACCTTTTTTCCTAGATTTTGTTCCTAGCATTTATTGCTAGATTTTGTTCCAACCATTTTTGTTTCTAAATTATATTCCTATTATTTGTTTCCAGATTTTTGTACCTAGCATTTGTTCCTACATTTTCTCCAGCATTTGTTCTAATCTTTTTTGTTCCTAGATTTTGTTGCAAGATTTTTTTCCCTAGATTTTGTGGAATGCATACTTCCTCCGTTTAATAATACTTGACTTACATTTGTCCAATGTCTAGATGCAATAGGAACGCGTATGACTTACATTACTTTATGTGCACGCGTATTGGATTGAGCTTTGCAATGATAAAATACAAATTGCTAATGCATGCGCATGTACTCCGTGTGCACGTAGTGTATTGAGCTGGACAAAGAGGAAAAGACAAATTGCTAACGACAACCGCATAGGCAACCGCATAGAGTACGTGCAAAGTGAGCAAGGCAACGACAGCCAACCAGCGCGCAGGACGCGGGCATCGCTAGCTCCCACCTCTGCGTCTGTCGCATGTTTCTTTTTTAGTCCCACATCGAAACATTGGAGAGATGGGTACCGGTTTAAATAGCATGTTACATCCATGGGTGTACCAGCAGATGAAAAGAGCACACATGTCTGTCTGACAAGGCGGGTCCACGTGCAGTCGGGCCCAGCATGCAGTGATGCTGTCAAGTAAGGAAAGAATGTACGAAGGCACAAAATGGGCCGCATTTGACAGGCCCAACACCACGATACTTGAGCGAAATGAGAGGCGTTCTCTAGCCCTGGTTTCGCTCAAATAATTTTCTCATGGGCCTGCCAAAGACAGGCCATTTATACCAGTTCACATGTTCCGTTCTAGATACACGCTTCGACTGAAAACATCCGCACCACACACCACATTAATCGCTGCCCCTAGGACCCCACTGCACGTAGGCCCACCTTGTCAGACAGGTATCTATGTTGCTCCCAAATCCCAATTGCTTGTACACAGTTGGGCAAACCGAGCTATTTAAGGGGCTATGCTAGTTTACGGGTGACCGTGCCCCAGGTTAATATTCCGACGGCCACTCCGCGGCTCACATCCTCATATACACAACGCTGAGTGCCTCGTAGCAGAAACTGCAGAACGCGTGCTCGTGGACATACGGGGCTGACCGTGGCCACGGTTGCCCGTGTAGGAGCTAGCCGGGCTATTTAAGTTGTTGTACATGTGTCCAAACTTACGATGTGGGACTAAAAATTCACCCGTCATGGCGTCACCTGTGCGCGTGCAGCGAAACTGCAGGCTGGTGGATGACTACCGCGCGTGAAGCAGGTCGGTCAAGTACTCTGGCTGCCTGTACCAGCTCAAAAAATCCCATTGGTCAAAATGAAAAATAAAGAAGCAATAAAAACATGATTTAGTCGAACCAAAACGCCTTACGAATAATATTTCCAACTAGAAAAAACATTTTTATAAAAAATAAATAAACCAGAAACAAATAGAAAAACAAAAATACGCACCATTTTTTTGTGTTGCGGCAACTAAAAAGAAATAAACTAGGTGGAACGAAATTTAGAAACTTGACTGAACAGACCACAATTTAGTAGCCAAGAGAAAGAAAAACTACGAACAATTTTTTTAAACAATATTTAAAATGTAGGAGACTAAAACAAGTAAATAGTAATTTTGGAACTTATTTTGTACATTAAGAGGAACAAATTATCCCTAAAAAATAAAATCGCGATAGCTAGCGGACAAATATTTGCCATGGAAATTGCTAGTAGAGGTGTTACTTTAACGACCCCACGATAAATATTTTTGAAGGAACAATATTTTATTTTTTCATAAAATAATTTAGACAGGAAGGAACACAAACCTTGCTAGTACAATTTTTTATTTTTGGGGAAAAAATTTAGACGCGAAGCAACACAAATTTAACAACCCCACAATAAAGGTTTGACACAAGTTTACCACTCAAAGACCATGAAACAAAAAATATGATACTTTGGAACCAAAAACTCTATAGAGAGATGAACAAAGTTTCAGAAACATAATAACAAAATCTCATAATAAAAAGGTAGGAACAAAAATCTCCATTGACATAGGAACACAAATTCTGGAACAAAAGTGAGAAACAAATCTAGGAACAAAAAACTCAATACCGAGAGGAACAAAAATTTAGGAATAAAGCTCAAGACAAAACTTAGAAACAAAAGCTCGACAAACACAGGAACAAAAAACTCTACAGAGATAGGAACAAAGTTCCATGGAGGAACAAAAAGCTCGGAACAAAGGTAGAAACAAGGCTAGGAACAAAAGGCTACACAAAGATAGTAAAAAAGCTCGGAAGAAAGTTAGGAACAAGTTTTCATGGACATAGGAACGAAACCTCATAACAAAGGTAGGAACAAGCTAGGAATGAAAAGATCCAGAGATTGGAACAAAAACTGGGAACAAAGTTTCATGGATATAGGAAAAAAACTCGGAACAAAGTAGGAACAAAGCTAGGAGCAAAGTTGGAAAAAAGCTACAAAGAGATACAAAGGAACAAAGTTCCATAAACATAGGAACAAAAGATAGGAACAAAAACTGGGAACAAAGTTCTATGAACATAACACTTGGAAGAAGTTAGAACAAAGATAGGAACCAAAGCCAGGAACAAAGTTCCATGGACATAGCAAAAAAAAAACTTGGAACAAAGGGAGAAACAAGAATCTATAGAGATAGAAACAAAAAGCTACAAAGTTATGAATAGAACATAGGAATAAAGTTAGGAACAATGTTTTATGAGCATAGAAATAAAAGTAGGAACAAAGCTAGGAACTAAAAGGTATAGAAATATAGGAACTAAAGCTGTAAACAAAGTTAGGAGAAACATCTTCATAGAGATAGGAACAAAAACTCTATATAGAGAGTAGCAAATTTTCATGGAATAAAATACTTGGAAAAAAATCTCGGAACAAAATTTTGGAACAAAAATCTAGGCACAAATGTTAGGAACAAAATCTAGAAGCAAATGTTAGGAATAAAAATCTAGGAACACAATTCTTGGAACAAAATGTCTTAGAACAAAATGCTAGGAACAAAATCTTGGAACCAAAGTGCTTGGAACAAATGCTTGGAACAAAAATCTAGCAAAAAATACTAGGAACAAAAATCTAGGATCAAATGCTTGGAACAAATGCTAGGAACAAAAACTAAAAACAAATGCTAGGAACAAAAATTCTTGAAACAAAATCTAGAAACAAAATGCTAGGAACAAATGTTGGGATCAAAATGTAGGAACAAATGTTAGAAACAAAATCTAGGAAGAAGAGTTATTGGAACAAAATACTTGAAACACTCTAGGAACAAGAATGTTGGAACAAATGATATGAACAAAATGTAGGAACAAAAATGCTTGAAACAAATGTTAGGAACAAAATCTAGAAACAAATGTTTGAATAAAATCTAGAGGCAAAAATATTTGGAACAAAATCTAGAAACAAATGCTAGTTATAAAATCTAGTAGCAAAAGTTTGGAACAAAAATGCTGAATACAAAATCTAGCAACAAGTGCTAGGAATAAAATCTACAAATGAAATTTTTGGAACAAAATCTAGTAACAAATGCTTGGAACAAAATGTTAGAAAGAAAATCTAGAAACAAAAATGCTTGAAAAAAAATCTAAAATTAAATGCTTGGATTCATCGACAAAATGGCAGGATAATTATACACAGGGAAAAAATATTTATAAATAAAGAAATAAAAATAGTTATACATTTAGGAACACAAAAGTACATCGATGAGAACTTAAAAGTAAAAAAAAAATTTAAAGATGAAAGCAAAGTAAGAGAAAAAAAGTGAAAGAAATATATGAAAATTAACAATTTAAAAAAGTGGAACAAAAAAAGAAAGAAAAATAGAGATAGCCTGTAATACATATTTTCTAGAATAAGAGGAACACATATTTTATAACTAAAACGTATAAAAATTTATATATTGAGAAACAAAAAAATACATCACTAAGAAGAAAACAAATAAAAAGGTATTTTAAAATTTAAAAGAAGATAAACAAAAAAGAATGAAAAAGTAAAAGAAATAAAGAAAAAGTAAATAGAAAGAAATAAACATGTGTGAAAAAGTGAAAGAAATACTTTCTCATAGCTAGCTGCCATTTTCTATGTTCGTACATACTCTAGTCTCTGGTACACACTTGAACAAGACATAAAAGTGGGGGAGGGAGCGAACCAGCAGTGGTACGCTCGTACACTTCAAGAAAGCTGGCGCATTAAAAAGAAAGTTGTAAGGAATCGCTAGAACGAAGCCGGAGCGAACCAGCAGTCTGATACGAATAGCGAGAACGAAGAAGCCTAAAGCATTAATGGGCTGAGCCCAAGTAGAAAAACCTTTAGGCTTTAGCGAAACGGGAGCACCGAAACGCTCGGGCGTTGGCGAGTGATTTCCGGCGCTGGCGCTGGTGCGCTGCTAAATCCACATGGCAGAGGAGGTGGACGTACTGCAGTCGAGGCTGGGAGACATTGGGAGCGGTTAGAGGTTAGAGGTGCGCCCGTGCTCGTTTTCTTGCAGCCGATGAGGATGGGAGACATTGGGAGCGAGAGATCATGGTCGTCACTGTTATATCTCTCTCATAGCATTTCGACCCCAGCCATGTTAGTTCGGATGCAGACTGAAATGGTGTTCTTTGTCCTATGGATTCATTAATGGAGACAGGCCAGATGCCGACGGCCTGACCACGTCGACGTAAGCCCAATCCTTGTCGGCGTATGATAGGATGACGGTCATCGTCGGCATTTTCGCATGTCGGCGTAAACACCTGGCCGTCGGCATAGGGAAACCCCGTCGGCGTATGGATATGCAGATTTTTTTTCTCAATTTTCTTTTTTTCGAAAGGAAAATTTCCAAATTATTTTTCTACAATTTTTTACTTAAATTGTTTAATGAGTTAAGCGCGCTATAGAAATATTTACATTTTCTCTAATCAATATTAATATTAATTTTAATTGGTCGCTTGTACTAACATTTTCCAATCGGTCACCCATCTCAAACTACTCTCGTCCCCACACGCTTAACTTCTTAGTTTCTTCCTTGTGAGCTGCCTAGAAATAAGGCATGTTTTGCATACAATAGTATTCAATCAATCCTATTAACTCTTGGACCATCATGCCACACAAGGGATGAAAAGTGGGTCCCGTTTGAACCTATTTAATCTCAAATATGTTGGTCAACAAATCAAGGAAGCTTTTCTTTCTTTCACGCAAAACGGACTAAGGAGCTAAATTGTAACATCCGAGTGTTTGGGAGGTTATAAGGATATAAATATAATATGTGCATTTGCAAAGCATGCATCTAAAAATACAGTAAATTTTGGCGCGAAAGTTTAAACGAATCAAAGTCACCAATGTTTCACTTGACATGATGAAATAGGTCTAGTTCATCTAGTCAAGAGTACATATGGAGTGATCTTTATAACAAGTATCTTAAGAAACCAAATCACCTGATAAGATAAACCATAGTTGGTTATGACCAAGCACAATCTCTCAACAAGCCTAATCTTAAGTCTATAAGTGACTTGGGATAATTCCCTAGGTATCTACAAGTCAAAGAGGGGGGAGTCTCCAAATCACATAACTAATGATCACGATTCCACAAGATAGTAATGCACAACTTAACCATCTCATCAACTGAGATGTTAGCTCCTATAAAACAACAACCCTCTAAGTTATCAATTCATTTACCCAACATCTTTCTAAATCATATAATAACTATTAAGTGAACCTCCACAAGTAAATAACAAAGGTTCAATAGAACAAATGATACAAACAAGTATTAACTTAAACCCCACAAGTGGGAAATGACACATTAATTGTATTAACATATTTATCGAATATGTACATATCTCATCCACCATAAAAGAAGAAAAGAAATAAATCTTCCTAGCCTACTGTTAAACCTTGATCACCTATGATATTCCCCAACCTCTATATCTGCATTATAAATGACAAAGGTAATAAAGTGATGAATATAAAGTAAAATTATGACACCAAAGAAACAATTACCAACTCTGACTTAAATCATTAAACCCAATAACCTTCATATGCTCATTGTTTCAATCATCTTATACCAGTGAGCATATGAAACCTCAACACATAAATGAACTATTTGATCATTATCTTAAGTCCTCATTCCATAAACAGTCCACATTTCTTTCCTGGGTACAACTAAGGAATAACAACAAGTTATAACCTCTATTAGAGGAAGTAAATTGAAAACTAAGTAAACCAATCATGTATGATATAAGAACATATCTTATGGAAAACAAAATAACAAGTATATTGAAGAAGAATAAAAACTTAACTAAGTCTTCATCAAGATCTTTGTACTTTGTCTAGATTATCTTGTTTTCCAATCTTCTCGATGTCATTCTGCGAGAGAAGCAAACCACAAGACAGGAGAAACTACCACAGGAAGATCTTCAAGAAGATTATTTAGAGTGTTCTAGAAGTGCTACTCTAATCTACTATAAGAGTATTTGGAAACTCTTATATCTTGATCTGATCTTATTAACTCCTCTTGAAATAGTGTGATACCCCAATGTTAGTGTTATATAGAACTAGTTTGGTAACAAGTTTCTAGACCTTGTTAATAGATCACTTTTGTATACTCCAACAATTGAGTGGCATACACAAACAAGTATAAGATTTGCTAATCTAGTACATCTCAGCCTATTGTATATGATTAGTAATTTGGAGGCAAGTCTGATCCACTTGTCAACAAATTCTTCTTATATGCATGTGGCAACTTGATGTCATAAAATAAAGTTACATACTTCTATAATCATCTAAGTAAAATAGTTGCTTAGAGTAAATAGTTGTCTTCACCACAAGGGTGAGACAATTGGAATAGGAATCCAAGAGATGATCTTCTTTGCAAGTGACAAAAGGAGTATTTGAAGACTAGTGACAACTAGTGACAAGAACATCAAGCAACAGAAGACCTCAAGAAGCAACACTGCTTTAGTAAGGGAGCATAAGGATTTACCCAGTGAATCACTAGATAGTATAGAGATATATAATCTCTATTCCTTGTCAAGACTCATCCTTGATGAGGAACACAAAATAAACTTCTTAATGGAAACCATGAACATATCTTTCTCATCCATAATACAAATGGATAACAACAAGAATTCATCCATACACCCATATGTAAATGATTACATCTTCTGAAAACAACATGGAATAACATCCATACTTGAAACTTGTGTGGAAAACAAACCAACAAGATTCCAAAACCACACATGTTTCCATTTAATCAAGTATTATGAAAACAACAAAGCTACATAAAGGAAAAAAAAAGTCTACTCACCTACTTAAATTATTTGGCATGATCTAGAATAAAATTCCCTACATGGTGATTTTGTGAACAATGCATAAAAGAAATACACTACTAAGTAATTTACCAAACTCTTTCCTAAGTGAATGTCAATCAGAATTGTGAAGTGTTTTAATTATGAAAATTACAAAGTTTTACAAAAGAAAAAAAAAGTACATTTACTAACCAAAGTATTTGGTAGGGGGTGGAAGAATATTCCATATTTGGCGATTTTTCCATAATACATAAAAACAATACTAGGTAGTGTTATCAAATTATTTTGTAAAAGGAATTGTATCCAAAAAGTCCGGTAAAAGTGTTATAATCTTACCGAGAATCATGTCCATTTCAACACCTTCTTCAAGGCGTTGATTTTGGGCATTCTCTAAGTCCTGGATGGTGACCTTGTCCTTCTCGGCCTGGCTAGAAGCCTTGGACTCGGCAATACCGATCGCCAGCTGGCTGGCCTGCAGATCTTTTTGGAGATTCACGTTGATTTTGTGAAGTTCCATGTTCTCCTTTCGGAGATTCTCGGCATTGCCGGCATCTTCATCTATTTTCTTGGCTTTCGCCAAATCAAGGAAATTGAAGAGATCAAAACTCGGAAATTGACTTAGAAAAATCCTCACATAAACAGCTATGTGAAAGAATGAAAAACTTACCTGCTGATTCTTCCAACTTATGCCGAATAGAGGCCAGCTCTGAGTCTTTCTCTTTAAGAATATTAAGAAGAGTTTTCACCTCCTTATTCTTGATGGTAAGTTTGCTGAAAACATCCATGTTGATGTTTTCGGCAGTTTGTTGAAACATGGAAAAGAGACGCACCGCTTAAGTCAAAAAACAAGCAAGGTCAATGATAAAAGTTTTAAGTCAAAAAGGAGTGCATTTGGCAAATACTTGGGGGCTAGAGATATTACCTGGCTCATTTTTTGGAGATTTTCCAGGTTCTCGTTGAATTCCATTGCATAGTCTGCAAAGAGAATCCGGAAGTTGCAAAGGCCATCTTGGATAATCTACCGAAGCAAGAACACGAAGTTATTCCTAACAATAAGTCCGCCTTTTGAGGACAAGGACGGATTAAGTGAGCTGGAGCGAAGTAGTTTGTCGCCCACGGATGGATATACCCGTGTTCGTCAAAGGGCTCTTCTTTTACCTTGATATCTTTGTCGAACGTCGGGATAGGCTCCTCCTATGGAATATAGGAAGGACCTCCTGTTTCTGGCACCACCCTTTCCCTCGCGTCCGACTCGGACACAACGGGCTGGATGGAATGCAAGGGGTATTCTCCCTCCCTTGCAGCCAGGTTCTCCTCTGATGTGGAAACCGGAGTGTCGGGAGCTGCAGCGGGAGACGGTTGCGCTCCTCTCCTAACCACTGCCTTATGCTTCTTCCGGCTTTTTGGCTTCAAGGTGGTAGGACCAAGGCCGGAGAGGAAAGGAAAGGAAAGAAATTCCAAGAAATAAGAATCCGAGAAATAAAATGCATTCAATAAAATGCATAGGAAAAACCCGGAATTTCTTACCTGGATGTTGAAACGGCGACACCGTCAAGGTCAATGACCTCCTGTGTGGCGGGAGGCTTCTTGCGCTTCCGACCGCCAGCAAAGCTGGCACATAGAACGTCCAACTAAGCATCAGAGGCAAGCTCCGAGTCAGGCAGAGTCAGAATCTGTCAAGAAAGACAAGGTCCGGGTAAGACAAAACTTCCAAGAAAGAGGAAATTTGGGAAATTAACTAAAGGGAAAAAATTCTACCTTTGGAACTAGTTTCCCAGCATAATACATTTCTCGGCTTTCTTCACAGTGGTCTAGAGTAGAGACCAGTTGGTTCAACCGCGTCTTGAAGTCCTTCTTCGAGAACGCTTTATCCGTCGTCCTCATCGCGTCATCCGGGCCCGAGTATTCGCAAATTAGTCGTTTTCCGCGATAGACTAATGGCTGAATATGCCTTCCGAGCCAGCACAAAATTGTGTCTGTGCCGGTGAGAGGAGGAGTGGCGGATACAAGCTTGGCAATACGCCGCTTGATCCTCATCAGATCTGTTGGTAGAGTCTGGACCGCATCCACCGCCCAATTATCTTGGGGTAGCTACGGAATTAACGAAAGGTGGAATTCCCGTTTCCTTTCCAAAAAATGGGACATCTTCATGGTAAAAGAAGGAACCCGTCCAGAATTTGACGGATTCCGAGGTTTTTATTTTTGGGAACCAATCTTCCCTAAACCTATGAAGGGTAAAGGAGATGGTCCCACAGGTGGCGAGAGCGCCCTCGGAGGGCTTACGCTTGACTCCAAAGCAATATTGCCAGAAGTCTAACCGAGGTTCTATTCCTAAGTATCTTTCAAAAAGGGCTTAAAACTCGGCAAGATAGAGAATAGAATTTGGAGGAAGGTTGTGTGGTTGGATGTTGTAGTGGTTGGATGTTGACGGAAGGTGGGAAACCCATACCTCTGTTGACGTGAGAGGCAAGGAGAACCCTTTCTCCGGCTTTTGGCAGTGGCTCGGAGTCGTCCTCCTCGCACCGCCATTTTTCCTTGAGCACAAACCCTTCTTTCTCCATTGCCGGAAGAAGGGATGGAACCACATTGCAGTGGCTCCAATTCCCGGAGTTTTCCACCGTGTCTTCCTCAACTCCGGCGGCGCCGGAGGCAGCGATCTCTTCGCCGCCGAGAATGGTGGTTCCCTCCGCGGGCTCGGTGACGAGAGGCGGGGGTAGCGCGGTAGACAACGGTGGCACGTTCTCGGCCGTGGGAGGTAGATCCCCGCGGGCCGAATCGCCAACGTTTCCCTCCGGCGTTCTCGCGGTGGCACGGACGGGGGAGTGTAGTTGCGGGTCTAGGTCGTTAATGATTGACTCGATGTCCAGGGCGGCGGTTGTCGCGTCCGCGGTGCGGGGAGATTCTCCGTCAACCATTCTCGGGCGGCGCGGCCGTGAGCCGGATCCCCCGATGGATTTTTTGGGGAAGGCGAAAGAACTCGCTCTCTGCTCACTTTCTCGAGCTCCGGCTCTGGTTCTGTCTATGGCGTTGGGGGGCTCGAGGAGGGAGATGAAGCGGAAGGGTATCTGGAGACCCCGACGTTGCTATTTATAGCCGGGGATGCGCTGAGATTCGTTGCAACGACTATTTAGCTGTTGGATCGCTGATGCGTGTCACGCCTGAAATTTCCGGGAAATGAAGAGATAAAGTGATACGTGCTATCTCCTCCTTTCCCGCAAGAATGTGTCAGGAGATACATTGCAGGGTTTTGAATGAACCCAAACGTCCGTGATGTCAGCACGATTTCATCGCAGACGTCATGAAGTTCCTTCTCCACGAAGGCTCGTGGAAGAAAAGCCAGATTCTGGTAAATCCGAGTTTTGAGTTATACATCAGGAAATTCCTTCTCCACGAAGGCTCGTGGAAGAAAAAGCCGGATTTTGAGGAAATCCAAGTTGTGTGTTATGAGGTTTTTGGGGAAAAGAAGAATCGAGACAAAGCGCCAACGTTTCTCGGAAAAGAATGCAAAGTGACGAAAGGTGGCCGAATGAAGTCTCAATCCTTCTTGGGGGCTACTGTCGGATATATACTGATTAGGGTGTATCCGACATTTTCCTAAAGAGCCGGATTACCAGGGTGGCTTTTTGGTAATGGACCACAGTCCATTGGGCGGCCCAGTAAGCTGATGCGCAGGAAGCCGGATTCTAGAAGAACCCGGACCACGGCACAAAGTGGTGCGGCTTGGAGGAGAAGACAAATTCCTTAATTTTGAAGTTAGATACTTTCCGTAGTCTTCTAGGTTTCCTTTCTGTAAGCCCTAACCCGGCTATATATATAAAGCCGGACGGGAGAGAAGAAAGACATAGACAATTAGAATCCAACTCACCGAGAAGTTGATCCTCGCCGAGATAGCGAAACCCTACTCACATTGTACTATGTATACTTCATGCTTTAACCCTGATTTACTGAGATTGCAGGAGTAGGAACATCGCCTAGTTGCACCGTACCGAACCTGGGTAAATTTGGTGTTCCTGGTTGTCGTACTACCACGTCCCCTCACGTCTCTACCCGTAGGCTCATGGCACCCCCAACTATGAACTCTACTACGATGTCTCGACACAGTAGGAGGAAGGGGATCTTTGGAAGGTTGATGCCACTGACGGTGTTGATGGCACCTCACCGGTGTCAGCAACAACGCGGAACCTGCACACAACACAACAAAAATACTTTGTCCCAACGGTACAGTGAGGTTGTCACACTCACCGGTCTGGCTGAAAACGAAGATTAGACGTATAGTGTGGAAAATGGTGTATGCTTGAAGTAAGTAAAGAAAGCAGGAAATTGTGGTGGTTTGTTTAACAGTGTAAGAAAATGGACCCGGTTTCATAGGTTCACCAGTGGTGTCTCTCCATAAAAGATAACATGTTGGGTGAACAAATTACAGCTGGACAATTGACAAATAAAGGTTGCAACTTAGTGCGCAATCATGACATGATGACAACTATGATACTTAGTATGGGCATTACAACAATATACATAGACCGTAATCCAACTGCATCTATGACTAATAATCCACCCTCAGATTACCATCCGAAGCCCCTTAGGTATTAAGTTGCAAACAACAGATAATTGCATTAAACATTGTGTGTAAAGTAAGCAATGATTGTACACGCGGCCACTGACACCGCTGTTTTCTCCCTAGTGGCAACAACACATCCTCCCCAGTCACATTTCTGTCACTCGAGCACAGGCGAAAAGGAGGCATGAACCCACTATCGAGCATAAATACTCTCTCTAGGAGTCACTAGCAACTACTTGGCCAGAGCAACCACTAGCAACGGAAAGCATGCAAGATCACAAATAACATATGCAATAAAGACTATAATCAACTTGGCATAAGTTCAATATTCATCAGATCCCAGCAAACACAACATACAGAATTACATAAGAATGATCTCGATCATGTTAGACAGCTCAAGAGATCTAAACATGGATACATATGAGGAGAAGACAACCATCTAGCTAATGCGATGGACCCGTAGTCCAAGGATGAACTACTAACGCATTACTATGGAGGCAAGCATGGTGATGGAGACGCCTCCGGTGATGATCTTCTATCCGGCAGGATGCCGGGAGACAGCTTCAGAACCCCCTGATCTAGGGTTGACGACAACGGCGGCTGCAGAACTTTTCTGGGATATTTGATCAAGTGTTTAGGGTTTTCCATCCCAGGGGAATAAATAGGCGAAAGGGAAAAGGCGGTGGAGCCCTGGGGGACCCACACCACCAGCTGGCGCGGCCAGGGGGCACGCCACCCCATGGTGTGGCCCCCTGGTGCCCGTCTTCGACTCATCTACAGTCTTCTGGATGCTTCCGGGAAAAATAGGCACTTCGGTCTTTGTGGGGTCCGATTCCGAGAATATTTCTAGAACAACTTTTCTGAAATAAAAAACAGTAGAGACAGGGAACTGGCACTTGGCATCTTGTTAATATGTTAGTCCTGGAAAACGTGTAAAAATGCTATAAAGAAGGGAGAAAACATGTAGAAATTGGTATAATATTATCATGGAGCATCAGAAGTTATAGATACGTTGGAGATGTATCATTTATCTCCCCTTGATTTCCCCCTTGATTTCCCCCTTGATTTCCCCTTGATTCCCCTCTCGTGTTGATCATGTTCATCATTCATTCTTCGTGTTCTTGGTCGATTCGTGAAGATCGGTCCACCCAAGAGGTAACCCCTCCATCATCTGGTATTCGAACCTAGATTGACACGAATTCGACCCTCACAATCTCTCTTCCACCCAATTTTTCTTTCCCCCACCTTAATTTCAAAAAAAATCACCAAAAATAGCCTCAAAATGAATTTCGACCGATTTGTCGATTCATTGAGTTTTTCGTGGATTTGTTGCCAAAGACCATTCCCCACCTTTCTATTCAGCCAGTTTTCTCAAATTTGTCCAAAAATATTTTTGGATTTCATGGAATTTCGAATTTGAGCAAAAATCACAGAAAATCTCAGCTCTTCGATTTCTGGACAGATTTTGTAAATTGTTTTTCTTTGTCGTCGTTGATCCTATTTGAGTGATTCAAGTTTCCATGCGAATCCTACAACATCATCTACGCAACCACAACAATGGGTCGACACGACCTCGACAACCCCCGGCCACGAGTCCGTGATCATCCACAAGAGAGGTATAACTTTCTTCCGCTTGAACTAACCCATCGTTCGTGTACCTTGCCCATTCGGACTAGCTCTTTTACGTCGCTTGGCATTGAACTAGTGGCACCGAGAGTGCGTGTAAGACACTTGTGAGATAGTAGTTTGACTAGGCTTGACATTCGTATCCCCATATAGCAAAAAGTGAAAAGAGAAAATAAAAAAAGGAGAAAAAGAAGAAAAAGATCGATGCCAAGTGATATCCCTTGTAGAAACGTGTAGCTTCGCGTTGCAAAAGAGAAGAGACCAACCGGTTACCACAGTGGGAATCTTGTTGCCTCTTATAGTTTGCGGTTTGAGATAGCGTCCTCCTTGCGTTGGTGTGGTAGTGAGATTAGTCTTCGATAGGTACATTTCGTCTCCGCTCGTCCATTGGCCGCACTAACCCCGTTAAGCACTTCTGTGTGTGTGTTATATCTTTGTTTCCTCCACTAGGTTTGGTTCTTGTGCTGGGATTTCATTTCGGTCCTTCTCCACGTTTTACAACAAACTTTTCTTCGGACTTGTTGATTTTCCTCGCCACTTTTCTAACCCATTTGCCTTCCACAAAAAGCGTGTGTGTTATTGTTTGCGGATTTGTTTCGATTTTTTGGACTCACTTTGAACATACCTCCCTACACCTAGGATCGTCCACTAGCCTCAATACGACTAAAAGAGGTAACGTTGGGTAAGTGATACATCCATTTCTTCATATCACCCTTGTGTGTTTTTTAGATAGCCAGGGAAGAAATGTTCACAAGTCCGAGCTCGGAAGATGAAGGAGCCCCTTTCTTCAACGACACTGCCCACCTCAACTACGTCACCATCAACGACCATTTCCAACTCCGCCAACTCATGAAGGACGGATTCGAGCTCTATGAGCAACGTCTCTGACCTCGCCAACTCGTGAAGGAAGGATTCAAACTCCCTGACCTCGCCAACAGTCATGGATCATCATCGTCCTCAAGGTCGCGCTGTTCAAGCCACCACACTTAAGATCATCACCAGGCTCGTCACTATGATAGCAACCCCAATATGTAGGATGGTGGACAACCACAACAACCACCACTACCTCCTCCACCACAAGCTCCTGGACGACATTGGTATGACGATAGCTTGCCATCACCACCTCCCTAACACCGACAAGGCCTTGGTGACCCTCTTCAACATCAACCTCAACGACCGGACCTTCGACAACATCATCCACCACCTTCAAAAGACCACACTCATGACTATGGTGAAAATGACTTCATGGAAGGTGCTCGTCAACATCGAACTCCGCCAAGGCGCAATGCGCGTCCCCACCACAATAACCATCAAGAACAAGATCGTCCGCAACACCCTCGCCAAGAACAAGAACTTCCTCAACACCATCGCCGTGAACAAGAGCATCCTCAACAACAAGACCGTGACAATAATGATAGTGAACGCTGAGAAGCACGACTACGTCACCACAAACAACCACCTCGTAATGACCACCAGCGTAATCCTCCTCATCATGAACGCCAACACCAAGACAATGAGGATGACCCATATGATCTTTCACCTCCTATCTATGATGAAAACATCATGAGAGACCTCATCGACAACATGAAGACAACAACATGAGGGCCCTTCGCTTCAATGTCCCATAGTTCAATGGTGAAAATGATCCCGAAGAATATCTTGCTTGGCCTCTCAAAGTGGACAATATCTTCGGCATCCACAACTTTAGTGACGAGAAAATAGTTGCTATGGCCTCTTTGGAGTTTGAAGTCTATGCACTCTTATGGTGAGACCGTCTCCAAGCGGAAAGAGTCCGTAACCGGATTGCCCCCATCGACACTTGGAACGAGATGAAGCAATTCATGCATGTTCGTTTTGTTCCTCCACACTACCAACGTGACCTCTTCAAAAAGGTTCAAGAGCTTCGACAAGGTTTGAAGTTGGTTGATGAGTACTATAAGGAGATGGAGACCGCTTTGATACGAGCTCAAGGAGATGGAGACCTCTTTGGTTTCGGTGAGTTGCGGATAATGCACATGTACCCCTCCTCTTGGCGCAGATCGAACGCTGCCGGCACCAACGATGGCGTCTTTTCTGCTCGCTCCTTTTATTCCAGGTTCACGATGTCGTAGGGATCATGAACGATTCCTAAGCTGCCCACGATCCACTTCTCCCACACCATCCCACGGAGTTGATCGTGTCCTCTTCGTGAACACAACACGTGTCAAACTTATTTTCTACCGCTACAACACAAACAACGTGTCAAATATATATAAACAGAACTAATGCGTGGCAACTAGATAAAAGCTAACAATAATCTTCGCGTAGAAGGTTTCTTTTATTTTTTTTCCAACTGCTTCACGGATCCATAATCCTCGCCTAGAAGGTTTTTTTTTTCATCTTTTGTGATGCAATGGGGGAAACATGATGTAAAAAAGGCACGCACCCAAACTAGCATGCGAGGGGGCAATGCTAGTTCACGGGTGACCGGCGCACAGGTTAATATTCCGAGAGCAAATTCTGCTTGCATGCGCTACTGTCTCACCCGTTATCATGCCTGCATGCGCAATTAAGGGAGGAGCTGACCCGCGCTGGAATTAAACCGTTCCTACGATCACCCACAAAAGAGCTATACTGTGTAGGTGACATTATAAATCACTACTTCCATATGTAATCCAACCATAGATTTGATGATGTGGGTTCATACGATGCTCCGTATTTAATTTTGGTAAAAAATGTTCTAGCTCGGTGGCCGTCCTGCATGCCAGCTTTTGTTATTACAAGTGTTATAAGTTAAGTTCGTCAATTTCAAAACCCGTCTGTTCAATATCTGGGAGGTACTCATGCGGTGGTGTGCGTGTGTGAATTCATAGGTGTATACGAGCGTTTGCGTTTATACTGTTTCTTAAAAAAATTGCATTTATTAAAAATATATCTATACTTCTTATAAAGCAAAACCCCACTAACATGCATTAACTATTTTTCTATATCAACATGCAAGCTGTTCACATCATTCATTCTCATAGCCAATCAATTGTCCATGTCATCTTCACTAATATTTATGAATTACTACATGCAAATTACACATCACCCATTTCTCAAACCATCTAATTATGTACATTAATAATTTAAAATATGTATAAAAAATACTATGATCAATTTAATTTTGCATATTCATTTTAAAAAAATATCACATCTCTTATAAATTTTTGTTTACACATGATTCATTTATTAAATCATCCAATTATTTCTATTAATAATTTAAAATATATATACTATGATCAATTGTAGTTTCTAAAGCGATCCCCGCAGCAACGCGCGGTGTATTCTTCTTGTATCCATGGATTGTACAGCATAGAATAATACTAGTCCCATGAACGGCATACAAGTCTCATGGACGACATGATGGGCGAGTGAGGAAAACTCGCATGAAGTGCGCATACTATTCTCTAGTCTCGTGGCGGCATGATGGGCGCGTGACTGACCAAGAAAAGTCCTCATGTTTTTTTCTTGTTAGCTGCACTAAATAATTCTGGAGATCGAGAAATCATGGCAGAATCGAGGCTATATATAACGCCCACTCTCTATCTTCACCTTCAGGATAACAATAACAAAAACCACACATATACAAGAACAGAATGGCTGCGTCTGACGAGTCATTGCCGATGGTGCCCAAGATGTTGAGAGAGCTGGCGGCTGAGGTCGAGGAGCCGCCCAGCCGGTACATGCGGCCGGAGCAAGAGCGTCAGGCCGGGCTGGTGGCCGCAGATGAGATGCCCGAGCCCATCCCTCGCATTGATCTTAGCCGACTAATGGATGCCGATGAGGCAGTCAAGCTTCGGGCCGCTCTGCAGACCTGGGGCCTTTTCTTGGTCAGTCCTTGCATCCACCTTAGTTTCCAAAATTAGCGACTGTTTCTGAAACTGATAAACCCCTCACCCAGGCCACGAACCATGGAATTGAAGCCTCTCCTATGGATGCCATGATGATTGCGGCGAGGGAGGTCTTTCAGCAACCACTTGAGGAAAAGCAGAAATACAGCAACTCAGTCGACGGAAAGCCATTCCAGGTCGAAGGGTATGGAAATGACAACGTGGAAACCCAGGATCAGATCCACGACTGGAAAGACCGGTTGCATCTCAGACTAGAGCCAGAAGATGAGAGGAATTTGGATAAATGGCCCAGTCACCCGAAATCATTCAGGTTAACAACTTTTGTTCCTGCAGGCATGTTGCACTTTTCTACTATGTAGCATTAGGTGACATGCAAAGAAAGACAACGGCAAAATTTCAGAAAAAGTAACAATCGATAGAACTACACTTTGGGAAAACTCTGATCTATTCAATGTTCTTGTGTCATTGCATTTATCTCTTGCTGGTGTGGACCCTTGTTATCATATAAGCTATGTCCGGTGGGTTGCTGCGTATCTTGATCTCTCTCAATTATCGTATTTAATTATGTCTTTTGTTCATTTGTTATGATGAACATTAACAGACATAGATAAGTGCTCAAAGATAAAAGAGTTATGTTCACTCTCTCATTTTCTAACAATCCTTCCATTTTTAGATATAACGTGTAATGCTTAGACAAATATTAGGAGGGGTATCTAATTGTTTGTGTTAAATTCCTTTCTATTGACCGTCGGTCTAATAACCGGTGTTATTTATCTTTTTAATAATTATAGTGGTATGATTCATCGTGTAGCTCAATTCACAGATTCGGGAATAAATAGGTAAAAGGTCCAATTAAACTATTCTGGAGGCATTTTGCAGGGATGTGCTGCGTGAGTACACATTAGGAACCACACGTATAAGAGACTTAATCTTGCGATCAATAGCCAAGCTCCTGGATCTTGATGAGCATTACTTCATCAAGCAATTATCACAAAGGTCTCCTGCATTTGCAAGATTCAACTACTACCCTCCATGTCCGAGGCCCGACCTTGTTTTGGGTTTCAAGGCTCACTCTGACGGTGGCCTCATTACCATCCTTTTTGTCGACAAAGCTGTCGGTGGATTGCAAGTTCGCAAAGATGGTAATTGGTACAATATTCCACTCAAGCCTTACACTTTGGTCATTAACATAGGAGACTGCATGGAGGTATGTACCATTAAATACAATATGCACATATACCCTCTTGATTAAACTGCAATGATCATTAATCATAGTGCTTGATTAACTTGCATGTGTAATTTTGACGCAGATAATGAACAATGGAATATTTAGGAGCCCACTTCACAGAGTTGTGACGAATGTCGTGCAGGATAGGCTCTCACTGGCAGTGTTTTATGGCGTGGATGGGGAGACAGTACTCGAGCCAGCACCCGGTTTGCTCGATGACAAGCGACCACCAAGATATCAGAAAATTGAGGTCAATGATTTTATAGTTGGCCTCTCTGAACATTTCTATCAAGGGAAGAGATTCATCGAGGCCCTGAAAATATAGGTTATCAACATCGTACTAAGTTTATGTAGCTGCGGTACTGATTGCCTATGGAGAATAAGAGGCACTTAATTTCACTTATGATTTTACCTACCATCCTTTGTGTACCGGTCTCCAAGTCTTATAAGTGACTATTTTAATTTAATAAAACAGTATTTCTCTTACAAATGACCCATTTTTTTAAACTATATATTGATTTCTTTTGCATATCCCTGGATGCACACACAGTCACACACTAATTTATTGCACTAGTCATCAGTCTTGGAACACCTGCGGGTTATCATAACCGGTTATAGATAATTTAATTATCACCGGTGTCTACTATAAGGAGTTAAGGACAAGACCACTGTCAAAGTTCTACAACTCGTTGGTCGCCCCGATCGATCTCTTTCATCTGGAAAATAGAGCCCGAGTCGTTCCGTCCGGGGCGACACGGGCGACCAGACCTAAGGCTGGTGCCAATGCACCGCCCACTATTCACGGGCTATAGTCCCTGCCACGTCACCTTCTCTCACCACTATAGCCCCACTATCACAGGCACGGTGCCAGTGCACGGGCTATAGCCCGGGCTGTAAGATTCTCTCTCTGCCACATCAGCTTTTCTCTCTCCTCCACGTCAACACATATTTTTGAAACGAAAACATTACAAATAATGCAAGGAAATAATTTTATTGAACTAAAATTGTTACCGATTACATACTAATTAATAAAATTGCATAATAAATTTTAAAAATTACATAAAAATTAAAAAAATCTAATCCTCGTGCTCGTCGTCGTCGTCGTCATCCTCCAGCAGCCCTAGGTCTTTTTCCACTATCTGTAGGGCCTTGCCATGTTTGCGCTTTTCATCTTCGGTCATGCCGGCGGTTGAGCGGTCTTGCAACTTGTTATATTGCTTCAGTAGCTTAGACCTCAATAAAACTTGATACATTTTCGTCATTCCGAAGCCTGCACTTGATCCCTCGCTGGACGCTTCCTTCTCCTTCTTCTTTCCCTTGCGAAACGCGGCCTTGGCCTTATCGCGGCCAGGAGGACGCGGCTCCTCCTCCGTCGCGTCGCTAGAGCTGTACTCACCTCCGACCCCCAGACGGGTTCTCTTGGAACTGGAGTCAGTCCCACTACCTTTCCCATGCTGGGCTTTCCACTTCGCTTCCTTGCGAACAGCTTCCCACCACTTGAATCGTTTGAAAGGCTGAGTCACTCTAGGGTCATTTGCGTACCTCGTCAGTGCCGCTTCCATGACCATTGCATCGTCTGCTCCACTCTGACGTACCGCTTCTTCTTGGATGTGGTATCCATTGAACAAGGACACCTCACGGTTGTAGACGTTCCAGTGATCCTTCAGTTGCTTCGCGGTCCTATGGCGGGCAGGATCGGCGGTAGAGTTGAACGTCTTCGCTATTCCACCCCAAAAACTTTCGCCGGTCTTGCTATTGCCACGGCGAGAGTCCTTGGAGTTGAAAATCCAAGCATTCACCTGCAACGAAATAGATATTGTCTTAGTGAAAAATCCAAACAAAAACCAACTCCGAAATAAACATGTCACGGGTAAGAAAATTACCAGTTTTTCCTCGTCCGCACTTTTCCACTCGACCCTCTTTGGACGCGTTGGTACCAGTGTTTCCGCGGCATCGGACCCGTCGCTTGGAGCAGTGCCATCTGGAGCAGACGATAGAGGTGGTTGCTGATACGGAGGAGGTGGTTGCTGATACGGTGGAGGTGGAGCGTATGAACCGTATGGATATGGAGGTGGAGGTGGAGCGTATGAACCATATCCCGTAGGAGGGTACGGAGGAAGTGGACTCCCGCTACCTGTTGGTGGAGGTGGAGGTGGTGGTGCGTAAGCATACGGAGGATGCTGGTATGAACCATATCCCGTAGGAAGCGGACCATATGGCCCCGGAGGTGGTGTGTGGGAGGGGTACAACACTCGTGGATACGGCGAAGAACCGGTATCCGACCGACGATGTGTGGGAGAGAAATCTTCTATGTGAGTAGGTTGTGACCCGTCGGACTGCAAGAGATCCGTGAACGAGGTGTTATCTGGAGTCCAACCCGACATTGCGGAGATGGTATGAGAGAAAGAGAGGAGGGAAATGGTGTGAAGAGAAGTGCTGGATGTGGGGGGGTATTTATAGGATTGGAGGTGCAAATTTGGGGTGAACATTTTTTTTTTTTTTTTTTTTTTACAGCCAGCCACGCTCCCCCCAACGCTAGCTGACGTGGACCAATGGGGGGGCGCCACGTCAGCTAGCCGTTGCCCCAACGGCTCCCTGCCAACCGCCCGCCCCTACCGCCCCAGGCTGCCAGCGCGCCGCCCCGCCCCCTCGCCCTACCGCCCGGCCACTACCGCCCCTACCCGCCCTACCGCCCCGCCAACGCGGGCGGTAAGCCGCGCGCTACCGCCCTAACGGCGGGCGCCCCGGCTCCCGCCCGCCGCCGCCTACCGCCCCGGCCTCCCGCCTCCTCTCGCCCGCGTTGAGGCGGTAGCGGCGCTACCGCCCCGCGCTGCAGCCCGCACTGGCACCAGCCTAACCCTACCGCGCCGCCCTCTGCGCTACGCCACCTCCGGAGTGATCTGCTGAGCTAACCTGGGCGTCTATCAAGGACTGCGGCGACGAGGCGGTCTCCGAGCGCTGTGCCTCGTCGTGGCGGCGGGGCCGCGCCTGCGTCTGACGCACTAGTGGAAACAGGGCCTTTTGTCCCGGGTCGTAAGGGCCATTTGTCCCGGTTGCGCAACCGGGATGGGCTAGCCGGGACAAATGGCCCTCCCCATTGGTCCCGGTTGTGCCAGCACCCGGGATGGTAAGGCTGGCCCACGTGGCGACTCTGGGCCAGGGACCGCGAGGGAGTTCGTCCCGGTTCGTTTTAGGGACCGGGATGGATGCCTTCTTAAAAAAAGAATAAAGTCCGCCCATTTTCCCTGCCGCGGCAGGTTTTTTTTGTTCGTTTTTTTTTTCTCCTGCCTCGCAATCGCCAACCGGCCTCCCCTTCCCCAACCGCTCCAGGCCCACGTCTTTAATTAAGCCCACTGACACATTTTTTAGTCAAAAAGGCCCACTGGCCCGCGTCTTTTATTTATGGACAGTCAACGGTTCGAAGGGCCCACTGGCCCGCGTCTGTTATTATGGCCAGTCAACAGGGGCCACTGGCCAGCGGCCTGGTGGCTGGTTCGCCTGGTCCATTAAACTAAGACCGAAGGACGGTCAAAGGGCCGCTGTCCGCCTCGTCTTCCCGCCCCGCCTCGTCTTCCCGCCCCGCCTCGGCTTCCCACGCCCCACTCCCCACGCGCCACGCCTCGGCTCCCCGCATTCATGGCCGCCTGCAACCGCCGCCACGTCCAGGCCGCCGGTTGGCATGCCAGCCCACCCCGGGTCCTTTTTAAAGGCCCCCCGCCGCCCGTACAACCCACCCACCCCGGACGCGTCCCTGGCAAAGCAACCCTAGCCGCCACCATGTCCCGCTGGTTCTCGAACTCCGGCAAGCGCCCAAGGAACGACGACGGAGGCTCGTCGAGCGGCGCCGGCCGCATCCCGCCCCCACCGGCGGAGGCCTTCGGCTACGGCCCTGGAGGTGTCCGCCTCGGCGGGGTGCCGCGCGTCCCCGCGCCACCACCGGCTGCACGCCCGCCGCCCCGCGCCGCGCCCCCGGGCAAGCGGTTCCGCAGGTACGTCCGGGTGGACGAGGCGGAGTGGCACTGGAACAATGCCACTCCGGTCTTCTACAACGACGTGCACCTCCCGGACGGTTGGCACCTGAATCCCCAGCGGATCCCAGTGCCGCCGGCCCCGACCGGCGCGGCGCTGCTCGAGGAGATCGAGCGCCGCCGCGAGCTCCTGCCGGCCCCCGTCCGCAGGGAGCGGATCTACGCGCGCAGCTCCCCCTACTGGGCCGCCTGGCTCGAGCAGGAGCACGAGCAGCGCCGCCGCTCCTTCATCCCCGCCCCCCTCGAGGCCAACGTGGACGACTACCCCCCGCCAGCGCCCGGCCGGGAGAGGGAGCTATGGCTCCTCGTGGACGAGCCGGAGGACTTCTCCGGGGAGCCGGACCCCGAGCTCCGGGCCCAACTGGAGGAGGCCTGCGAGCGCTCCCGCCGCTCCCTCGTCGACGACGAGATCAAGAGGTGGCATCGTGTCGTGGCCGCCGCCGCCGCCGACGCCGCTGCCATGCCACCGCCGCCGCCACCCCCTAACGAGCCTGCCATCCCCTGGTGGCAGGCCATGAACGCCGAGCTGGAGGCGTCCGAGGACATGCCGGAGCCGCAGCCGCTCCCACCAGGCCTGGAGTATGGCATGAACTGGGCCTGGACCGGCGGCGTTTGGGCGCCGGGGTCGCCGGAGCAGGAGGAGGAGCTGCCCCCGCCGCCGCCGCTGCCACAGGAGGTACTGCCCCCGCCGCCGCCGTACGCGCCCCCGATGGCCCCCCCGGCGAGCCCGGCCCTGCCGCCTGCCCACCTGTGGCAGGCACCCGAGTATGTGCACCTCTCCGACGACGAGGACGACTAGGTCGCCGCCGCCCCCCTATTATCTATAGACAACGCCCCTAGCTAGCTACCCCCCAAGAAACGGCCGGCCCGCCTGTGGCCGCGCCGCCGCCCCTAATGCAAGTACGGCCGGCCGCCTGTGGCCGCGCCGCCCCTATGTAAGCAAGGCCCCTGGCCCTATTTTAATATAAGTTGTGTTCCCCTAACCTACTGTGCCCCTAGTCCATCCCCGCCGGCGTTCCGCCGGCGAATCTGTCCACTCGTTCCCGCCGCCGGCAGGGCTTCGCCCAGCCATATCCACTCGTGCCCGCCCCTGGGGTGTCCGCTCGGCCTGGAGAGAGGGCCGCGCTTTTTTATACACTTGGGCCTTTAGTCCCGGCCCGTGCCACCAACCGGGACTAGAGCCCTTTGGTCCCGGTTGGTACCACGGCCCGGGACCAAAAACAAATTTCGAATTTCGGTGGCACCTCTGCGCGCCCAAAATTTTTTAGCGCCAAAATTTGAAAAGTGTTAAGTTTGCACATTAACAACTTTTATATACTTCCAAATTTGACAAAAATTCCAACATGAAAAATGCTAGAATTTGCAAAACTAATTTAAATCCATTTTTCGTTTAACTAAATAATTATTCTAACTATTGAAACTATTAATTATTTTTTCATTTGTATATAATTTGAATATAAATTATGGAAATTTATATTCAAATTATAAAGCGGCTCTGTGTCATACAAATTTCTGGAAATTTCCACCCATACACTTTTTTGAGCTAGGGCCTCATTTTCATAGTAGAAGTAGGGTGGCTTGTTCATCCTCTAGAGTCGATGTCAGTCCTGGCTGCTTGTCCATCCTCTACAGTCTGCTCTGCTCTGCTCTACTGCTCCTTGCGGCTCAGGTTGGTAACGGTCCATGCTTGCGTATGCTTTGTGAACTTATGGTTTGATTTGAGAATTTCAAAACTTTGATTTGATAATCTTTTGGCCGGAAGCACCTAGCAATATCTTTTAAACCTTGTTTCTCTCCCTATGCTATTTGTACTTCTCATCGGCTCTAATGTTTCTCTACCTGATTCTACTTCTCCTCTGCCTAGTTTACAGATGTTTGCTCTTTTCTGTAGATGTTTCTACACTATAAAATGGGCATGTCCCAGTAGTGGTGATCAGCGCCTTGTCTGCATGTTTCGCAGGACATGTCCATTTTACAGTGTAGAAACATCTACAGAAAAGAGCAAACATCTGTAAACTAGGCAGAGGAGAAGTAGAATCAGGTAGAGAAGCAACGCCCGTAGGTCAAATGGCTTTTGTTCGTTCTCATCCCACACACGTACACCTGGTTTGCCCCACAGTTCTAAGAGTTCTTCCACTAATGGCCTTAGATACACATCAATGTCGTTGCCAGGTTGCCTCGGGCCTTGGATGAGAACTGGCATCATAATGAACTTGCGCTTCATGCACAACCAAGGAGGAAGGTTGTACATACATAGAGTTACAGGCCAAGTGCTATGACTGGAGCTCTGCTCCCCAAAAGGATTAAAGCCATCTGTACTTAGACCAAACCATAAGTTTCTCGCCTCTCCTGCAAAGTCTGGAAAGTCTCTCTCGATCTTTCTCCACTGCGATCCATCGGCGGGGTGCCTCAACTTTCCATTTTTCTTACGGTCTTCTTTGTGCCATCGCAACAACCTAGCATGCTCTTTGTTTCTAAACAAACGTTTCAGCCGTGGTATTATAGGAGCATACCACATCACCTTAGCAGGAACCCTCTTACGGGGAGGCTCGCCGTCAACATCACCAGGATCATCTGCTCTGATCTTATACCGCAGTGCAGTGCATATCGGACATTCATCCAAATTCTCGTACTTCTCACCGCGGAAGAGAATGCAGTCATTAATGCATGCATGTATCTTCTGCACATCTAATCCTAGAGGGCAGAGAGCTTTCTTTGCTTCGTACGTACTCTCAGGCAATTCGTTATCCTTTGGAAGTTTTGGCTTCATTAGTTGAAGTAAAGTCTCAAATGCCTTGTCAGTCACACCGTTTTGTGCCTTCCATTTCAGCAACTCCAGTGTGGTACCGAGCTTTGTGCTACCATCTTCGCAATTTGGGTATAACAATTTTTTGTGATCCTGTAACATGTTGTCCAGTTTCAACCTCTCCAATCTATTTTCACAGTCTTCCCTTGCATCAGCAATAACTCGGCCAAGATCATCATCGGGCTCTTCTGATGCCTGTTCTTGATCACCTCCTTCTTCTGCATTCTCTTCCATTGCAGTATCGTCGTATTCAGGGAACAAAGGATCTTCTTCTTCTTCTTCATCGTCTTCCATCACAACCCCTCTTTCTCCATGCTTGGTCCAGCAATTATAGCTGGGCATGAAACCTCTCCGAAGTAGATGGCCGTGAAGGATTCTTTCGGAAGAATGTTCTCTGACGTTCCGACAATCAACACATGGGCAACACATGAAGCCATTATCTTTGTTCGCCTGAGCTACAGCAAGAAAAGCATTCAGGCCTGCCATATACTCGGAGGTGCGTCGGTCACCGTACATCCATCGCTGCCGTGCATCCATCTGCATCATATAATTAAGTTTATCAAAATACATATTAATACAGAGATAACCACAGTACATCGACAAATAATACTTTTTTATGTATCAGTTACAGATGAAAAAGATAATTTGTTAACCTCGGTCGAAGAAACCATTTTCAGTGAGCTTGTGTGCGTCTCGGGAATTTCGTCGAACACCTCGTGTGCATAGTAAAAAAAAAACAGCAACACCACACTCTCTCACACCTCCAAGCAAAAAAAAAGATGGAAGGAGGGGGGGGGGGGCTGGGGCAGTATATATAGGGGAAGGGGGCATTGGTCCCGGTTCGTGGACTGAACCGGGACAACAGGTCATGCGCGTGCCACGTGGCCTGTGGCTAGGCATTGGTCCCGGTCCGTGGCACGAGCCGGGACGGATATGCCCCCACGAACCGGGACCAATGCGCCCAGGCGATTCCTGTTGCCCCGGGCGCACGAACCGGGACCAATGCAGGGCATTTGTCCCGGATTTGGTTGCAACCGGGACAGCTGCCCCCCGGCCCCCTGGACGAGAGGGGTTGTTTCCACTAGTGACGGCTGGGCGACGACAAGATCTGCATCGTGCGGCCAATGGTCCTCCGCGTGCTCATCGACTCTTAGGTGGGCTGTTCTGCGTGGAGTCTGGGCTGGGACTTGATCGGGGAGCTGCAGCTCGGGGGACGGTGCAATGTACTTCTCCTCTCTAGGCCACTTGGCTGAGAGGGCTAGGTTCTGTGGATCCACACCCGGCAGGAAGAGTTGCAAGAAGGTTTTGTTGTCCTTGGGGTTCTTCTGGCCTGGTAGTCCTCTTTGTTGGAAATAATCCAGCTTGTCTAGTTACGGGTGAGTAAAATTAGGTAAGTGCATGTCATAGTTGTATTGACACGTGGGTCTAGAAAGTTGGCTTAGATGCGATATACGTCAGTAGTCGAAAAGGCTGCCTTACGAGCGCGCGAGCACTCGCTCGGTTCTGACCCGCAACATGGCTCTTCCCGGGTCGTTTGAGTTTCGCTCTAGCTTTCTTTTTCAGTGCCGACGCCTCCCTTCCATTTCTTCCTTTTACTCGTTGGAACTAAATCGGAAACAAAGCGTGAGATCAGCTAGCTGTCGGCATGCTCGCACTGCTGTCGCGTTGAGCGCCCCTCACTTCCCTTCCTTTTTTTGTCCGTATGGAGCATATGGACATCATTGTCTTTCTTGCCACTTGCTAATTAATACCCCATTTCTATAAAAAACTTGTTAATTAATCACGGCTGATATGCATGTGTCCGTTTTGTTTCTCTTCATTTCTTTCTCTTCCTTTTTGTCTATTCCTTTTTGCTTTAATGTTAACATTTATTATATAAAAATATTGGATAGATTTTTTCTTCATTTTCTTTTTAGGCAAGTGGTCTTGCGCAAGCATGTCCCAGCTACTGTTACTTTTTTTCTTTTAGCCCTCGATTGGTTTACATTATGTTCAATGTTATTCTTCTCTGTTGTTTACTCCTGCGCTATTTTTCTTAGTTTATTTTATCCCTAGAGTTACAAAAAAGTGTACAATAATTTTTTTACCGAAACCTAAAAGTTCACATTCAAGTGTTCTATTCCCTTTTTTTTTATGGAAACAAGTATTTCTACTGAACATTCATTTTTATTATGTCTCAGTTTGAATTTATTTTTGGGGTCAGTGGATTTTCACGAAAAACACTATCGGGTTGGGATAAGAAATAGGAAAAGAAAATATGACTACCGCTTTATACTAGTACGAATATGGGAACTTGTATTTGATTGGTAACTTCACTTCTGGGTGCTTGGTAAAATTATTCTAGTTTTTTAGCCCGATAACTTGTGTACTAGATATTTGGCAACATGTTTATTAGTTTTAAGGTTGGAAACTTACTTTCTGGGTGGTAGGTAACATTTTCTACTATTGTGTGTCTTGATACCTTGTGTGATAGAGACTTGTTTACTAGTTATAAAATTGTTAACTTCCTTGCTCTGTGTTTGTAACATACTCTATTAGTTTTTAGATTTGTAACATGTATTGTAGCTATTTGGTATCATCTTTACTACTATTAAGATTGATAACTTCCTTGCCAGGTGTTTAGTAACATATTCTACTAGTTGTTAGCTTGATATATTGTGTGCTAGATAATTGGTAACATATTTTACTAGTTTTAATATTTGTAACTTTCCTGCTATGTACTTGGTAACATATTCAACTAGTTCAGTCTCGTAACATAGTCAACTAGGCGACCTAGAGAGTGTGGCGGGCTGGGACTTACCAACACGAAGACAATGAATAAAGCCATGATACTTAAATGAGTGTGGCTACTTTACCAAGAGGAGAATCAACTTTGCAAGAATCTCTTGAAGGAGAAGTATCCAGAGGCAACTGATATCTTTGCAGCTCGGCCGCAAGGGGAATCTCATTTTTGGAGAAGTCTCCACAAAATAAAACAACTTTTCAAACTAGGGGCTAAGCATGTGGTGCGGAATGGGGAAACAACATGCTTTTGGAGAAGTCTCCACAAAATAAAACATCTTTTCAAGGACCGTTTCCCAAGGTTGGTTTCCATCTGTGGTAATCCGAACATTTCGGTGGCGGCGGCTCTTTTGGGCGCAAGGGAAGGCGTGGTGTTCTGCCGTACCTTCGACTTGGTGTGTCTCGAACAATGGAACATGCTATTGGAGGAGTTGTCCTCGATTGCCCTTGTAGAGGGCCAAGATGGATGGAGATGGTCCCTTGAAGCTTCCGGCAAGTTCTCAGTCTCATCAATGTATGATACACTATCTAGAGGGGCGGTGGTTGGGTTCCACGCCGATATTTGGGGAGCTAGGCTCCTGTTAAAAATCAGGATCTTTACCTGGCAGATTGTCTTGGACCGTCTCCCTTCCAGGCTGTAGATTACCGTGTGGCGAGGTCCATCGGAGGGCAAGTGTGCCTTGTGTGGGGATCCGGTGGATGTCGCCCATATTATCTTTCAGTGCGCCTTTGCGAGGCTAGGTTGGATTGTTGTGCGAGAGGTTCTGGACTGTGACTGGAGTCCGGCTAATTTCTCGCAATTTTTTGGTTTATTACACCTTCTTTCGGGCAACGCTAGGAGGACAACTTGGGTGCTCTTCTCTGGCCATGTTGGACGCTCTTGGGGACGTGTAATAAGTTCTCTGTCGAGGGGGTTTTCCCTAACTAGCTCGCTGATGTTATTCAAACTATCCATGTTTGTGCAGATGTGGGCAAGCCTCGCAAAGGACCACGCCCTGACACCCTGGTGTAGCTGGCCGCTGAGATACTAACGAGATACTGGAGGCTCTCTAATTGTTGATTGTCGTAACCTTATAGTGGTGTAGTCCAGTTGTTAGGTGGGGAGCCGCCCCGTGTGTTATTTCATTCCCGTGTTGTGTTGACTCTTGTGAGTGTCAGTTGGTGCGGTTTCCCCGTATGGTAGTTGGAGTCTTCGGAGAAGCTGTAGTCCCAGCACTCTTGTAACTGTGGTTAAACCGTTGTTTTATTCAGTTAAAGCAGGGCAAACTTTTGCCTGCATTCTAAAAAAAAACTTGTGTTTTTTACTAGTTGAGGACTGGAAATTGCTTGCTATATGCTTGGCAACATCATATATTAGTTTTTAGCTTGCTAACTCATGTTTTAGATACATGGTAACACAGTTACTAGTTTAAGACTGGTAACTTACTTGTTAGGTCCTTGGTAACATCATCTAATAGTTTTTAGCTTGGTAACTAGGTATCTAGATACTTGGTACCATCTTTTATAAGTTTAAGATTGGCAACTTGTTAGCTAGGGCCTAGGTAAAATCATCAACTTGTTTTAGCCTGGTTAGTTGTCTGCTAGATACTTGGTAACATGTTTACTTTTTTAAGATTGTTAAATTTTTTGTTATGTGCTCGGTAACATATTCTACTAGTTAAAAGCTTGGTAACTTGTATGCTAGATACTTGGTTATGTTTTTATTAATTCAAGACTGGTAAGTTTCTTGCTAGGTTTTGGTAGCATATTTTATTAGGTTTTTAGGATGTAACTTCTGTGCTACATAGTTGGTAACATATTTATTAGTTTTAAGATTTGTAACTTCCTTTGTTAGGTGCTTCATAACATATTATACTAGCTTAATAGTAAAAAAATGGTTCCTAGTAAAACCTCTCCTTTAACTAGCTCGTTGATTAATAGATGATCAAGGTTTTCTGATCATGAACATTGGATGTTGTTAATAACGGGATCATGTCATTTGAAGAATGATCGGATGAACGTAGACCCAAATTAAGTATAACAATACGATCAAGTAATTTAGTTTATATTGTTATATCTTACATACAAAGTAACTTATTCCTCTGCAGCCTCTGCCTTTTGGGTAAAAAAAATGCATACGATATTACTCCCTCTATTTCATTATTTAGGATGTTTTAGGTATTTAATATGTTATCTAAATTCGAACTAAAATGAGTGGACACATATACTAAAATATGTCTGCATACATGTATATATATATGAATGTAAAAAAGGTCGAACACATATACGACCAAGCTGAGTATGGGTTACAATAAATTATTTTGAGTCATTGATAGGTTCTAATATGAGAAAACTATGGAATTAGATATCCGATTCCATTTTTTCTAACGGGAATAATTTTGTTGGTCTCTTATTTTGAATGTTCGCCGCGTGAGAGGTGACAGAAAAAATGTTACAAACTATATCAAAACCTTCGATTCGTTGATTAAGTAATTCATGAATAATACATGGCTTTGTTGTGTGATGATATTTAAATTGAAGTGCACAACAGAAGAGGGCTACACATATTTCGCATAGAGATGAAGACATTCAATAACTAAGGTTTAGATTGATCGGTTGATTTAGGTTCTCATTAACATTGATTTTTGTTGCTTCGGTTCCTCCATTAATTGTTGACTCACCTGAGAGGTTCACATGTTATGTGTAAAGAAGCCTTAACAATTGATCTCATGCCAGCAAGGTCAGAAGAGAACGCTTAGGCTAGCTATCACATCCGAATTATTGTTTCGATCATACCAGAATGAATCTCATAGCTAATGAATCAAAAAATAATATCATTGAAAAATAATCCACTTGACATGAAAAGTAATCAATGTATATAATATTTTGTGGAATACAAGAATAAACAAATCCAAGTTGGGAACGGGATTTCTGACAACCATGATTACTGACCTTTATAGGCCGGTTACCCAAAATGATTCTCGGTTTTTTTTTTAATTTCAATACTACAAACGTGAAAGAAAGAAGCCAATACCATTTTTGCCGGGAATTATCGGGCCCTCGATAGTTTGCCAACTAAACACTGATTGACTGGAATTCTGATTACCGGGGTAACTATCGTAATTTGACCGTTAAATAAATCACTGCAAACGATACATGTGGCCATTTATGTGATGTTTTTAAATAAAATTTATGATAAAAAATGACCCCATATTTAGAAGGTTTCAACCTGAAAGATATTTTGATTTACCATAGCATTCCTTGAGTTATAGATAGAATATTATAACATACACACATATTATGTAATAAATTAATTTTACCGCATTTTAATCATGGAAAATACCATTGCCGTCGGAAGTGCGTGGGCCACCCTGCTAGTTCGGGACAAAGTACAGGAAACAATGCTGGGTCAGCACTTGTTGCTTACTTCGATGGAGCTATTCGCACGGACTTCGGGAGCACGATTTTGTGCTGCGAGACACCCATGAGATGCTAAACCGTTGCCTGGCTTGCTGTCCAAGGGACTATGCAGTAATGTCGCCGTGCATGGCCTCATAATAACTGTTGCCCGCTATGTTTTTCCCGGCGGGAAAGTGTTGTTCTCCTTGGCGCATGCCGCCTCTCTTTTTCTAGTTGGGTGATAGTAATGACATGATTTTTAAACTAAACCACATGACTGCATCCTGGCATCAAATTGTTTCTTCTTAGCCTTCGTGAGTTCTATGTGATGTCTTTCCGGATGCCTGCCAGTCCCTTTCTATTCACCGCTCGATTCATTGTGTCTTTCTACGGAGCCTTGGTGTTGTTGTAGTTTAGCTACTAAATCTACCACGAGAGAAATATAGTTTGGAGGCCACAAGAACACAAATAGAGGTTGTGCATGTTTATAAAGGGGGTCATACTTGGAACATGAAAGGTGGTGAGGCATTAACTACTCTTCCATTAATTCTTCGTTGTACATGAGACTTGACTCCCCATTATAAAAAGTTGTTTATGTACATTAGTATACTCCGCTCGATTGTTCCCAGCGCACCCCCGCTGCAAAATACAACACTGATTTGCAGAGTTGATGTAGACGATTCTTCGGGGGCCTTTTCTCAAGACTATGGGCATGCTAAGCTTATTAGAGACTAAAACCCAAACTAAGATTCGCGGAACAAGCTTGTCGCACCCGGACTTCTATAGGATACTCACCGTACGAACTGAACAGTATTCTGATGGGATTACGGGGCTTTCCGGCACCCGCGTCCTCTTACGAGTAGGCCAACACTTATGGGTGACAACCCATCGCTACTGTTCACCGTCGATGTAAACTATCCTGTAGAAATCAGGACACTACCATTGACGTACTTCATACCATACACACATGGTACGTCAACGGCTTTGAACAAAAGGATAACACAACATGCCTCTACGACACAAAAGATAGAAATAAGTTGCAAATGGCCCTCACTAGGGCAGAGATAGCAAATACAATCATCCAGAGGACACATGTCCCAACATAGCATCATTACAACTCAGCGGAAGCATTCAAAGGGGTCTGAGTACAGACAAAATCCAAATAGGCTTAAGAAGCCGGAAACTGAAATAAAGACGGAGCCCATCCACGGTGTGTCGGATCCTGCCCGGGTCCGCTAACTACTCGTCAGCAGCCTCGTCAAACTCCACGTAGTAGCCGTCACCTGGATCCTCGTAATCGTAGTCTGCGGAAACCACAGCCCCAAAGGGGTCAGTACATAGACGTACTGGCAAGCAAGACTCACAGTTCACCAAAGTATAGCCCGTCAACACAAGCACAGATGACTTGGGTTCAACGGAGGGAAAAGGGTATATAAAAGCTGCTGCAACTGGCTGCACTAACCAACTACAAAGATTCTATCACTTCCAACTATCAGAAAGGGGTTAAGATCGAGTGTTGTAACCAACTGAAAGATAACTTCAAACAAACCCATCCTGGATCTCGCCCCTTATCCAAAGAAGCAATCCGAGGATAACTCACACAGTTGGATTAAGATGAACAAGTTATTGTGACAATAATCCTATTACCAGTCAAATTGATAATCATGGGGTGTGAGATTATGAATCATTAGGTTTAAGTTGTCCTGAGTACTTGTTAGCCAGTACTTTCACCAAGTTAACCATAACCGCGGAAAACACGGCTTCTCGAGAAGATTATCCCTGCAGGGTTGCACCAATTTGGCCGTACACGTATGAATAACCCGCCAGATGGGATGCCTCCCACCAAGCGGGGCACTCAACACAACTCAACTCTTCTTCGCATCAAGCCCAAAGCACCTTGGGCGCACGGCTAATCAAGCCCCGAAGAAAAGGGACCCTCATAGCACTCTAAGACCGTGTCCCCCTATATGCCGACTACGAAAGTTCCACCCCGCGCTGGGCTCGCAAAAACATGCATGCGGCAAATAGAAAGCACGAACTAAATGAGATGATTTGGACGAGATGCGAATCGAATCAAATTGAGGGGGCGCCCATACTCGCTTCCCACATGCGGGTAGTGCGCTCATCATGGATCAGTAGACAAGACCCTTTTCCTATTAGGGTCGACACTAGCAGGCCTCAAAACCACACAGGGCCTCCTGCCGGTGCCGTAACATCAAATTATTATTAAGTAATAACATTAGCATGATTGATTGATTGATTAAACATCGAGCCCCCAGACATAATGAAATATAGTAACTGAAAGTAACGGGTAACAGACTCGAGCAAAACAATCTAAGCATGCTAGTAAGACACTGGCTCAAGCAATAGGGTTGTAGGAGTGGTGGTGAGGCAATATCAGGGTTAAAGGATTCATGTGATAGGTTCGTAACAGAAACAACTACCAATAAGGCTAGCAAGAATAGACAACGGAAAGTATCGGTAACCAGGGTTGAAAGGAACACGATGGTTCATGTGAGTGATAACTTGCCTGCAAACTCAACAGCCGGGTACTGAGCTAGATCCTCAGAAGGGGTGCTGTACAGATCGTCTGCCTCAACGTCGTCGTCTATTCGAGAAGAAGCAAACAAACAAAACAGGAACGTAAACAATCATTATCATGGCATTGTGCACAACCAAGATGATGCATGACAAGTTAATGGTTGCATCAAAATAAACTAGCTAACATGATAACACAATTTAGATGGACCCCTATGCTATTTGAGTGGCATTTAGAAAAGGTCCATAGATTAAGTGGAACAAATGATTTACAATTAATTATTATGTGAAAGTTGTTATCATGATGCATGCATGATGATGATAACAAGATAACAACAAAGTAACAATAATAGATGCAAAGGAAAAGGAATAAAACAAGTTTGGAAATTATTTATTAAGTTTAGAAATTTTGGTTACTTAACATGTCACACAAACAATTATTGTTTTCATCAATTCAAAGTGTGCAAAACAATTAACAAAATTTATATTTGAAAAGAACATCAAATTTTAGTTGGATTACATGTTTCAAATTTTGAAATTTGAATTAGGATGAATTTATTATGAATTAAACAATATTACACAAGTTTTAATTGAGTTTACAACAAGTTTGAATATTATTTGAATTTTATTTGTTCAAATCACAAATTCAAACTCACATTTGAAAAGTTCACACTTTGATGGTTTGAAAACATATTTTGCATGTTCAAAAATATTTTATATTAAGCAAGTTATGATTTTATCAAATTTAATTGAATTAAGAAAGTATTAAATTATTTAGGAAATTTAAATTATTCAAACCAGGAAACAAATTTTATATTTGAATAGGATATTAAAAATGGTATGAAAAACATATTTTATTTGCCTTATTTGGAATTAGTATTAATTATTTATGAATTATTGCAAATTACATTTGAATTATTCAAATTTGAATTTTAAATGCATTTTGAAATTTCAAAACAGGAAACAAAAGTTACCAAAAGATAGACAACTAAATTTAGACTAGCACACATATTTTATTTTCAGTTATTGGAGTTGTAAAACTAATTTTATTGCCAAAACACTTCTAGGGACTAATCTGTTATTTTGTTGGACCCAGATTTGATTACAGAAACTTTGAAATTCGTTTTATACACGCGGGAGACGCACCTAGTCGCTGCCAGGGGGGCCCCGTGGGCTCACTGTGCCCGCGTGGCACACGAGTGACTGACAGCTGGGCCAGGGCTGTCAGCGCTCCAACGAAAAAAGTGGGATTTAATCCCAGGTGCCAGGGATCGAACCCAGCACCTCGCCCTCGCACACAAGAGACTGAACCACTGCGCTGTGCTGCGGTTGTTATCTGAATACGCGACGCAGTAAGGTTGTAGTTCAACCTGCAGTTAACTGAACCCAACTGACGCGCAGAACCTGAACCTCGTCAGAGATAACAGCAGCTGCTCGCCGGCGGGGAAACGGTGGCCGTGCATCGATCTGGTGGTGCTGCTGTGGTGAGGATGGATGCGACGTGTGCGCGGGTGCAGCAGAGGCACAGAGAGGGAAGGAGGGAGGAGAAACGGTGGAGCTCACCGGGGTTTGGCCGTGGAAACGATTGCTCGGGGTGGCGCGGCCGGCGACGATGGCGTGGACGGCGTCGCAGATCCAGTGGCTCCCCGTGCCCTCGCAGGTGTCCAACATGTAGAGGAGGAAGAGGCGGCTCGGTTCCAGTAGACGATCGGTGTCGAGGAGCTCTGCAACGGAGGCGAGAACCTCGGGTTCAGAAACGATGGTGCCACGGTGGTCGGAGAGAACGAGGACCGCGGCGGCGAAACAGAAACTCACCGTGTGCGTGTGGGTGTTCAACGTAGAGAGGAGACGACGGCGACGTGGTTCCAAGGTTTAGGTAGGGTAGAGGAGCGACATGGCGACGACGCGGTGAACGGATTCAGACGAGCTGCTCCGGTGAGGTGGACAGCAGAGAGGGAATTGCGATGAGGAGGAAGCAATCGGCGGCGCGGCGCGGGGAGCGAGGGAGGCTAGGGCTAGGGTTGGCAGCTCGAGGTCCGTAGGGGGCTTTATAGGGCGCGCTGGTGGCTCCTGGCCGTCGAGCGCGGCCGTACTGCCGCGGTGGCGCGCTGGATGCGCGGCCGTACTTGGGACAGACGGATCGCACGCTTTACGAAGCGGTACGCGCGCGCTAGGCAGGCTGGGCTGCAGGTTAGCTAGCTTAGGTGGGTTGGGCTGCTGCTAGCTGCCGCGCGCGCGCTGGATTGCTTCTTTTATTTTTCTGTTTTACTTTTTTTTGTGCAGAAAACAGAATTGGAAGAAATTGATAGGGTTTTGTTTAGGAAAAATTCCAGAAAAATTTGGTTAAGCTATTTAGGTAATTAGAAACCATTTTCCAAGATTGTATTTCAAAAAGTTGAAATTAAAAGTGCTGTTTATATTTGAACCCAAATTGAATGAATTTTCAATATTAAATAAACATTATTGAAAACAAACATTATTAATAGGGTTACCCCTAAGATTTAATGTGATTAATGATTACATTTGTTTGGTGAATTCCATGGATTCAAAAGGGTACTGATTTGAAATACATTTGGTTTGAATTTGGAGTGATTTAGAATTAATTGATTAGATTAATGGTTTGATTAAAACCAACAATTTAATAAGTGATCAACATGGAATAAAATGGAACAATTTGGTTGTTTTCATTTGTTATTTTTATTCCAAAAGTTGTAACAGATCAAGTATGAAAATAACCATTTGAAATTGTTTGAGTTTGATTATGAAAACAAGATAAAACAGATGCAAAACAAATAGTAACAAATGCAAACAAATAATTAAACATGATGACATGATGCAATACTTGAATTAAAACAATAAATCAAACATTCTAAGGGGTATTTCATACTTGGGATGTTACAAAACGCCCCCCCTTGAAGGAATCACGCCCCGAGATTCCTTACTGAGAAGTGAAAAGGTCCGGATACTTCTTGCGAAGATCCTCTTCGGTCTCCCACGTTGCCTCTTTATCGGAATGATGCGACCATTGCACTTTCAAGAACTTGGTGCTCTTGTTGCGAGTCTTACGCTCGGTCTCATCGAGAATACGAACAGGGTGCTCCTCATAAGATAGATCATCTTGCAGTTCAATGGAATCATGATCAACTGCACGATCTGGATCTTTGAAACACTTCTTGAGTTGTGACACGTGGAACACATCGTGCACCTTGGATAGTTTTTCTGGAAGTTCAAGACGATAAGCATTTTCTGCACGTCTTGAGAGAATGTTGAAAGGACCAATGTATCTTGGTGCAAGCTTTCCTTTCACACCAAAACGATGAGTGCCTCTGAGGGGAGTTACATGGAGATATGCCTTATCACCAGGTGCATAGATCATATCCCTGTGCTTGCTATCATAATAGCTTTTCTGACGAGACTGAGCAATCTTGAGATTGTCACGAATGATACGAACTTTCTCCTCGGCTTCCTTAACAATGTCAGGGCCTAAGAGTGAACGTTCACCAGCTCCAGACCAATTGATTGGACTCCTGCATCTGCGACCATACAGTGCCTCAAATGGTGCCATGCCTAGGCTTGCCTGGTAGCTGTTGTTGTAGGAGAATTCAGCATATGGAAGGCAATCCTCCCATTTCATGCCAAATGAGAGGCCACATGCTCTGAGCATATCATCGAGAATCTGATTGACTCTTTCGACTTGCCCCTGAGACTGAGGGTGATAAGCTGTGCTGAACAGAAGTTTAGTGCCCAATGCTTCTTGAAAGCTTTTCCAGAAATGAGAAGTGAAGATACTTCCACGGTCTGAGCTTATTTCCAATGGAACACCATGAAGGGGAACAACCTTTGCTGTGTAGAGCTCTGCTAACTGGCTAGCTGAGATAGTTTCCTTGACAGCAAAGAAGTGAGCTACCTTAGTGAGACGATCAATAACAACGAAGATTGCATCGTTGCCCTTTTTGGACTTTGGAAACCCAGTAACGAAGTCCATTTCAATCATGTCCCACTTCCACTCAGGAATTTTCAGAGGTTGGAGTAGACCTGCTGTTTTCTGATGGACTGCCTTAACACGTTGACAAACGTCGCATTCAGAAACGTATTGAGCAATTTCACGTTTCATGCCAGGCCACCAATACAGAGTCTTAAGATCCTGGTACATCTTTGTACTTCCAGGGTGAATGGATAGAGGAGTTTCATGAGCCTCCTTGAGAATGATATCCTTGAGACTTTGAATCTGAGGAACTACAATGCGTCCTTCGAAGAACACAGTTCCCTTGTCATCAACTGAGAAGGACTTGGATTTATCATTGCCTTCCTTGATGTGCTCTACAATCTTCTTGATTTCAGTATCACGAAGTTGTTCAGAACGAATCTTGTCCTCGAGAGTTGGACTGGCTGTCAAGCTAGCAAGGTATCCTTCAGGGACAAGACCAAGGTTCAGCTTCTGGAATTCTTCATGCAGTGGAGGTTGGCTTTCCATGATCATGAGATTATTGCAATAGGATTTGCGACTGAGAGCATCGGCCATAACATTAGCCTTGCCTGGAGTGTAAGAAATGGTGAGATCAAAGTCTTTAATCTTCTCAATCCATCTCCTTTGCCTGAGGTTCAGATCTGGCTGAGTGAAGATGTATTTCAGACTCTTATGATCGGAAAAGATTTCAGTTTTGTTAGCCAACAAGTATTGTCTCCATTTCTTGAGGGCAAACACAACTGCTGTAAGTTCTAGGTCATGAGTGGGATAGTTTTGCTCATGTGGGTTCAACTGACGTGAAGCATGAGCCACAACTTGACGTTCTTGCATAAGAACTGCTCCTAAGCCTTGGAGAGATGCATCACAGAATATCTGGAAAGGTTTGGTAGTATCGGGGCCAACTAGAACTGGGGTGGAAGTGAGTTTAGTCTTCAGGAGGTTGAAACTCTCATCACATTGTGGAGTCCAAACGAACTTCTTGTCCTTCTTTGTGAGATCAGTGAGAGGTTTGGCAATCTTGGAAAAGTTTTGGACGAAACGACGGCAATAGCTAGCCAAGCCAAGAAAACTTCTGACTTGCTTCACCGTCTTAGGGGGTTTCCAGTCAACAATTGCCTTAACCTTTTCAGGATCAATGGCTATGCCTTTGGCAGAGATGATATGACCAAGATATGCAACTTCTGGAATCCAGAACTCACATTTGGAGAACTTGGCATATAGACGATGCTCGCGAAGTTTCATGAGAGTGAGACGAAGGTGTTCTCCATGCTCTTCCTCGGATTTTGAGTAGACTAGAATGTCATCAAGATATACCACAACGAACTTGTCGAGGTATTCATGGAAGACAGAATTCATGAGTCTTGAGAACGTTGCCGGTGCATTGGTGAGACCAAAGCACATGACGGTGTATTCATATAGACCGTAACGAGTGGTGAAAGCTGTCTTAGGAATATCTTCCTTTCTGATCTTTATTTGATGGTACCCCATCCTCAAGTCCAACTTTGAGAATATTGAGGCTCCAGCAAGTTGATCAAAAAGATCATCGATACGAGGAATTGGATACTTGTTCTTGATGGTTTTCTCGTTGAGAGGACGATAGTCAACCACGAGTCTTTTTGTTTGATCCTTCTTGGCAACAAACAGAGTTGGGCAACCCCAAGCGGAGGAACTAGGCTGAATGTAACCTTTCTCCATGTACATATCGATCTGCTCCTTCAACAATTTCAGTTCAGGAGGAGCTATCTTGTATGGATGCTTAGAGATTGGAGCAGTACCTGGCTCAAGATCGATCACGAACTCAACTGCTCTGTCCGGAGGCATCCCTGGCAACTCTTCTGGAAAGACGTCAGGGAATTCACAAACCACCGGAACATTTTCAATTGCAGGAAGGGGTTTGGCATCGAGGTTGAACAGCTGAACAGGACTTGATCCATATGGAGAATAGACTATCTGGCCTGAAGTGTGGGAGAGAGTTATTGACTTTTGAGCACAGTCAATTTTAGCTTTGTGGGTCTTCAACCAATCCATACCCAGAATGACATCAATGTCAGAATTTCCCAGCAACATGAGTGAAGCAAGGAATATGCGACCTCCAATTAGGATCTGATTGTCCATGCTTATCTTGGATGTAATCATTTTAGTTCCCGGAGAGTGAACATAGATTTGATTGCTTAGTGGAACCAGAGCTAAATTGTACGTTGTAGCAAAGATCTTTGACACAAACGAATGCGATGCTCCAGTATCAAACAACACTTTAGCTGGAAAAGAGTTTACGGGTAATATACCGAGAACGACGTCAGCAGCTTCCTCAGCTTTGTCGGCCTTGATATGGTTCACCCTTGCGGTCCTCCCGACAGGCCTGTTGTTGGAGTTGAAGGCTTTAGCCGGGGGAGCACGAACCATTGCCTGGTTGGTGTTGGGGCGAGGAGGTGGAGGTAGCTGCCTCTGAGTGCACTTATCAGCGTAGTGCCCAGTCTCCTTGCACTTGAAGCAAGTGACGACACGAGGAGGACCTGGCCTTGGCTGCCCCATTGGAATCCTCTGACCCTGCATCTGAGATGGGTTGGGTGGGCGGGGACCAAATCCTGGAGAAGCCTGGGCATTTGGAGCCCGAGTGACAGCACTAGTTGGCACCCAGATGCGGCGCTTCTGCGGAGGGGTGGTCATGTTGGAGGAGGAACCACCCTCGCGCGAGTGCTTACGGGACTCTTCGAACGCCTTGCGCCCGTTCTCCTCATTGAGCGCGGTGTTCACGAGCTCCACGAAGTCCTTGCACTTGACGTTGTTGAGAGCGTACTTCAGTTCCGGGTTAAAACCTCGGCGGAACCTTGCCATCTTCTTGGCTTCAGTGGACACCTCGTCACCAGCGTATCGAGCTAGACGATTGAACTCGTTCTGGTAGCCGAGGACGTCCAGCTTGCCCTGTCTGAGAGAGCAGAATTCCTCACGCATCCTTTCCATGAGACCATCTGGGATGTGGTGCTTCAGGAAGGCATCCTTGAAACATCCCCAGGTGATAGGATAGCCAGCTCTCATGGTCTGGTAGTTCTCCCACCAGGTAGCTGCCTGACCCTTCAGTAGGTAGGTAGCATACTTGACCTTATCCTCCTCAGCTACATGAGCTATCTCCAGAGCCCTGTTCATCTCCCTGATCCAGTCATCAGCACCTAGAGGCTCTCGTGTTGCCACGAAACTTCTCGGCCCCATGCTCAGAAACTCCTTGATGCTGACTCGCGGAGCATTCTGGTTGTTGTGCTGGTTAGCCTGGATCTGGGCCATCTGAGCCACGACCTGAGTCATCTGAGTCAACAGCTCCGTGAGCGGAGGTGGCTCCGGCGGGTTGCTCCTTGTTGGCGGCATCCTGAATAGACATGAATTTTAGCACAACAACAGAAAAGGATAGACTTGGTAACCGAAAGATAGATTATTCCGACGCATGAATAGATAACCAACAGGTACATCATCACATGTTCAAATACATCAGAATATCCAACAGACCAATACATGGTTCGAAATACAAAGGATAACTAAACATAGCTAGGAATGGATACATCGGTACTCCCATGCTCATCACGCAGGACGGCGGTGAGTAGTACGACGAGAGATACGGTGCGGAGGAATCCCCCGGAAGTAGGTATGACGACGATCCACGTAGAGCGGGACTGCTCTGAGAGCAACTCTCGGTGTGGTGAAGTAGAAAGCGTCGTCTCCCTGTGCTCCAAAACGGGGAATCCCAGTGTAACCAGGACCAAGGTCGAGAAGTGGACCTCTGATCGGCTCGTAACCTCCAGCATCTGGCAGCGGAAACCCAGCTGGCTGAGTGAAACGCGCAAAGCGCTCGTCTCCAACAAAGTCTGTGGTGTACGTAGCCAGACGAGTCAACGCCAGATAGAGCTGCTCCCTGACTGAGGCTAACTCCTGAGAAAGTGTGGAAGCAACCGCGTCACTGTGCCTCACGAACTGAGCAGTGGTGTGCAGCCTGGAGCTATCAGACTCGTAGGTATCCAGGTTGCTGTGGAGAGTGAAGTGAACTCCCGCTGCCGTGATGTAACCACGGGGGATGTGACGATAGATGGAATCATCAAACCCCCAGTAGTCAGCACGGAGGACGGTGAGACTCACGTAAGCTGCCTGCTGCACGGCCATATCCACTGTGGAACCTACTGCCTCGTAGCGGTGGACAACGCTCCTGCCATCATCCGACAGAATGTAGACGATAGCCTGGTAGTAGGTCTGGTCAAAATCTCGCTGCTGCTCGTAGACCTGGTACTCTGGTGCCCAATGGAACCCCAGATAGGTAACCATGTCTCTCAGCATCTCCGGATAACCGGCGGTGCTCTCACAGCGAGTCATCCGAACCACCTGCGGGTAGAACCTGAGATCCATCTGCAGATGATCGGGGAAGTTTTGATTAGACTCCGGTAGAGAACTGAAGTGGAAAGCAACAACAAGGTTCAACGGACGAAAAGGATGTTGAGAAGAACATGATATTGAAGCAACATCGGGAAACACGAGACCCAAAAACTCCTGAGGTACTACGGAGAACCCAAAACACGTGAAATCCTAACTTGAAAGTTTAGGTGAGAAGAGAAAACACGTTGCACTTCCTTACCAGAAAAGGGTGGGTGGGTGGGGAAAGAAGAAAAATGGCAGAATTCCTACTCTCACATTTCATTTTTCCTATATAGCTACAAAATAGTTTCTAGACTCAACTGCGACCAGTAAAAAGGGATCCTATAGGCAGACAGGCTCTGATACCATTTGTCGCACCCGGACTTCTATAGGATACTCACCGTACGAACTGAACAGTATTCTGATGGGATTACGGGGCTTTCCGGCACCCGCGTCCTCTTACGAGTAGGCCAACACTTATGGGTGACAACCCATCGCTACTGTTCACCGTCGATGTAAACTATCCTATAGAAATCAGGACACTACCATTGACGTACTTCATACCATACACACATGGTACGTCAACGGCTTTGAACAAAAGGATAACACAACATGCCTCTACGACACAAAAGATAGAAATAAGTTGCAAATGGCCCTCACTAGGGCATAGATAGCAAATACAATCATCCAGAGGACACATGTCCCAACATAGCATCATTACAACTCAGCGGAAGCATTCAAAGGGGTCTTAGTACAGACAAAATCCAAATAGGCTTAAGAAGCCGGAAACTGAAATAAAGACGGAGCCCATCCACGGTGTCTCGGATCCTGCCCGGGTCCGCTAACTACTCGTCAGCAGCCTCGTCAAACTCCACGTAGTAGCCGTCACCTGGATCCTCGTAATCGTAGTCTGCGGAAACCACAGCCCCAAAGGGGTCAGTACATAGACGTACTGGCAAGCAAGACTTACAGTTCACCAAAGTATAGCCCGTCAACACAAGCACAGATGACTTGGGTTCAACGGAGGGAAAAGGGTATATAAAAGCTGCTGCAACTGGCTGCACTAACCAACTACAGAGATTCTATCACTTCCAACTATCAGAAAGGGGTTAAGATCGAGTGTTGTAACCAACTGAAAGATAACTTCAAACAAACCCATCCTGGATCTCGCCCCTTATCCAAAGAAGCAATCCGAGGATAACTCACACAGTTGGATTAAGATGAACAAGTTATTGTGACAATAATCCTATTACCAGTCAAATTGATAATCATGGGGTGTGAGATTATGAATCATTAGGTTTAAGTTGTCCTGAGTACTTGTTAGCCAGTACTTTCACCAAGTTAACCATAACCGCGGAAAACACGGCTTCTCGAGAAGATTATCCCTGCAGGGTTGCACCAATTTGGCCGTACACGTATGAATAACCCGCCAGATGGGATGCCTCCCACCAAGCGGGGCACTCAACACAACTCAACTCTTCTTCGCATCAAGCCCAAAGCACCTTGGGCGCACGGCTAATCAAGCCCCGAAGAAAAGGGACCCTCATAGCACTCTAAGACCGTGTCCCCCTATATGCCGACTACGAAAGTTCCACCCTGCGCTGGGCTCGCAAAAACATGCATGCGGCAAATAGAAAGCACGAACTAAATGAGATGATTTGGACGAGATGCGAATCGAATCAAATTGAGGGGGGCGCCCATACTCGCTTCCCACATGCGGGTAGTGCGCTCATCATGGATCAGTAGACAAGACCCTTTTCCTATTAGGGTCGACACTAGCAGGCCTCAAAACCACACAGGGCCTCCTGCCGGTGCCTTAACATCAAATTATTATTAAGTAATAACATTAGCATGATTGATTGATTGATTAAACATCGAGCCCCCAGACATAATGAAATATAGTAACTGAAAGTAACGGGTAACAGACTCGAGCAAAACAATCTAAGCATGCTAGTAAGACACTGGCTCAAGCAATAGGGTTGTAGGAGTGGTGGTGAGGCAATATCAGGGTTAAAGGATTCATGTGATAGGTGTCGTGGGATAATCACGGCAGATGTTACCGGGGGTAACTGATCTAGGGGCAAGTCGACACAGGTATTTGGGAGAGGGTTTAGCTCGAAGGAAGACATGGCGAAAAGCAATCTAAGAGCCGGAAAACAACTCGCCGGATCTCGATATGATTATACTGGATACTCGATAATAGGTGTTACAGTTATGACTTGAATCTCTCTCAGGCGAAGCCTAGGGATTGGTTTATATAGTACTCATACCCCCCTTGGCTTGCCATACAAAGCGCTCCTTGAGTCCTACTCGAATTCTACATACGTATCCTAGCTTTCCTTATCGTAACCCACAATCCGGGTTACGATCCTTACAAGCCCTGGGCCTTCCAGAAGCTTCTGCGTCCTTAGCCGGATTTGGTCCATACGCCGTTTGGGCCGGATTACACCTGGGGTTGGCATACCGGGTTACTATCCCCTCATCAGTAGTCCCCAGAATAGCTTGGGCTTCCAAGATTTACTCTTCGAAGCGCTGGCTATTCCCTACAGAAATATTAGATGCAAACACATGAGGATTAAGACGCAGCGCGTCTATGAATAGCCGCGACTGGCGCCAAGGAAGCCAGGTGAAAACCCGGCTCTTCTTTTTAGGTTCTTCCTTAATCTCTCAAACTTAAATCTCAGTAGGAACTCCATGACTCCACATCCTTCTTGATAACTACCACTGATACAAAGAAGGCAATTTCCCCTTCCTTTTTCTCTGGATCATATTGGCCTGCGCATAAAATGTGCCTTTCAAATTTCGAAATCACCAATTACTCCGCATTCCCCGGGTCTCGACCGTTAGGCTAAGCCTTTCCACCCGGACGGTTATAAATAAAGACCAATGAGCAAATCCAACTCTTAACGGCTCATTTCCCCCATTCCACTTCTTCCCAAGCTCGAGCTCGCAGAGTGCCACCACGGGAGCCCCACGCATCTCGCCGGAGCCCATCCGACTTCGTTTGCGCTCCGCCACCGCACGAACCGCTCCAGCTCCCGAATCCGCCGTCAAGCTTCCGATTCGCCGGCCAACGGTCACGAAAGGGCACGAATCTTGCGCTATCTGTCTCCGCAAGGCCTTACTCCAATCCTCTTCGGTAAGTTCCTTACATCCTCCAGCTTATTCTCGCAATTTCTTAGTTCTTCCCCAGATTGAATCTGAATCGAGCGGTCCGCGATCTCTCGGGCTGCGCCAGATTAACTCACCGATTTCCACTATAACCGCTCCCATAGATAAGATTTATAGCTTGTATTGCTCCCCTAACTCCAGTAATCACTAATTTGGTCACAAATTTAGAAATAAGATCCCCAGTTTAGGCTCGGGCCATCTAGAGTTTCCGCCTTTGTTCTCCCTCCTCAGAAAATCTTACTTCTCCGGCTCATTCGCAGATAGTATGCGTATAAGTATCCCCCTAGCTTCTTCAAACATTTGCTTTTGCGGAAAGCTCTTTGGGTTTTGTAGAGTCACTTGACACCCGGACAAACCATACTTGACCCGGCGAGGCAATTGCCGGATTATGTTTAAATTGCCGATAGCTGCTTACCTGCTAACTTCCAAGTTTTTGTTTCTTACGTCCTTTTCTTCAATGTTTTACCAGGTCAATCCCATGGCGCCCAAGAGGCAGGGGAAACAGCCGGCTAAGGCTAAATCCACAAACGCCATTTCAGCCAACTGGGGGAAGTCCTCCGTCACCAAGACCAAACTGGAGGAATTGGTAGAGCTTGGAATCCTACCTCCACAGGAATCCATCCGCTGGAGAGCACCTGGCAACGAAACCCGGCCTTCTCCAGCCACGGATGAGGTAATATGCTTCGTTGAACACGTGACCCGGGGCTTCAGGCCTCCGGGTCACCCCTTCTTCCGTGACGTCTTAGACCACTACAAACTCCGTATCTTTGATATAGGCCCGAACTCCATTTTAAACATCTCCCATTTTATCGTTCTTTCCGAGTCTTACTTGTGCACTCCGCCAAGTCTGGCTCTTTTTGTCGAACTTTTCCAGTGCAAGCCGTGCCGTGAAAGCGGCGACGGCGCACTTCTTACTTGCGGCGGGGTTTCTATCCAGCGCCGCAAGAACTCCCTCATGCCCCCCATTTCTCTCAATTCTCATGTAAAGCACTGGCAGCTTTCTTACTTCTACTGCCAAGATACCTCTCCACCCGGCGAAAAGAAGTTGCCGGGTTACTCGGAGGGTCAACTTGACATCTCCGAGTCTTTCAACGCCTTCGCCTGTGACTCGGACAGGGAGGCGATTTTGCCTTCGTTAGCTAGGATCTCCATCTTGTCCGCCCGAGGCCTCGTCGGGCTAAACCTGGTGAAGGCCTGGGTTAGCTTCCGCATTCAGCCGAACTCCATTCGTGAGAAGCTGATGTGTGAATACTCGGGTCAAACCACGGACCCCATCCGATACTCCCCTAACACCCTTGCTCCTAGCGATATGAACAAGATGATCAAAGGTTTTTTAACGGAGAAGCTCGAGGTGATCCGGGGCATAGCCGGATTAGAACCTTTCACCCTCGAGAATCCCGCCCCCGCAGTGAGTCTTTCTATCTTTCGATTTTGACTTCCAGCAGCTTACTTTTATTTGCTTCTCTTGGCTCGATATTAATCACTATCCTGGCGTCTTTTCCTCAGGCCGATGATGACTTTTGGAAAGTCGACACCTCTCCTAGTTCAGAAGATATGGAGGAGGAAGATGATGCCGCCAACTCGGATGAAGGTGCATATTCAATCCCTTACACGTATTAAATCCCACCTTTTCTTCTTCCTTATGCCATAACTCGGATATTTTTCAGAACGAGAAGGCCAAAACGAAGAAGAAGAAGACAGCAGGGACAAGTCCGCCAGCGAGGGGGAAGAGCCGGAACCGACCCCCAAAGCCGGAACAAAGAGGAAATCTCAAAGGATAGCCCTCCAGGTTTTATTTCATCTCCCTACTCCTTGTTTTTTTTTTTTTTGTTCCCATAACCTTACTCCGGAGCTAACCCGGTTTTCTCCCCCTTTGATCATAACTGAAGGAGCCACCCACGACTAGGCGCCGCATAACCCGGAACCATCCGGGTAGCGAGACCCTTAACCCGGTCGCTTCGCCGCCCCCGGTTCAACACCCTGGTATTCATCGTAAACACAATTTCTTTCCGGGTTAACCTTTGCAACGTAACCCCGAACCTTTCCTGCCTTTTTTCAGTCTCTTCCGGGTCTAGCGGCGGCTCCCCCTCGGACTTCCCGGTGAACACCGGGTAAACTTCTTTCCTTGTCATTATGCCAAACTTTTACCACTTTTTTCACAACCAAAGACTAACTGCATCCTTGCACCTTCTGCAGAGCCACAGTTGTCATTAGCGACGACGAGGGCACGGAAACTGAGGTCCGAGTCGAGAATAGGCCGGCTAACGACGCTGGTGACGAGCAAACGTCGCCGCCGGAGCTGGCTAAGCATGATGCCGGGTATCCCATTGCTTCGCACGCAGGCGAGGAAGGAACGGGAGCAGCTTCGAGCGCGGGAGGGGGACCAAACTCCGATATTCGGATAACCCGGGTGCCACCTCCTGTTACAAGAAATGCTCCTTTTTCCACTTTTCAGGTACCCGAGCCATCTAACTCGGATAACGCTGACTTTAACCAGCTGATGAGCGCTCTTCTCTCCTTGAAAGCTTCAGAAGGGACTGTTTTAGAACGTATAGCTGCAGCACATCAGGTAACTTTCACTTGATACTCCTTATTATACAACTAGTCCCCAAGTTCCGAGTATAATTTTTTTTTGCAATTATTCTCGGTACTTCGCATAATATTTTTTCGGTAATCATTTTCTCGGAGGAAATGCTCTCGTGATATCCGGCTTACAGCTTTGCCCGGTCTTTGCAGGCAGAGATTACTCAGTCAGATGAAGCGTTACTTAAGGCTGAGCAGCTCTTACAGGCTGAAGTAGAGCGTAGGGAGACCCTTGAAGCAGAGGTAAAGACTCTGAAAAAAGATGTCTCCACTTACAAGAAGAAGTACAACGCTGCCCAATCTTCGCTGAATAACTTGTCGGCTCAGATCACGGACACTTACCGCATCTTACTGAGTAAGTTTTTATTTGCCGTTAACTTGCGTATCTCTACCATGCCGTTGTGATAATCAAGATTACTGATATGCCTTTGTGTTTTTCGATTTTAGGTGCCAACCTTGCTACTCCGGAGGAGAATGCCATTACTCAGGCTAAGACTTTGAAGACTGTGCTTCGGACATTTTTTGCCGGCACTAAACTTTTACTGGATGCTATCAAGTGGCCTTCTGAGGTATACCCGGGAGAAGATAATCTTATGCAGGCCTTCTCAACGGTGCCTGGGTGGATTGAGATAATGAAGCGCTCAGCTTGCCGGATTGGAATGACCCGGGCCCTTACACTGGCGAAGGCTTATTTTCCTAAGCTTGACCCGGCCAAGGTAACATCCGGGTTTCCAGAATTCAAAGCTGACGGGTCCAAGTTTGAGCCCAAGGACTTCAAAGATATTCAACGTGCTGTACGCTCCTCAGCCACTACCTTGGCCGACAAAATGGAACTGGACAAGATCATGAGTTCTTATGACGCTGAGGGCAAAGTTATTTTGGTGGATGCACCTCCTCCTTTTGATATGGTGGAAAGATGGTCGACTGACCTGGCCAGGAGGAAAGAAGAAGCCGCAAAGAGAGAAGCAGAGCTAGGCGCAAAGCCGTCCACCTCTACACCGGCCGTGCCTCCGCCTATCCGTCCAGATGTGAAGAGCCCGAGCAAGACTGCTGGCAAGGCCAAGGAGCAAGTCCAAGATCTAGACCCGGAAGATCGCTCTCAGGATGCCAAGTAGGATGCTACTAGTGCTTTTCGTTTTCTTAAGACTGATATGACTTTTGTGGTGCTCCTGTGCGCCACTGATGCTGATACTACGCCTGTACGCTTGTTAATTCATGATAACTCTTTGCCTTCCCTGGCTTTTGATAATCTCGATACTTGTGTTACGTATAAGCTTATTCTCGATACTTTGAACTCTTGCTTTCAATTTCCTTTTGAGACTCGGTTAACCGAGTATCGTAGGTTTTGATAGATGGACTTTTCTTTAAGTCCCCAATACTCGGCAACTAAGGTTTACAGACCTTGGTAGTTAAATAGTTTGTTTCTGTTTCGAAGTCCCCAGTCCCCATGACCCAAAGTACGAGCTATAGGGGCGTGGCCTTTCTCAGATGACATACTGCTGTTTACCAAGCTGAATACCAATATCTGTTTACATAAATACTGAAGTCATGCTTAATATTTGTTGAGTTTCCGGCTTTTTTAGCCTTATACTCTGCATGGACTTGTGGTTTAGATGACCCTTTTGATTATCTTGTACTATAAGCCGGCTTTCGCGTGGATACCATGTCGTTGCGTCTATACGAAAAACAAGATCAAGCAAGCCACACTGGGCTGCATAATTTGATTGTGATCGTACGCGAACAGATCATGCCACTTTAGTGCGAGTCACATCGAGCTTAAGTAAGAATAACCAAGAAATTTGGCTCCTTTGTCCAGTTATAGGATTGCAGCTGTACCCGTTTTTTCGAGTAATCAGCCCCCATAACTCATAGGCATCATGGCCGGGTCTCCGGGTCTTGTGATTACTTATTGAAGCAGATCACCCCCCGGAGACCTATATTCATGTAATGTATTTCGATGATACTGATGTATTGATAGTAACAATGTTACTTACTTGTAACTGAAGCAAAGACCATGATAAGACTCGAAACCATCTTCTTTTATTGATAAAAATTTCTTTTTTGATTCAGCAGGCCGCCTCATTAAAAACCTTCCAGTCCCCTTAGGTACCCTGGATAGGAAAAGAGTGCGTATGAAACCTGCCGCCCATGACACTGCTTTAGTTATTCTCGAGAATCGGCCTCGCGTTGATACGGCCGATGCACATTCTCCACTTGCTATGCCCTTTCGTAATGAGTACCGGATTTGCTAGCCAGTCCGGGTATATCTTCCTTGGAACGTGATCAGCTGCGGGCGGTGGTACGCCTTCTTCTTCCCTGCTGAGAGTTTTGAAAGTATTGCTCCTGATGAAGCCTACCGTCTTAGGGTTTTGTTCTGCCCTAACTTTTGCTTTGTCCCCCTCAGGGGTTGGCTTTTTTGACGTTGTCCTCTCTTCTAGGTCTACCTGAGAACGGTAATGTTTGAGCTCTTCCTTCCTGCAGGCTTGCTCGGCCATTGCCGCGTCTCCCTCATCGCACTCAGCTGCTATATCCCGGTTTCCGCGTATTGTAATGGTCTTCTTGGGACCCGGGATTTTCAGTTGTAGGTACACATAACACGGTCTTGCCATGAACTTGGCATAAGCCGGCCTTCCAAACAATGCATGATAAGGACTGCGCAACTTTACTACCTCAAAGGTAAGCCACTCGACTCGATAATTATCCTTTGACTCTCCAAAAGCTACTTCCAGTGCCACCTTTCCTTCAGGGCATGCTGAGTGACCCGGCACTATCCCGTGAAAAACTGTTGTACTCTTTTGCAGCTGCGATTCCTTTAAGCCCATTCGCAGAAAAGTTTCCCAGTACAGGATATTGATACTACTTCCTCCATCCATCAGGACTTTTTTCAGCTCGTAGCCGTTGACCTGTGGTGCCACTACCAAAGCTAAGACTCCCGGGTGATCAACTCTATCCGGGTGATCCTTCCTGCTCCATGTTACCTCTTGTTCTGACCACCTCAAATACCTTGGAACAGCGGAAGAGACCGAATTAACTGCTTGTTTCAGTATCTTCTTATCCTTGTTAGAGCCTCCTGTAGTGTGCACATGATATTGACCCAGCTGTTTGGGGTTAGCTTGAAAACCTCCTGCTCCATTTTGATTGTTACCTTGATTTCCAGCTGGCGGATTGCCGGCTGGGGGCGGCCCATTACCCAAGTTTCCACCTAGACCCGGACCTCCTCCCCGGCCCGCACCTCGCATAGCTCTGTTCACTTCTTCGTTCTTCCACCTTTGTAAGTCGGCACATTGCTCTAGTGAATGATTGGCCGGCTTGCCATTCCTGCTATGCTTCGGGCACGCCATCCTAAATATGTCCCAACTGTTGCTTGGTCTTGGAGGTCCTTGGTAGTGTCCCCCATTGTGATTCCCAGTATTAAAATTCCCTTCGGATCTAGGTCTTGAAGACCCGGCCTCCGTGTTGGCTACAAACTCGGAATTTCCGTCGAACGGGCGCTTGTTTTGGCTACTTCCATTATTGTTTGGCGCCGACCCATTGCCGGTTTTCCCGCTGCTACTTGCGTTTGCTTTTGCTTTCTTGTCGTCAACTTCCTCCTCTGTGGTATCCGTTGCAGCGTGTTTGTTGCACGCATCCATTAACTCTCCCATTGTGACCTCCGCTGCATTCCTACTAGATTTCATGCGAGTTAGCTTTTGTACCAAAGGAACGTACTTACATGTTTTTGCCATAGCTTGTAGCGCGTCCTTAGGCTGGATATCCGTAGACGAGTGGAGTATCTCCATAACCCGGCGTACCCAGCTTCGTGCTGACTCTCCTTTCTTCTGGACGCACCTTTCTAAGTCATCAATAGTAAATAACTTCCTACAGGTCCCATGAAAGTGCTTGATAAATGCGGTTTTTAGCTCCTCCCACGACTTGATCGACTTTTCCGGTAAATTGGTGAACCATAACTTTGCTGCTCCCTCTGACATCATTAAGTACATGAACTTGGCTTGGAGATTCTCGGATGCGTTGCGAATTGACATTGCCATCTCGTAGCTGCTTAACCATGTTTCCGGATCCATCGTTGGCTCGTAATTCACTACTTTCCCCGGTTCTTTGAACTTTTCCGGGTAAGGTTCCGCTCTGATATCATCCGAGAGACACTTGGGTCCCGCAAGGGTGGTTGGGGCTGGTCTCGCCCGGGAAATGCGTGACCCGGCCGGGGGTGCCACGGGGTGAGGAGCCACCGGTGGATCGTGTGCTGCAGACCCGGCCCCGGCTCTTCTGGCCCTGGAGCTGTCCACTACTGCCTGTGCTGCTGATACTGCCGGTACTGTCTGGACGCGCGGTGGGGGTGGCATCTGCTGTTGCTCTTCCCTTCGTCGTGCCGCGCTTGTTTGGACGTTGCCCTGTTGTTGACTCACGTATGGCGTCCCATGCATCCCACTTCTGTGATCTGGATAATTGACTTGCTGTGCTACCGCGGTGTGCAGCAGATCTATCGCTCGCCGGGTTTCTTCTGCGTGCGGCGAGTCTCTTACAGGAATCTGGTTTAATGCGAGTGTTGCTGCATACACGTTGTCCATGGGGTTGTTGTAGTGACCTGCTGGGGTACGGAATCGCGATGGTGGAGGCGGCATGATGTTGCCGGCTGTCGCCCCCATCCGAGGCAAGGGTAACCCGGCTGGCGCGTTTACCGGCTGCACTCCCGTTGCTGGTTGCGGTATGGTCCCTTGGTTCGCCGGTGGGATTGGCTGATCTTGAGGCGTGAACACCAGGGCAGTCGGGTTGATAACCCCTCCTGTTGCCGGTAACATAGTTCGGTGCCTTTGGTGAATCCTCGTCGTTTCCTCCCGAAGCCGGGTCTCTAGGTCATCCAGTTCCCGCTGCCGCGCTGCCATCCCCTGCTTTTCTGCTTCTACCTGCCTTCTTTGCTGCTCCAATGCACGACGAGCCACGTCCAGATCTCTTACACGCTCTGCTGCGTTTTCTGGGGTGATAACTGTAGCTAGGACTGTGGGATCCAAGATCAAATTATTATCAAACAGAGCTGGGTGACGCGGATTCGAGGGGCCCGCCCCTGGTGTCCGGTTTGCTTGGAACCCAAACATATTTGCGTGTCGCTCCTCCTCCGCTGGGCGACTGGTGACTGATGCCGATTCTCCATCGACCTGGGCCAAAATCGGGCCAGCCGTACCTTGTTGCTGAGCCAGCACCTGCGCCGCCCCGACTGGCGCCGCGGCTGCGTTTCCTTGATTGGTATTGATTGCGGGGGCCGCATAAACTGCAACCCGGCGCATAATGCTTGGCGTAGATTCGTACCGTTCTTCCTCTTCGCTATTTTCCTTCTCGTATCGGTCCTCCGATAAATCCCGTATAGACTCGGCACCTTCCTCCCTCTCTGTCGGACCCGTTGTTCCGATCGATTCTTCTTTTTCCGATTGAACACGCGTGTCCTCCCCTGACACAGAATCAGATTCAAGATTATCACGGCTTGAATTGGAAGTACATACCATACCGATGAAGACGTTGATGCGGCCGACTGTCACGACGGATCCGGTTTCGAGGTGATCCGACTCTGGCCCCCAGCCAGAATCGTCTACCATCTTCTCTCCTTGGTTGTTGACGTAGATTTCTCCGACGACGAGGTTCCTCATGTTCTTCCGAGCTTCTCCCGTGATGTAAACACCTTTGGACGCAGGCCCCACGGTGGGCGCCAACTGTCGTGGGATAATCACGGCAGATGTTACCGGGGGTAACTGATCTAGGGGCAAGTCGACACAGGTATTTGGGAGAGGGTTTAGCTCGAAGGAAGACATGGCGAAAAGCAATCTAAGAGCCGGAAAACAACTCGCCGGATCTCGATATGATTATACTGGATACTCGATAATAGGTGTTACAGTTATGACTTGAATCTCTCTCAGGCGAAGCCTAGGGATTGGTTTATATAGTACTCATACCCCCCTTGGCTTGCCATACAAAGCGCTCCTTGAGTCCTACTCGAATTCTACATACGTATCCTAGCTTTCCTTATCGTAACCCACAATCCGGGTTACGATCCTTACAAGCCCTGGGCCTTCCAGAAGCTTCTGCGTCCTTAGCCGGATTTGGTCCATACGCCGTTTGGGCCGGATTACACCTGGGGTTGGCATACCGGGTTACTACCAATAAGGCTAGCAAGAATAGACAACGGAAAGTATCGGTAACCAGGGTTGAAAGGAACACGATGGTTCATGTGAGTGATAACTTGCCTGCAAACTCAACAGCCGGGTACTGAGCTAGATCCTCAGAAGGGGTGCTGTACAGATCGTCTGCCTCAACGTCGTCGTCTATTCGAGAAGAAGCAAACAAACAAAACAGGAACGTAAACAATCATTATCATGGCATTGTGCACAATCAAGATGATGCATGACAAGTTAATGGTTGCATCAAAATAAACTAGCTAACATGATAACACAATTTAGATGGACCCCTATGCTATTTGAGTGGCATTTAGAAAAGGTCCATAGATTAAGTGGAACAAATGATTTACAATTAATTATTATGTGAAAGTTGTTATCATGATGCAGCATGATGATGATAACAAGATAACAACAAAGTAACAATAATAGATGCAAAGAAAAGGAATAAACAAGTTTGGAAATTATTTATTAAGTTTAGAAATTTTGGTTACTTAACATGTCACACAAACAATTATTGTTTTCATCAATTCAAAGTGTGCAAAACAATTAACAAAATTTATATTTGAAAAGAACATCAAATTTTAGTTGGATTACATGTTTCAAATTTTGAAATTTGAATTAGGATGAATTTATTATGAATTAAACAATATTACACAAGTTTTAATTGAGTTTACAACAAGTTTGAATATTATTTGAATTTTATTTGTTCAAATCACAAATTCAAACTCACATTTGAAAAGTTCACACTTTGATGGTTTGAAAACATATTTTGCATGTTCAAAAATATTTTATATTAAGCAAGTTATGATTTTATCAAATTTAATTGAATTAAACAAGTATTAAATTATTTAGGCAATTTAAATTATTCAAACCAGGAAACAAATTTTATATTTGAAAAGGATATTCAAAATGGTATGAAAAACATATTTTATTTGCCTTATTTGGAATTAGTATGAATTATTTATGAATTATTGCAAATTACATTTGAATTATTCAAATTTGAATTTTAAATGCATTTTGAAATTTCAAAACTGGAAACAAAAGTTACCAAAAGATGGACAACTAAATTTAGACTAGCACACATATTTTATTTTCAGTTATTCGAGTTGTAAAACTAATTTTATTGCCAAAACACTTCTAGGGACTAATCTGTTATTTTGTTGGACCCAGATTTGATTACAGAAACTTTGAAATTCGTTTTATACACGCGGGAGACGCACCCAGTCGCTGCCAGGGGGGCCCCGTGGGCTCACTGTGCCCGCGTGGCACACGAGTGACTGACAGCTGGGCCAGGGCTGTCAGCGCTCCAACGAAAAAAGTGGGATTTAATCCCAGGTGCCAGGGATCGAACCCAGCACCTCGCCCTCGCACACAAGAGACTGAACCACTGCGCTGTGCTGCGGTTGTTATCTGAATACGCGACGCAGTAAGGTTGTATTTCAACCTGCAGTTAACTGATCCCAACTGACGCGCAGAACCTGAACCTCGTCAGAGATAACAGCAGCTGCTCGCCGGCGGGGAAACGGTGGCCGTGCATCGATCTGGTGGTGCTGCTGTGGTGAGGATGGATGCGACGTGTGCGCGGGTGCAGCAGAGGCACAGAGAGGGAAGGAGGGAGGAGAAACGGTGGAGCTCACCGGGGTTTGGCCGTGGAAACGATTGCTCGGGGTGGCGCGGCCGGCGACGATGGCGTGGACGGCGTCGCAGATCCAGTGGCTCCCCGTGCCCTCGCAGGTGTCCAACGTGTAGAGGAGGAAGAGGCGGCTCGGTTCCAGTAGACGATCGGTGTCGAGGAGCTCTGCAACGGAGGCGAGAACCTCGGGTTCAGAAACGATGGTGCCACGGTGGTCGGAGAGAACGAGGACCGCGGCGGCGAAACAGAAACTCACCGTGTGCGTGTGGGTGTTCAACGTAGAGAGGAGACGACGGCGACGTGGTTCCAAGGTTTAGGTAGGGTAGAGGAGCGACATGGCGACGACGCGGTGAACGGATTCAGACGAGCTGCTCCGGTGAGGTGGACAGCAGAGAGGGAATTGCGACGAGGAGGAAGCAATCGGCGGCGCGGCGCGGGGAGCGAGGGAGGCTAGGGCTAGGGTTGGCGGCTCGAGGTCCGTAGGGGGCTTTATAGGGCGCGCTGGTGGCTCCTGGCCGTCGAGCGCGGCCGTACTGCCGCGGTGGCGCGCTGGATGCGCGGCCGTACTTGGGACAGACGGATCACACGCTTTACGAAGCGGTACGCGCGCGCTAGGCAGGCTGGGCTGCGGGTTAGCTAGCTTAGGTGGGTTGGGCTGCTGCTAGCTGCCGCGCGCGCGCTGGATTGCTTCTTTTATTTTTCTGTTTTACTTTTTTTTTTGCAGAAAACAGAATTGGAAGAAATTGATAGGGTTTTGTTTAGGAAAAATTCCAGAAAAATTTGGTTAAGCTATTTAGGTAATTAGAAACCATTTTCCAAGATTGTATTTCAAAAAGTTGAAATTAAAAGTGCTGTTTGTATTTGAACCCAAATTGAATGAATTTTCAATATTAAATAAACATTATTGAAAACAAACATTATTAATAGGGTTACCCCTAAGATTTAATGTGATTAATGATTACATTTGTTTGGTGAATTCCATGGATTGAAAAGGGTACTGATTTGAAATACATTTGGTTTGAATTTGGAGTGATTTAGAATTAATTGATTGGATTAATGGTTTGATTAAAACCAACAATTTAATAAGTGATCAACATGGAATAAAATGGAACAATTTGGTTGTTTTCATTTGTTATTTTTATTCCAAAAGTTGTAACAGATCAAGTATGAAAATAACCATTTGAAATTGTTTGAGTTTGATTATGAAAACAAGATAAAACAGATGCAAAACAAATAGTAACAAATGCAAACAAATAATTAAACATGATGACATGATGCAATACTTGAATTAAAACAATAAATCAAACATTCTAAGGGGTATTTCATACTTGGGATGTTACAAAGCTAAATTTTGTGATCTTCAATGAAAATCAACCAGTGTTCCTCATCCCATGTCGCCTTAAATATTCCATACGACGTGTAATATATGTTTGCATCGAGAAAGTAGCTTATTCATATGTTTCCCTTTTGCAGTAAAATGTAGCCTGTACTATGTATTGTATAAACGTGTACCGCAGTCCGCGTCGGGTCACTCTCCCCAGTGTGACAACTTGTGCCCACGGTTACTTGGGAGCAACGTCGTCGTGCTTCCCCTTTGCTTGTTCAACATCCACGTCCGAGAATACTTGAATGGTTGGAAAGGCAGTGAAGATGAAAAAACTGAACAAACATCATGTATTGTAAGTCTCAGTTCATCAGGTTTCTTGTTTAAATGTAAATGTTAAGGATATCGCTTATCGCTTATCGTTAATTTATCGGTCGGACCATGATAAGAGATATATCGGCTTATCGGCCGATAAATCGATTTTATGGGTCGATTATTTATCGGCTATTTTTCTTGTAAATCCTAAATTATAACACTAAAAAATCTAAAGTATGTTATAAAAATATATCATATCGGCACTAAGAACTCTGAATTATGATATCTACATATATTGTATTCAATAATACTAAATACTCTATGACGGATGTCATTAATCACATGTTCCAGTGATGGAAAATCGATGTATCGGCCGATTTATCGTTATATCAACCGATAAATCGCTTGTAAGACCGATAAAATGGCACGGATGATATACTCCTGCGATATTCAATTATCTTATCGGTCACCACCCGACAAGTGATAAATCGGCCAATAAATCAGCATATCGGATGATATTTTGAACAATGGTTGATAGTAAGCTCATGCCGGTGCAGCCCACGACAACAATCTATGGGAAAGGAACCTCAATGCTAACTTTATTAATGAGGAAATCGTGTAAGCTATCCAAATTTGGGACGAAGTGCAGACAACACTTCTCGTTTAGCACATGTTGCTTAGTTCAAGGGAGTTATTCGCACTGACTTTAGGAGCAATATATTGGTGCAGCGATGCCACCGAGAGATGTTGAAACTTTGCATGGATAGCTATCGAGGTGGCGATGCCTTAATGCTCACGCCCTCGCTCGCCATGGCAGGCCCCATAACGAGTCTGACCCACTATGCTTTTCCTGCCGAGAAACTGATGTTGACGTACATGGCCCGTGCCCCCTATCTTTTGTTGGACTGATGATTGAAATAACCTCGTTTGTATGGTCAATACAATGACTGCGTCATGACATCGAGTTGTTTCTACTGGTCTTTTTCAGGCTTCTGGTGAGATCTTTCCGTATGACTCCCAGTCAAAATTCATCCCCTTTGACTTTCTTCATAGCCTCAGTTTGATGTTAGTTTAGCCGCCATAACTACCATGAGAGCAATATACTTTGGAGGCCACAAGAAGAACACAAACAGATTATGTGCATGTTTATAGAGGGGAGGTCATCATTAGAAATGAAAAGTTGGTGATGAATTACCTACTCTTCCATTTATTCTTGGTTGTATCTACGAATTGATTCTCCATCAACAGAAGCTTATGGTTTACATAAGTGTACTCCTAGAGATCGCCAATAGTGGGTAAAGAACACAATGACACGACCCTTAAGAAATATCTTCCTTGTGACCTGGACCTTAATACTAAAGAAAAAAAAGATGAAACTAGACGAAAACACCATTGTCAAGAGTGAGTTTTCGTCACTCGCAAGTCAACTCCACTGGATACTAAACTTCACTACTAATTCCTTTTTCAAGAGAGGTTTTGGTCCATTGTAACTAGATTACCTAGTGCTCCAAGTCAACTCCATATGTCAGGTGTCTTTTCTAAATAAGGTTGTAGATCTTTTTTTTTTTGAAACGGGAATTGTGCCCCATCCTCTGCATCGTGATGATGCACACGGCTGCTGCTTTTTATTAAATGATGAAAGAGTATCATCCACAATATTACAATTTAATCAACATCCAGAGTAGATACTAATATCAACCAAAGAAACATGAGCATGAAACTCCCACAACTCATTGAATCCTCTTAGTATGCAGCCAGCCACCCTGGTTGTAAATAGCATGAACGACCGCCATCAAGCGAGTACATCCAGAATCCATGAGAACCCGCTGCTCCAATGGCAGAAGGAAGGACCACATCTGGATCAAGTATGTGGCCCGGTGAACGACCTGCAAAAAATGAGCACCTTTCGATTTGTTAAACACAACATCATTCCTACAATTCCAAAGAGCCCATACAAAAGCACAAGTACAAATTTGAACGCGTGCTTTGGTTTTCTTATCTACCCCATGCAGCCAAGTACCAAACATAGGATCAACACTATTTGGTTGTGCGATGGTAAAACTGAAATGAAGCAGTCTCCAAATATGCTTAGCAAAAACACAGTCAATAAATAAATGATCCACAGATTCATCATGGTCACAAAACACACATTGTTTTCACCCAACCCAACTTCTCTTAACTAAATTATCCTTAGTTAGGACTACTTTGCGCTGCAAAAACCACATAAAGACTTTTATTTTCAAAGGAGCTTTCAATTTCCAAAGGTACTTATGTAGGAAAGGAGTATCACCATGCATAAAGTTGGAATACATGGTCTTTACAGAAAACTCACCTGAATCAGTGAGACCCCAAACAAAGGTATCATCATTATGATGAAGCTGAATTCTCATAATTCTACGTACTAAACGCAACCAAGCTTCCCATCTCCCCCCGATCAAATTCCTTCTAAACTGTATATTGAGAGGGTTGTGTGACAGCACATCTCACACTAACACATTCTTGTTCCTAACAATATTATACAATCCTGAATACTGAACTGCAAGAGGGGTAGTACCTAACCAAGTATCCTCCCAAAAACGAGTTGATAGGCCATTACCTTTTGTTTAAAAACCCCGCTGGAAGAAATCCTTCTTCACTGACATGATACCCTCCCAAAAGGGTGAATCTGAAGGTTTCACCTCCACTTGAGATAAGGATTTGTAAAATAAATATTTGTTATAGAGCAATTCCTGCCAAACCCCTTTCTCATTTAGTAATTTAAAGAGCCATTTTGACAGGAGATATTTGTTCTTGACATCAAGAACATCAATTCCTAAACCACCCTGATCCTTAGGTCTATAAATAATATTCCATTTAGAAAGACGATATTTTGTTTTGTTGAGATCATTTTGCCAAAAGAATCTACTACGAAAGAAATCCAAACGCTTTCTTACCCCAACAGGTATTGGAAAGAAAGAGAGTAGAAACATAGGAAGACTTGTAAGGACCCAGTTAATGAGAACAAGCCTATCACCATAAGACAAAATCTTCTCAGCCCAAGATCCCAATTTATTCTCAAAACGACCCTCCACCGGTTTCCATCCCTTATTAAGAAGTTTCCGATAGTGTATAGGAATACCCAGGTATTTAAATGGTAAAGAACCAATATCACAACCAAATAAAACCATGTAACCGTGTTGCCTCTCCACGGCTCTCCCAAAGAAATAAAGTTCACTCTTATGAAAATTAATTTTTAACCCAGACAATTGTTCAAACAGAGTAAGAATTAATTTCATATTTGCTGCTTTTACTATGTCATCTTCTAGGAATAAAATTGTGTCGTCTGCATACTGCAGGATAGAAATTCCCCCATCCACCAAATGAGGTATCAACGATCCTACCTGTCCGTCATCCCTGGCACGAGCGATGAGGATTACCAACATATCCACAACAATATTGAACAACACTAGTGATAGAGGACCCCCCTGTCGAAACCCCTTAAGTGGTTGAAAATAATGTCTTATATCATCATTCACCCGGACCCCCACACTCCCTCCTTGAGCAAAACGACTCACCCACTCACACCATTTTGGATCAAAACCCTTCATTCTAAGGGCCTGTTGCAAGAAAGTCCACTTCACTTTATCATGTGCTTTTTCAAAATCAATTTTGAAAAGGACACCATCATGTTTTTTTGTTTTTAACTCGTGAATAGTCTCATGTAGAATGACTACCCCCTCTAAAATATTAAGCCCCGGAATAAACGCTGATTGAGTTGGTCTGATCACTTTATGTGCCATAGACGAAACACGATTCGTTCCCACCTTGGTAAAGATTTTAAAACTCACATTGAGCAAAAAAATCGGCCTATGCTGTTCAATTCGACTTGCATCCTCCTTTTTAGGTAACAACGTGATTACCCCAAAGTTCAACTTAAAAAGAGGTAACTCACCTTGCTGCAACTGCGCAAACAAGGCCATCAAGTCATTCTTGATAACCTCCCAGAAAGTCTGGTAGAACTCGGTTGGAAATCCATCCGGTCCAGGGGCCTTATTATGCTCCATTTGAAAAATCGCCTCTGGCACCTCGTTTTTAGTAAAGTTTGATGTCAGTGCAACGTTTTCACAATTTGACACTTGAGGCATATCCCAATTATATGTTTCAATCATCTTGACTGAGCTAGTATCCGGAGCCCCAAACAATTTTTTATAATACTAAGAGACGAACACTTTCAAATTGTTCTCTCCAACTATAGTCCCCTCATCTTGTTCCAACTATAGTCTCCAAATAAGGTTGTAGATTTTATAGCTTTGTACACAATTTTATTTTGAAATGAGCAAAACAATTTGAATCTTCAGCAAAAACCACAATCCGCCCTGACAGTGGCACGTGGCTTTCCATGGGAGTAGCCTATTGGCATCTTTCTTCTTTGTAGCCTCTAAATTTTTGTTTGTCATGTTCTAACTTGTAGTATTTATCCCTGCTACAATGAATGTCAGGGCTCCTGCTTAAGCCACGAATTATGCTATGCCTTTGTATCAATTTATCTGAAATATATAAATAATGTCCAAAAATGATGCTTAACAAATCCACCGTACATCGAAGATGAGAAAAATCTGAAAACGTCCATATAGGACAAGCCACATGGCAGCATCTTAATAATACTACCACTATGCATCAGAGGGCGTTGATCTCTCTTGAAGATTGGAGGAAGACGGCGACAACGACTTTTAAGTGTGCGCATCGGTGTACCCAGAGGGTCCGCTAGACCGTTTTGTGCTCCCGGCTTGCTATTGGGTGGCTTTGGTGATGCCTTCGGATTTAGATGATAAGCGTTGGTGATGTGCGTTGGCGTGATGGTTAATATCAGTTGGCTCTGATCATTCCACCCCTTCATCAAGTTGATAGGTGTAACTTTTTATCGTCTGGTCCGTGCCTTCTTTCTGATCGATGTATTTCTTTTTAAGCTTGGTGGTTTCTTTTTTACCTTTATCATTAATAAATAAATAAAAGTTGTGTGCATAATTTTGATGCAGAGGCGGGCGTTTATCCTCCATTTCAAGAAAAGTGACCGGGGATCACAATCCACCAGCTAAAGAATGTACGCGACGAATGGCGTATAACTTCAAAGTAATTTCTTCAAGAGATGAATCATCCCTCAGACGCACAGGTTTCGCTCTGCTGGACGCTTTCGTGCACATCTGGCAATTCCGCGGTTTTGTTCTTAATGACGCACCTTGTTTTGCTCGGTCTGTACTCATGGATGTGTCGCTAGTAGCACAAGGTATGTCTACTGTATACTGTCCGATGTAATGCACCATCGAAACATCCATATGTGTCTGTCGTAATGTACACAAAGGTAGGACGTTTCTGTTCCATCACGGGACGTACCACCACGTTCAGCAACGCTTCTCTCCCGCTCATTGAGGAGCCAACGGCGAACTGGAATCCGCGTCATGTCTCGCAACCACGGAGCTGATGTGTTTCCGTATGCTTCCCGATCCCAATCTATTTCACCACTCTATTGTCCTTCCTAAACTAGCCGGAGCTGAGGAAGAAACCCGAGTGGAGAGAGACTTGAGAGTTTGCCTCGGACACAACTTGCGACTTTTCTATTGCTTTCTTATTCCTTTTATTCTAGCTACTACTACAAAACAGTCACCCGATCCACCATGTCTATGGTATCCCACGAACGGACCAAGTCACGCGAAAGAATTGTCCAAGTTGTTAAGAAAACTTGGAGCCTAAACAGCTATTCAAAACTTCAGCAAAAACCACCTAACAGCTAACTGAAGAAACCACAGCTAGCCTGAAAAATTGAAACAACCAATCTAGCAATGCACTGACTTATTGCCAACATCCATCCCCTAACTCTCTCTCCGGAGACTGGACCCTCGGCCCAGTTAGATTACATGACAGTTCTACTCTAATAAGAGCATAGCTAGGTCGACGCTTTAAGGGGAAGACAACACAGAGACTAGGGAAGGTAGGTGACGCAATTAGTTGGTCTTTCATTAATTCAGACACGCTTAACCTGTTACTACACGATTCGGCGCAGTGAGTATGGGCTAAATTTCTCCAAAAAAAAAATCAATTTATTTTCTTATTTTTAAAGAATGTATTTGTTTCTAATTTTATTCTTGTTTTCATATTCCCAGTCGGTCACCCATCCTCTAGTCCCAGCACACTTAACTCTGATCAACTTTTCAGTCAGTCACCCATCCCCCAGCCCAACACACTTAACATTTTAGTTTCATTCGACTGAGCTTCCGGGAGAGAAGTTATAACTTAATTATATATGTGTATGATATCAATCCCATTAAGATCCTGGGCACGGAGTCAGATGTTTACCGTTTGAATTTAATACTATTATTTTATGAAACAATAGTTATTTAGTAATAATTATCTCTATTGAATAATTAGTTTTGAATTTTTTAATATTTTTTATTTTGTAGGAAAATTTCTTCTTTTTAAAAATAATATTTTCCCTTTTTAAATTTGGAAATTTGCTTTCTTGGCTGCGTTCGTGGCCGCGACCTCCTCCACGTCGTCGTCTTCTCTGGCACGAGTGTGTGTGCTGAACGGGATAGTGTGTGACCTCCACATGCGCGGTGTTCTTCCATGGCTCGTGGTCGTGCTATGTGATTGACAACTAGCTCACCTCTCTGTCGTGTGTAGGTAAATGTATTGCAGCGCTCCTCACTGAGATCCTTGTTTATTCCCTCCTCGCTCATCGACTTTGTTCTATGCTCTAGGAGACTCCAGCCACACCGTGCCATCTCTCCTATCCCTTCATGTGAACATTGCTTTTGAGGTTTTATCGACAACCCTGTAGTGGCCTACTGACCTCCCTGACAACTCATGCCTATTATGGCGGTATATTTGTGTCGTTCTCTGTGTCCATTAGGTTCTAATTCGTCCAACCTTGTCGTCGCCGTCAATGGATATAGGGGCAGAGGGCTCGTACGTTGTCATTGTCGTTGTTAGCCTGGCACTCTCGAGTTTACGGTATTTTTGCGTGGTCTATATACTTTATGGCCGCTCTGCCCGCCGGATCTAGCGGGGTGGTGGACATCTTTTGTGTTCCGGTAGTGGCTCTGATTTTATATGCTCAGGTTCATTTGTATTTTGCCGGTAATTTCTGTTGTTGGGCCTGGCTTTGGTATGGGTCTCCCTTGATTTGTTTGTACATGGTGATGTTTCTGATGCCAATGGTGTGTCGGTGATGACAGTGGCGTTTCAGGGCACATGATGAACGTGGAAATTGTGATTTGTGCATGTACTAGCGGTGATGGAGGTGCTAGTGTTTTTTGTTGTGGAGTATGATAATGTATTGAGTATTTTATTTTTGGTTGGGTTAAGTGCTTTGTGCGTAGGAGGTGTCGGTGAGTAGCGTGACATGCTAGATATCATTGAGGTTAATTATTTGTGCATGATCTCTGGTCCATATCAAAACTGATGTTACTTGTGTTAATATAGTCAACTGCAGTATGTGGCGTCTTCACCGACATTTGTATTTTCGATTTTGTCGCCAATGCTTCTTATTTTTTAGGTTCATTTTCAGTGTAAGATATTGGACTAGTATAGGCAAGGTAATGAATATTTGTAGTTGAGCCATGTTCATTATAGACTATTGTTGTTTTCAATATAGCGATGTACATTGTTGGATTGATGTACTATTTGTAGGCTGGCTTATTGTTTTTCCCATTGCCAGATTTTGTGAATAAGTTGAACGTGATTCTGTTTTTCTTTTCAATCTGGGTTAATGTGATGGCTAGAGGAGGGCGGCCGGAATGAAGTAGGTGGTGATGCCAAGGAGAACGCATAAGAAAATAACATAATGTGAGTTGTTTGGTCCTACCTTTTCTTGTGCAATACGAGGTTTAGATGTCAAGTGAAATGTCACTGGTTTTTTGTAGAACCTGTTAATTTTCATTATTTAAGTTGGTAGCTATCACCAAAGAATATAATAGCCAAATGGAAATATCCTAGTAATCAGCATTAAGCTCATATATAAGTATATAACCACTAGTAAAATAACCTGATACCTAAAATCAATTAACTTGGTAACTAAGATTGAACAAAACAGTTAACTATAAGTAGAGAAAACGTTAACCTCCAAGGGAAAATCTCGATAATTAAAAAACATGATGGCTAGGTAGAAATAACATGGTAGCCATGAGGGAATAACATGGCAACTTTTAGTACCATAGGTTTTTTGGAGGCACAATCACCATGTGTTTTATATTTCAGTTCTTTAAAAACTACTAGATTATTTTTCCCAATAATGTACCTGTTTCATTGTGCTTTGTTACCAAGTTCTTGTGAGTTCAAGGAGCTAGAATTTTCCTTCATTTTTGTACGTTTACTTATATATATATGTTATTTTCTACAAGTTTTAGCCCTTGGGTAATTTCCATTGGGAAAAAGCTAGCTCCTTGAACATATATATATAAGTAAACCTACAAAAATGATTCATTCAGGGTAATTTACATGCCCACGGCTGACCTTGTTCATTAATTTCAGCAGATGTTGCCCTCCATTTCATGCCATGAAAAAGACTTTTTGGTAATTGTTCAATTAATATATGACATCTATTTGTTAGAAACTTGGTTGCCACTACCATGTACGTGGTAACTATAACAAATGAAAGTCATAGCTATAATAAAGTTGCTACCATGAACTAACCTGATATCTTGATTTAGTTAACCTAATAGCTATCACGAATCATCATGGTAGGTAGCTTTTGAAATTTATTTATTTTCGCAAGCCTAATAGCTATCGTGAATCATGCTGATGACTACAATCAAATATCATGGTAGCAACAAATAGATAAGTCAAAAATTTAGGGCCTCTTTGGATCACAGAATTTTGGAAACAAAGGAACAGGAAAATAGAGGATTTAGGTGTCATAACATTTCTAATTCTAAATAATGCAACACAATGGAAATGGAAAACAAAGAGCCTTTGGTTGTACCATAGGAAAAATTGAAGAAATTCATGCATTAAATTGAGTGGGGCCCATGTGTTGGTGTTTTGCCCGCTAGGCGATGCCATGATAGGCAACTATTGTGGCGCCAGAGCCTCTTATCCTACCATGACAGTGTCCAATAGGTCAAAGCTAATGCCAAAATTCCTCTGGAATGGGCACCTTAGGAATGAAATCCTTAGGAATCTCATGGTATGAATATTGTGATCCAAACACATTACTTAGGAAACAATAGCGAGGATTGAAATCCTATGAAAACCCTGTAAAATCCCTCTAATCCAAATATATAGGTAGGATCTTTCTTAAGCTAGGATCCTATTGAATGAACTAGGTGATAACTTGTCGAAAAATTACATGCCAAATAGAAAGGTAAGAATCTTGGTATCTAGGTAAAAAATAAGACAATGACTAGATCTAAATAACCTGATAAACCACGACAAAAAAACATGGTAAAATTCCTAGGAAATATCATGAAGTGGGATCATTTTTCAAACCGTACATAAAAACTTATAACCATGAGAAAATTATATGATAGGCATGTAAACTGGTAACTATGAGTGCATTCCTTGCTTCTCTTTTTACAGTGTGTACTTTTTGATAGCATGACCAAAATGGCTTGGGTTCGATCATTGGGGGATAGTTGTCAACACTTTCCATCTTGATAGTTTATCTGCAAATGTTTTGCAATGTGGACATTTATTAGTGCTACTAATTGCAATTTTTTCAATTTGAAACAGGGTGAACCAAATTCCATAGTGTACTCAAGTTATGGAGTACAGGCATGTGACGAAAGATATCAAGTTATGGTTATTTAGATGTATGTTTGATTTTAAACTTTTTTCTTAGCATAATTGAGATTCTTGTAAGTTTCACCTTCTCCTTAAACTAGATTTTTTATATAAAGGAAATATATTAATACCAAGCATATATCAAATACAACCGGCCTCTGCAACAACGTAATGTCAGGAAGACATTAAGGATGCACACAGCCAAAAACCAAAACAAAAGAGAAAAAAAAACCCGCCGAGATGATCAGTGAAGTAGCAGGAACTACCACCATCAATGGCGACACCGGACTGCAAAAAGGTTCTCCGAGAACGACGCCTTCAAGAAGTTTCGCCGCGAAGAAAGTCCGAATCAACTCCACACAATGCCTTCAACAAGGAAGCGAATATGGCCTTGTCATTGCGAGGTACAACCAATAAAGGATAGACCTAGGGTTTACACCCCGGAAATCAATACTTGGTGTCCAGAGAACACCACCAAGAAACAAAGTCCCCTGTGCCGCCGCCCCCACTTGCCGAGCCTGCTACAAAATACCAATCATCTGTTCACAAGTCTTCACCACATTCAAAAAAACCTTGCCTCCTTCATCACTTGAAATCTCGTATTCAACCTGAGTCATCGAGATGCATTGATATTTTGGACACAATCAACTTGATATTTCCCAACATAATCAGCACCAGTAATCGCATCTAAAAATGCCATGATCGACGTACCGGTGGTGCCGACAAAAGTGGGTTCTCCAGATGTGCCTCCTCGAATCCGCACACACAGATTTGCCCATAAGAGGATGTTCTGCTATACGGAGAGGCGCACATGTTTGGCCAATCAAGCCTTCGTAAAGCCAACATGATGTCCACCAGATCAAACTGATTGAATACTCAGCGCCGACAGACCTTCGATAATCACCGCACACCATGTCCTCAGTCTGCACCGTGTGTATGTGCAAGTTAGCAAGACTCACGCGCGCACAGTGACATGCAACCAGATCCAGCACCACGTGCATGACTGAAATCTGCGTACCATTGATCTGAGATGTTTCTTGTTCGTGACACCCACTTGCCCCGACCGGAAGGTCGGCGTCCAGCCAACTCCTAGGCTTCCGACCAAGGATGACGGCAGCCAGATCGCGAGGCTGGGGCGGCCACATCTGCAGGCCAGCGGGCAGCCAACTCCGAGGCTTCCGACCAAGGACGACGGTAGCCAGATCGCGAGGCTGGGCGGGACGGAGGATGAAGACCACCGGGCTGAAGAAGAAAAAAACTGAGTGACGACACCCTGCCGCTGCCGTCCGCCGTCGGACGGCCTGCTCCGGCAGCGACGAGGTGAAGTGCGAGGCGGGGAAGGAGCTCCTAAGGTCGCAGTGGCGGCGCCTCCGGAGTCGCGAGGAGCGACCCGGGAGGCTAGGGTTAGGTTGGTTCTCTCCTGAAACTAGATGATTTAATTTTGCTACATGTGTGTAGAACATCATCTATTCTGGTTGCAGTATTTTCTCAGAAAAATTCTACTAAATTCTGATGTGTTCCAATTCTGTATGAGTATCTATGTAATCTCCCATTATCGATTATTTTTGAATAACCTGGTGCATGCTCTAGATATTTTTGAATGGGAGAAAGTAGATAAAAGTAACAGGTTGAGAATGTCCGTACCTTGCTTGAGCGTTTTAATCCAGTGTGTAGCTGTTGGATTTGGCTTTCTTTTCTTTTCCCAGATTGGCCTGCCAGCGTTTTAATCATGTGGGGTTATCAACTAAGAGCATGTCTAACAGGCCCCGTATATCGCGAGCGCCCCGTAAAATTCCGGCAGCATACGGGGTGCGGGCCAAAACGGCCTTCTAGCAGCCCCCGTATGCGGCCTGGCCCCTACGAAAATTTTACGGGGCCTGCCAAACCGCCCCCGCCGCCCCGTACTTATAGTGGGTGAGGGTTGGGGTGGGGGTCCAACCCCCCACCCGCAACCCTAGCTCCGCCGCGCGCCGCCGCAACTCCGGTGAGCGATTCCCCACGCGCCGCCGTCCCATTCCCCATTCCAAGCGCAGAGATGAGTTCCCCAGACGGCTCCGGCTCCTCCACCGCCCGCTCCAAGCGCCGCCACGAGCCGGAGTCGCTCGAGGAGGCGTGGCGGCGCCACTGCAAACATTCCGTTGCAGGGAGCCGCCGCGCCGCCTGGGAGTACGCGGCGTGGCCGGCAAGCATGCCGGCGTCGCTGGCGGACTACGCCGAGGGCGGGAGGTACTACTCCGTCGACCCGCCGCCGCGGCCGATGAGCGGCCCCCAATTCGCGAAATGGCGCGCGGATTGGGAGATGCACCAGCAGTGCAAGCGCCGCCGCGACGGCGCGAGCGGAAGCGGAGGAGTAGGCGCGGCGACAGCGGAGGAGGAGGTTCCGGCGACAGCGGAGGAGGAGGAGGCGGCGTTCGCGGCGGCCGTCGAGCTTTCGAAGAAGGAGGCGGAGGCCGCGGCGCGGGCGGAAGCGGAGGAGGAGGCGAAGGCCGTCGCCGCCGTCGAGCAATTCAAGGCGATGGAGTCTTCCGGCCCCGTCGTCTTCCTAGACTAGACTAGGTTAGGACGAGCTCGATTTCATGTAAGCAATGGTGATCATCAATAAAATCGAGTTCATCTATTCTCCCGCGAAGTTTAAATTCAAACATACAGGGCGGCGATACGGGGTCTGCTAGATGAACGCGTAAATCTTAGCACAAAAATTCCTCGATTTCGTTTGCAGGGCCCTCTACACGCGATTTAGGGGGCGAAATTGTAAGGGTTCTGTTAGACATGCTCTAATAAGGCCAGGAATATGCTAGTGGCCTCTATTTGCGGCACAGGAAAGTGTCAGCTCGTGCGGAGGGCTGGCACGACCGAAATCCTTCGCTAGTTTTGACCGCCGCTCGGGAGCTCGTTTTTGCGGCGCCGCCGTGTAGGCGCGTCCCAAGAATATATAGCCAAGGCGAGGCAATATTGTTTGCATAACTGAGAATTTACTCGGCTAATTTTGGTGCCCAAATCAACCACCGTTGACGGTTACGCTGTTGTTGTGAGGTTTGAGTGCATCCAATGGCGACATGCTTTCACGACTACTGAACTCTGTGATGAATGGCTATTATTTAAACTTCTAATTACAAGTACATCTTATATAACTATGTTATTACATTATGAATATGTGAATAATGATATATATACAATTATATGTTGTCTAAATAATAATATTTTTCAATATTTTAGCAAAACGGCTATATGGTTATAGCCCGGCTATAGCCTTTCGTAGCTTCTGAAATTGCCGGGGCTATAGGCAATAGCCCGCTATTTTAAACTTTGGTTTTGATGTTGATATCTTTTCTTACTTCCTAATTGCTCCTATGTCCATCGGATACTCTTGTTTGTTGTTTAGGATAGCTTATCACGTGTAACACATGACATGTCTATCGGATACTCAAATCCATGTTTTAAGAACTGAAACATCTATCAAACGGTGAAATTGTCTGACAGAAAAACTGTTAGGGTACCAGTTAGGTTTATGATTTGGGAGCTTTTATTACTAAGTTGTGGTGATCCAGATATAGAGAGGAGCATGTTTAATGTGTCTTCAAAATATTATTTTTTTGGCACAACTCCTTGCCTCTTGCTCTATAAGTACTTAGTTGTTGCGATACGAAACAACCCCTGCTCTGTTTCCTTAGCATCGACTATAATAGCTATTTATTTTATTTTTCACAAAGTACGTTTCTAGCTGTTCAGGTTGTGATGGGGTAACGTATAGGCGTGTACACCAGCCATCACCTTTGCAAAGGTTGAGGGTTTTTCCGTCATAAGTGTCAGTTCCCGCTGCATCTCGATGGTTAATGCGGACAGCTCTGGCCCAGGGCAAGAGGGGCGACGGCCAAATTAGGGGCCGACATATAGGTACGCAGTACATATAGGACACATCATACATAGTTCAAAAAATACAGGACTGAGTGTAGGAAAAAGAAAAGAGAAAAGGCACATCGATGATCATCCTAGGCGTCCATGAGAAAGACGTCCAGCAGGCAGCCACGCTCCCACGCCCATGCTTTTCCTGGTTCCCCTTAGGCTAGGTTCCCGAGTTGGAGACCAGGCCCTACATACAACTAGTCGATCACAAAGAGTTGGAGATCGGCAAGAAATTAGGGAACATAAAATTCTCCATTCGATCAACACGTAATTTCTCCAATAAAAAACTACTCCCTCCGTCCGGAATTAATTGTCACAAGGTTTGATAAAAATGGATGTATCTAACACTAAATTATGTCTAGATACATCCATTTTTGTCAAACTTTGTGACATTTAATTCCGGAAGGAGGGAGTAGACAAGACCTTGCTGGGTGATTCTATTTTTGTTTCTTACCAATACGTTGTCCGATTTTTCTTTCTTTTGACATCACCTATAAAAGGGTTTGTTCACGAATGAGCTAGTCAGCAGGGTTTTCTTAGCCACTGAGTTATTGTAAATTTGTAGTCATTTGATAATGCATGTAAGTCTTGTTTCTCATGATTACTAGTTTTTATGTATGTGCTCAAGTGTCAGACTCGATTTTGAAATCCTAAAGCCGGCACAGTGAATAGTGAATGCGGAGGAGGACAATCCATCGGGGTTCGGTCATGTGATCTAGGATATTAGGAATTGAGCAGGAAATTTTAATTCATAGTTCATTTGACATGTCAGTTGAGGTTCAAATGTTCATGCTCATTTTTAACAGTTAGTCAATTGTGTGATCTATGTGGCATGGGGTTGCTCCGAATTGTACACACAAGAGTATTTTTAATGATAATTTGAATAGGCAATCGATAAATCAAATGTTTCCTTCTAAAAAAATAACTATTGTTGTGTAGTGAATAAACTAGTCATTTAGGAACTGCTTGCGGTCCATGGAGACGACTAGATGAGTCACTCTCATTGCATTTGCTCTATTTTCGTCACGGCCCGCACCAGGGACATCATGGATTCTCTTAATTTCCCTTTGAATGTTTGTATATATCAGATTTTTACTAGGACGCAAAATTATAAACGAACAATTTTATTCAAAATATTCAATTTATGGTCAATAAACTATTTATGTTTTTAATTTCGAGGTTAAAACATGGGACTCCATTTTCATTTACTTTTTTCCCACAAACTATAGGCGTGTACCGAATATAAATAACACAATAGTCCGCAATGAACCGACATCATAATTATTATCCACTAAATCTAATATTCCAATCATGTTCATCATCCACTGAAAAAGGAACCAGTTCATCCTCGATAAGTCAAGGCACCCCTTGAGAACATCAATCAAAGATTTCTACAAGGACATGTATGGATCTTCGGGCTCATAGAGTACCGATAGAGGGAACTACCTTATCTGGCTCTGCACTCCAGGTGTATCCCCCGAGGACAAAGGTCCATACTGGTGTATATAAAACATCGTCAGTCTTGCGAGGCACATAGTCCATGCAACTATCCCATGATTCATGGGTTATTCCATCAGGTGTGGGGTGTATATCAATGTTTGTGTGCACATTGTTGTGGAAGGCGAACATGGGCAAACTGGGAGGTGTTGAGTTTTTAGGTGGGTGTTATTATATTTCAGAACATTTGACCCACTTTTGTGTAAATTTCAGTAGGTATGAGATAATAAGTTTATATAGTTTTTTTACTCAAATTAGAAGATTCGATAGTCCCCCCCCCCCCCCCCCCCCACACACACAGTACTAAAGCACGAGCGGATCTTATCGACAACAACACTGTTAATTTTCCTCGACCTCAAGGTCTATAGTACATAATATATGATGGCCATTATCTTAGCTACTAGGGATTAAATGTTTATAACAATATGACTAGGGATTAAATGTTTATAACAATATGTTTAATAACCAGAAACATGAAATGGACACAACTCTTAGCTCAATGAACATGAACGTCCACATCCAGGTCTATTACTTTTGTTTCTCCTATATTCTTTAGCATCTTGGAGAGAAAAAGCAGCCCAACTACATCCTCAACATATAACAATTTTCAGCAAGTCTCCAACGACACTATTTTTAATCCCCGAGAAAATTCAAGCAAGAAACGAGAGGATTGGACAATTCTAGCAGGCCTGCAAACTCTAGGTAAAATCAGATGTTCAATATTAGCTTGCACAATTACATCTCGAGGCCTGCAAACGAGAAGATTGGAGAATTCCACTTATTTACTCCTCAAAAAGTCGTCCACACTAGTCCCTCGCTGAGATCACTTCGTACTTAGTTGGATGGGAAGGGATGCAATCACTGGTAGAAAAAAGGCCTTCCATATGCCCCCTTCAGTCCCCAAAATGTCCGAACCGTGACTAAAGGGGTCTTTAGTCGCTGTTCGGGAGGCGACCCGCGACTGAAGGTCTTGAGTGCCGGTTGGGGTAGCGCGCGGAGGGATTTAGTCCCGGTTGGCCTGGCCACCCGCAACTAAAGGTCGGAGCTGCTCGTCTCCCTGACTTTAGTCCCGGTTGGCCTGACCACCCGCGACTAAAAATCCAAACTGCTCGCCTCCCGCGCGGTTTTATTTCGCGAGCGAGAGGCAGAAGGCCATTACTATAGTGCGCGGGCTGTCTGTTCTTCTTCCTGTCTTCTTCCTCCACCAAGCACCCATGGATTCTCCCGTTTGGAACGTTCTCCGTGTGCCCACACCATGCCGCAAGAATCTCCACGTGGCATATACCAATATATGCGAGAGGCTCCCCCAAGCTCTTAACCGTTTGGTCAATCTCTATGAAGAAGCCGATGAACACCATAAGTTCTTCGGGCTTGATCTAGAGTATACGACGAATCAGAAGGATGTTGCCGTCATCCAGATTGCCTTCAAGGAGACCGTTTTGGTCTTCCAATGGGCAAGGTACGCACACGTACAATCTATCTTGTAGGATAGTTGTTGCATTTTCGATTTGTTGTTGCATTGGAAGAATACACGTGCTGCAACAAAATCTAACACGTGTTCCATTTTTGTTGTTGCAGTAGTTCAAAGCAATCTCCAGAACTTGTTGATTTTCTTGTCAACAAGGGTTACGACTTCTGTAGCGTTGACATCACTCAACACCGGTAGAAGTTGACGCACACGTTGGGTATTGAGATACCTGAAGATCACTACATTGATCTTCAGGACCTTATCCATTTTGATGAGCTGTACGGGCATGATGGCTCCCAAGTGCACGAGATCAATCGTAGTCTTCAATGGGAAATATTACACAAATTTGTAGTTCGACTCAGTGGGAACACAAGAATACCGGTGAGACTTTAGCAATTGGGACGTCACTCCCAACCACACCTGTGTATCAACAAACTTGCAGCGAGAGTGGTGAGTGTAATAATGCAGTGAAAGTAAATAAACAGAAAGTAAATGGAGAGGAAGTGTTTTCCCAGTTTTCACCGGAAAAGAGTGAAAGTAAACCAGAGACTAAAACGCAGGCATGAGGTGACATCGGGGTGTTGCACGGATAAGATTGATCATGTAATAATGTTTTGCTAGCAGCGGGGCCTTTCTCTATCTCAGTTTTATGTAGGTGTGTGTTCCGTAAATTATTGTGCGTACTAACCAAGAGAATTTGCACAAAGCCTATTGTTCTACCTGCCCATTTCACCGGGGCCAATTTGGAACTAAAGGTAATTAAGGTCTACCCTTTCGAATAGCCCGGACCAACGCATTAACACTCCATGAACACACATAATCCTCAAACTAGAACATATCCCCCTTGTTTTCCCTAGCTGTCACTTTAGGGTTCGCAGGTTCAACATAATAGCAGGTAATACACACTGCAGATAGATACCAAACTCAAATATATGATGTAGCAATGTAAGTTCAGTACTGAAATCATGCCACTTGGGCCCTAGTAACAAGCATTAAGCCTAGCAATAGTGCTTCAACATAAGACATAAGAATTCTCAAGACAAACCCCTAGATCCCGCATATCGGATAGCAATTACATGATCAATCTCATCCAAAACCCCTCACACCTCACATGCCTACAGCAACTACTCACACATGGAGGGGGTGATGGAGCTCATGGTTGATGGAGATGATGGTGGTGATTATGATGGTGACGAAGCCCCTCGAATTCCACCTCCGGGGGTGAAATCCCGGATCAATCTGACTCTGAAATCGAAGATCGTGGTGGCCGCGACGCTCCTTTTCGCGAACAGCCCTCCCCTTCGAAACCCGTCAGTTTCTTGTATATATGGAGGGGTACGTCGAAGACCTAGCCAGAGTGGGCCATCTTGGCCTAAAAGGGGTGACCCCACGCGGCCAAGGAATCTGGCCGCGTGTGGGGCCCCCTTTTGGCCCTCGGGTGGCCCCCTGGCCCCATCTGGTACTCATTCCCCTTATTTTCCATAAAAAGTTACGTGGTTTTCGTCCCCGTGAAAAGTCCTGTGAAAACGGAAAGAAGACTTTTGCTAAAAACAGCGTCAGATTCTGCAGATTTATTCAATTATGGGGGGACTCCGGAGAGAAATACGATGCAAAGTGCTTGGAAAAGTTGATGCATTTTGGGTGCATCAACTCCCCCAAGCTTAGATCGTTGTTTGTCCTCGAACAACTCAAACGCAGTGCAGAAGCGATAAAAACTTTGGCAAGAACTTTGCATTGCATATGCATCATCAATTAATACTAGCAAATACTCAAGACATGATTCCTGTAACAAGTACAAAATACTAGCAAGTGTGCATCTACTCAGTGTTGAAGCATATATACTTGTTGCAATAGAAATAACATGAAGTGTTAATACTTGAATGAGTTTGCTCAATTGTAGACATAAACAAAGGCTTGTGCATCGTTGATGATTGAATCATATCAAGATTTTTGAGATCTCTGATTCTTTCATATGTTGACAAGTAAAATCATTGTGCTTACTGCCTTGCTCTCAGTTTTGCTAAAGCATTAATTTTTCATTTTGATTCTTATGCTTGACAAACTAGAAGTTGAAAGCCTCATGCCCCTTAAAAGCGAAGTCCCGCACCATGATTACTCAACTCTAGATTCCTAATAAGCCTTGTACAATCATTGTAAGTATTAATGACATCATAGAGAGCAACAATTGGGGTACCTCTTGCCCCATGACATGGAAACCAGCCCATGTCAAAATGGCAAGACAAACAAATGGAATGGACTCATTATCCTTTTTTATTTCATTCACTATATGCATAGCTTCTTATTTTATTATAGGATATGTTGCGGAGTCCATTCTAGCTATAAGTAAATTTCCACCATGATATCGCATGGCTTGGGTTAGGGGCCCGATGCGTCTCTCTAATCATATATACTTACTCATCAGGACTTACTATTCCTCTACCTCATTTCGGCATGACAGGCATCCACAGTTAAAAGAACATGATATCAACTTGAATATAGAATTCTTAGTGCAGCGTTGAAAGTTTTCCATGTGATACACATTTAGACTAACCCCCAACCATAAGTTCGTCAAGCATAAGACTCCACTTTTATCATTCATAAAATTTTCTCTTTTAGTTATTTCCTTCGTTGGCAAGTTCAATAAGCACAATGGGATGCGTAAACCTTTGCTTAAGGCTACAGTTATTCAATCCATCAGCCAAGTAATGACACTAAACAATATTTCAGTTGCATCAGAATATATTCTACTAAACCACAGAGAAGATAAACATTGGCTATTATGTCACTAAGTGTTAAGGGAATCATAAGGTGTGCACTTGATGTTATTAAAAAGCATACATAAGCACGACAAAGGTTTCATACCTTTCATCCCTTCAAGCACATTATCATATCATTGTTGTTCTCCTCTCCCCACTTGAACTGCTCAATAAAAACTCAAATCTTGCCATAAAAAGTTACTGCATTCAGAAATTTGTTTACCTACCTAAACACCTCAAAAGTTTCTCATGTTTTACAGAGGTGAAGGCCATAAAACTTGCAGTAGTTATTAAATTTTCAGCTCAAACGGAGTCACAAGTAAAGATTAAAGCATATAACAGTGAACATATTTCAGCAATTCCTGCAGCTCCGTATTTATACTAAACTCAAGAAAACAAAAATCTTTTTGTGGTTTTTGATTTTTAGAAACATAATGTAAATAACCAGAAGTAAACTTGCTAACAAATAACAAAAATATTTTTGTGTTTTTCAGATTTAAAGAACATAAAACAACAAATAACATGCAAGTGATATAACACAACGAATGAGGAGGGAGAGAAATACTCCCCCAAGCTTGTGATCAAGCTAGTATCCTGGGTGGTAATCATGTGCACCACTCAACGAACCTCCCTGGAAGAAGGATGGATCCTGCCATGCCTGTGCTCCAAGGTGTGGTTCAGGGAAGCCCCAGGGATATGCCATAGGCGCCTGGTATTGGGGCTCCTCCTGTTGTTGCTCTTCTTGTTGTGGCTCTTCTTGCACAGTCCACTTTGTCTCCATGTCAAACAAGTCAGCACAAGGGAGCCTAACAGACACAATGTGCCCATTAGAATCCTTATAGCAATATGAAAAATATTCTTTCTCATCCCTGCTCATATCCATGCGAAAAAGTAAACCAAAATCCAGCAGTCGAGACTCATTTACCATGGTACCCAAGTTATCCTTAAAACCTCGTTCTGCCATAATGTATTCATGGATTAAAGTGGCAATGGCACCAACATATAAATGAGTTTTATCCGTGCCATTCCTACTCACAGCTAAATGCAAAGTTCTAGCAAGTATGGTTCCCAGGTTATAATAGGTGTTGTATTTTCCATTACACATTTTAATAAATAGATCATAGGACCAGTGCAAGAAGAAGTGTTATCCCTAGCAAGGAATCCTCTAGCAAGAAAGAATGAAAAATATCTAAGGCCCGGGTGTTGGATGCATGTGAGCTTGCCTCTATTCATTCTTTCAGGAATATTTTTAGCAATCTACGCTAGAAAGTGACAAGTTCTTCTCTAGAATCAGCATATGTTTCATCCCATAACCCCGTAGTTGGTACACGTATAGCCTTACAGAATTCCTCTAATGAAATGACTAAACGCTGCCCCCTCATTGTAAATTTGATGACAAAAGTAGCTAGAGGAGGGTTCTTAGACTTACTTTTCCGGTGCACCACCGGTCCCTCAAACCTGAATGTAGAGAGGAATTCCCTCGAGAGTTCCACATATGTGTTGCGTGGATGGCATGAGAACTCAAGCAGCCCCGTAGTTGCAGCAAAGGCTTGGAAATCTTCAGCAATCCCCCAATGTTCAAGAACTTCAGGGTCTTACCATCTTGTGGTATGGACACGCAGATTTTCACCTGCAAAAACCAATTCATCCTCCCATAACTGATTATCATCATGATTGTTGGACACCCTTGATTCTCTTCTCCTTGTCCTTGAGGACATCCCAAGCAATGCATTTCCCTTGTTCAGCATGTTACATTGCTGTACAAAAATAAAATTCAACAAAAATTAAATTGTATCACTCTAAAACATTGCTAAGGCATCCATAACTAGTCCTCTAATCAATATCATGCATCCATATTAACTAGAAAACTTAAATTCATGGAGTTCTTAGACATAATAGGTGACACCTAGTGCAGCAAAATACTTCATACACAAAGCATGGGAGCAAAAAGTAATTGGATGAGTGAAGGAGTTAAATACCAAGGAGTGATTCCATCAAACAGATTTGAAAAATCTGCCTCAAATGTGGAGATCGAGGATTGACGGAGAAACAGAGCACGTGAAAAATGGAGGAGATGAACTGGGGTTGGTTTTCGCTCGAAAGGGAGCAGATGAGAATTGGATGGGCCCCAGCATCCACTTGTGGCAAAAAATGGGGTATCCCACGCGACCAAGGAATCTGGCCGCGTGGAGGTGCCTATTTTGGCCCCTGGTGGCCTGCTGGTGCTCCCCCACTGGCTGCTGGTCCCTTCGGGCAAAAAACTGACCCCCTAATTTTTCTGGAATTTTACGTGAAACTTTTCGACATAGAATTTCTAAAACTTCATATTCTGTGATTTCTGATTCTAAAAATTTTAATACTATGTCTATGTCTCACAATTTTAAAGCAAATAACATAAAAAAATGCAATTTAAATGTTTCTGAATCATGCCTTTATCATTTCCACATTAGTAATGAGGTTGATCAGGTCTCATTAGCAACATGTAAAGAATATAGCTCATGATTACTTATTATAAAACAATAAATCAAGTTACCTCATATTTGATTGGAATGGTCCCATTCATCAATATTTCATACCTTGGTGCTGGAGGTGGTATAGGTATTTCAATGCTACCAATCTTTATGGAATTTATTTGTATAGCATTCACACTTGTGCTCATACTTGTAACATGTTTCTTCTTGGGAAAATAAATAGTGTGCTCTTTGCCGTTAACATTAAATGTCACTTTGCTCTCAGTGCAATTTATCACAGCTCCTGCAGTATTCAAAAAAGGTCTACCAAGAATAATAGATAGATTATCATCTTCAGGCATTTCTAATATAACAAAATCAGTAGGTATCAACTCATTAGCAATAGAGATGGGAACATCCTCACATATTCCTATAGGTACAACAGTTGTTTTATCAGCCATTTGTAAAGATATTTATGTTGGAACTAGTTTGTTAAAATTAAGCTTCTTATATAGTGAGAAAGGCATAACACTAACACCAGCTCCTAAATCACATAATGCATATTTCACATAGGCTTCTTTAATTTTGCAAGGAATAGTAGGAATACCAGGATCTCCACGTTTTTCAGGCAATTTTCCTTTAAATGAATAATCAGCATGCATAGTAGTAATAGAATCAGTAGGTAACTTTCTTTTATTAGTGACAATATCTTTCATGTATTTTGAATATGGAGGATTCTTAATAGCATCAATAAGTGGAATCTCTAATTTGATATTCTTAATCATATCATAAAATTTCCCATACCTCTCTTCATCTTTTGTTTTTGATACCTCTTGGGGATATGGAATGGGTCTTTGTACCCATGGATCCCTTTCTTTACCTTTATCTTTATCTTTATTTGGTTTCTTCTTCTTCTTGGTATTCTCAATAGGAGGCTGAGGATCCTCCTTACCAGCAGCTTCTTCATTATTATCATCATGTTGTTCAATATCAGGTGGAGATGATTCTTCTTCTTCATTATTATCATCCTCAGTTTCAGCATCGGGAATAGAAATATCCTTGTCTTGCTCATTGGAGTCATCATCATGCTCATTTTCATTGGGAGATTTTCCTGCAAAAGATTTATCTTTAGGAGCAACTTGCTCTTTTCTTTTAGGATGATCATCAGGATAATCAGGATCCTGGGTGCTTGCACCTCCCCTTGTATTAACTCCACATAATTGTTTTTGTTTATTCAGATTTCCATACAATTGATTTTGTAAAGAAGTCATTTGCTCAACTTGATTGTTCATCATTTCACAATGCTTAACAATTCTTTTAACTTCCCCTACACTAGCATTTAAATTTTCACGGAGGAAATTAATTTTATGATGGTTTTCCATGATAGTCATTCTAATTTTACGCTCCTCAGGATTATCATGATAAGCAAAATTGTTAACATAAGAGACATCAACAGGAGGTGTTACCTCCGCATTACCTTCCATAGGGAGTATAGAGTTCACTTGAATTGGAAAGCATGGTTCATCAGTAGGAAGTTTAATACCCATTTCAGATAATTCCTTGAGATGAGAGGTTTTAATTCCCTTCTCTTTAATATCATTGGAAGCTTCAGCCATTGTTTCTTGGTTCAATTCGAGTATACCTCCTTTCTTCTCTGGGAGTGTCTCATTTTTATCTATCTCCTCAATGTTCCAATCAGCTTCATTCTCGAGAATATACTCCAGTAATTCAATTGCTTCATCAACACTTCTGTCCCTAAAGATATTCCCTGCAATACTATCAAGGTAGTCTCTTGTTTCCCCCATTAGTACATTATAGAATATATCAAGCAATTCATGAGGTTTAAAACCATGACCAGGACATTTATTACACATTTTACCAAATCTCCCCCAAGCTTGGGGCAGACTCTCTTTCTTATCTTGTTTAAAATTGCCAATTTCAACAGTTAATCCATGTATCCTTTCAGCAGGAAAATATTTATTGAAAAACAATTGCAAGCATTCTTCCTTACTAGTAATACATGCAGGTCCTAAACGATTATACAAAACTCTAGCATCTTCACCCAAAGAAAAAGGAAACAATTTTAAGAATAAATAATGTTGACGGATTTCATCATTTCCAAATGTAGTAGATAAAGCATGCAATTCAGCAATATGATCAAGAGGAGACTCCTCATCCTTTCCACACAATCTAGACTTCTCAACTATCTCAATTATGTCAGGATTAACATTGAATTCATAATCTTTATCTCTAATTCTAATAGCTAGGCCACACAAATTCCTAGTAGCAGCAAAACAGTTTCCAAGAGATGCATCATCATAAATAGAGAGTTGATCAAGTTTTGTATAATCAGGTGATATAAAGGCCTCAATAAATGCTTCTTCTTCTTCAGAAGAGGCCCCATATTCATACTCTCTACGAGTCTCATTTCTTTCTAGCTCAAGTTCTACATTTTCATCTACAAAAGATTCAGGAATTTCAGTTGTTTCAAGTGTTTCATTTGCCTCAGGTGTTTCAATAGTTTCAGGAATTTCAGAAGCTAGTTCTTTGTCTACATTATCAAGTGTTTGATCATTAGATGTACTAGTAGATATTTTTGACAATGGTGATTTACCAGCTATTCCTTTCTTTTTCTTAGCAGCCACAGTAGAAACAATATTAGGTGAAAAATTTGGTCTACTAGTCAAATCGTTACCAGAACGAGTAGTCGAAGGCATTACCTCCTTCGAAGTGTCCTTTCCCTTTCCCATTGTAGGGAACAAGAAAGTGCAGCAAGTAGACAATAACAAGTGGTCTTACCAATAAAGCTAGGCTCCCCGGCAACGGCGCCAGAAAACAGTCTTGATGGCTCCCAAGTGCAGGAGATCAATCGTAGTCTTCGATGGGAAGTATTACCCAAATTTTTAGTTCGACTCAGTGGGAACACAAGAATACCGGTGAGACTTTAGCAATTGGGACGTCACTCCCAACCACACCTGTGCATCAACAAACTTGCAGCGAGAGTGATGAGTGTAATAATGCAGTGAAAGTAAACAAACAGAAAGTAAATGGAGAGCAAGTGTTTTCCCAGTTTTCACCGGAAAAGAGTGAAAGTAAACCAGAGACTAAAATGCAGGCATGAGGTGACAGTGGGGTGTTGCACGGATAAGATTGATCATGTAATAATGTTTTGCTGGCAGCGGGGCCTTTCTCTATCTCAGTTTTATGTAGGTGTGTGTTCCGTAAATTATTGTGCGTACTAACCAAGAGAATTTGCACAAAGCCTATTGTCCTACCTGCCCATTTCACCGGGGCCAATTTGGAACGCATTAACACTCCATGAACACACATAATCCTCAAACTAGAACATATCCCCCTTGTTTTCCCCAGCTGCCACTTTAGGGTTCGCAGGTTCAACATAATAGCAGGTAATACACATTGCAGATAGATACCAAACTCAAATATATGATGTAGCAATGTAAGTTCAGTACTGAAATCGTGCCACTTGGGCCCTAGTAACAAGCATTAAGACTAGCAATAGTGCATCAACATAAGACATAAGAATTCTCAAGACAAACCCCTAGATCCCGCATACCGGTAGCAATTACATGATCAATCTCATCCAAAACCCCTCACACCTCACATGCCTACAGCAACTACTCACACATGGAGGGGGTGATGGAGCTCATGGTTAATGGATATGATGGTGGTGATGATGATGGTGACGAATCCCCTCGAATTCCACCTCCGGGGGTGAAATCCCGGATCAATCTGACTCCAAAATCGAAGATCGTGGTGGTGGCGGCGCTCCATTTTGCGAACAACCCTCCCCTTCGAAACCCTTCAGTTTCTCGTGTATATGGAGGAGTACATCGAAGACCTAGCCGGAGTGGGCCATCTGGGCCCAAAAGGGGTGACCCCACGAGGCAAGGAATCTGGCCGCATGTGGGGCCCCCTTTTGGCCCTCGGGTGGCCCCCCGGCCCCATCTGGTGCTCATTACCCTTCTTTTCCATAAAGAGTTACGTGGTTTTCGTCCCGTGTGAAAAGTCCTGCGAAAATAGACGGAAATAAGACTTTTGCTAAAAACAGCGTTAGATTCTGCAGATTTATTCAGTTATGGGGGACTCCGGAGAGAAATACGATGCAAAGTGCTTGGAAAAGTTGATGCATTTTGGGTGCATCAGGGCACAAGACCGGGATGGCTCAGATGGCAACTGCCTTTATCCACCCCGACTACAAAACCATGAAGACTTGTTTCCCCTCGAGGAATCACATGTATTGGGGGAAGAACCCACTTGACCGGATCAATCTCGAGTATGCAGCAATAGATGCATACGTTGCCTTCGAGTTGTTCCGCATCTACTCTTCGGAGCTCGAGTAGATGTTGTTTGTGTACCGCATCTATATGCACCGCTATGTTGCGTCCGATATATGTAATGGATATATGTCTTTCTATTAATTCCTATATTATTTCTATATTAATTCCTAGCTATATTATTTCTATATTATGTAATGGATATATGTACCGCTATGTTATGTAATGGCTCAAATAAAATCACGGGTTAAACATAGCACAAAATTTACTAAAGCAATCACACAAAGATCTAGCTCACACACAATTCCAAAATAATAAAACTAGAAAGGTAACAAATGCTAGTTCCATTTTTATTTGGGTTTCCAATCATGCACACACTTTCTAAGGTAGATGTTCTGCAATAAAACAACCTAATATCAAGTCCTAACACTCTATACAAGCTAGGAAACAAGATAAGATCAAACACACATTTGAAAACAAACAAAAACATATCAAGAAAACAAAACAGAAAAACTACTGTTTCTATATCTGTTCACCAAAAATAAATCTAGAGCTTCAAAAATTAATCTAAGCCAGGAGAACATAGATCTAGTCAATACCAAACTCATCCAGTTGGATTTACTTCAAAATTCATTTTTGAACTCATTCTAAAAATCATAGAAGAGCATACTGGTCTTTTATTAAAAAGGATGGTATTTTCATTTGGTTGCTGACCTTGATGTGAGGCTAAGTGCTATGGATAGATCTTTTCAATATCTATCCAGAACATTTTAGTTTGTCCATTTTGGTTATGTATTTTAAAAAGTTAGGTTCAAATCATTCTCACAGATAGTCATTGCCAAAACAGTTCTTGTGTCCAAAATAATAGTCCAAACTTGGATCTGCAAATTTTATATGGTTTAGATTTCATATGGTTTGGTTCATGAATTTTATCAGATTTTATTTTGCATTTAGGAAAGGGGAAAATGAATTAGTTTTATTTTTCTGAATTTTTTTATATATTATTTGTATTTTTAAGATTTTAAAATGAATTAGTTTTATTTTTCTGAATATTTTGATATATTATTTGTATTTTTAAAATTTTAAAATGAATTAGTTTTATTTTTCTGAATATTTTGATATATTATTTGTATTTTTAAGATTTCAAAATGAATTAGTTTTTTTCTGAATATTTTTTAGAAACAATACAAATTAAAAAGTTAATGTTTATTTATTTATTCAAAATTATTAATTACATCATTACTTTTGTTTATTAAAAGATTTATTTGAAATTCAGACAATAAAGAAATGTGGCATCGACCAACATGTTAATAGGATTGATATGATACTAGTATCACATACATGCGTGCGAAACACTTGGATGCGGGACGGGATGGAACTCGGAAGCTAAGCGTGCTAGTGCTAGAGTAGTGGGAGGATGGGTGTGCTAGAGTAGTGGGAGGATGGGTGACCGAGCGGGAAGTTTGACCACGAGTAAGTAATTTGACTAGAGATAATTGTAGTTAGACACTAAGCAAATAATAAAAATTATGAAAAAGAAGGGAGTGAAAAATTGGAGTGAAAAAAAGAAGTGAAAAAAAGGGAGTGAAAAATTGGAGTGAAAAATAATTAGAAACCCAAATGAATTAAAGAAATAACGAAATAGCATGTAGTCCCGGTTCGTGTTGCCAACCGGGACTAAAGGTCCTCCGCCCCCGGCGCACGCCACCTGCCCACGTGGACGGGCCTTTAGCCGCGGTTCGTAAGAGGCACGACTAAAGGGGGGGGGGGCCTTTAGTCGCGCATATTTAGTCCCGGTTGCACAGCCGGGATTAATGGCCTTTGCGAACCGGGATTAAAGGCCTATTTTCTACCGGTGAATACTAGTTTAAGAGATACTTCAATTCTTGTACAAACTACTAACTGCAAGAACAATGATTCCCTTTTGATTTCAGATGCCTCTCACTCCCATCAAGCATCGAGATCCTCGTGTCTCTCATTGTGACTCTTTTTTTCCCTCTCAACTCCTTTTGATTTACTTTCGAGGGTTCGATTCTACTCAGGAGAACCGAATAGAGGAGAAAGCTACTCTATTCAGACACTACAATGCTAGATCGATGAAGCAGTACAGCCATATTTATTAGGTCAGTCATGAGGGAAAGCGGGTCCTTTATATAAGGGCCTATGCAAAAAAGACTCGTGCTTACACACAAAGAAAGGTAGGTAAGCATATTTCATATCGACAGACACTAAGTCGAGAATCGGGCCGAATGGCAGTTGTGAATACTAAAAAGGACTCAAGCGACAAGATACAGGTCATCCAATTCAATTGTTCACTTTAAAATTTGCAAATCGATATACTATGGAGCTAGGGTGGGCCTTCTCTATAAAGGAGAAAATGTTTAGATGTACATAAGATTTTTCGTACACGAGCTACCCATCAACCCAAATTTTGGATCATATCAATTCACGTGCACTTTGATTCGAACAAAATTTACATGTTCTTTGATTTAATGATCTATGCACCTGGTGAAGGCAGATATAAAAAAGCACTACTCCTGAATGGATTATGGAAGGAAACTCAAGCGGTCTCAAAATTGTTCTTCAGTATGCCGCTTCCGTCGCCTAAGCTTTATTCCTGTTTACCGTTCTTGCCAGCAATGTTTCCTACCTCTTCTTCCCTCTTGACATGGACAAACACACATTTTCATAGTTATTTGTTCTGAAATCGGAGCATATAGCCCCAACCTCTGGATCGTGGTGACTTACACAGCTTTAATAAAGAGAAACATGTATATTGAGACTTTGCATTAGTTTCGGAGAGAGAGCTCTTAACACGTACCGAAAGGAACTGTCGAAAATATTGTTTCAGTGGGGTCAATTATAATTTTATGCCCTCGTACATATCATCTGCAGCAAACGCACAAGCACGTTGCTGCTCTTGAATCAAAATTGGCTTTTCTCCGTAATAACCACATCACCCAAGTAATGAAATATTTCACCTAAAACCTGTGTGATTAAGTTATCGTATCAAACGTAGCTTACACTTGTAAGCTGGGGCATTTTCCAGGGTATTTCACGATGCATCTCATTACTATGCATGTATCATCCTGCTAATGTTTTCTGTAGTCCTTACCGGGACTACTTTGTAGTCTTTCAAATGACGGGATTTTCTAAGAGACCCTCAAACCCCGAAGACCTGGATTATTATTGTTATTTCAATCTCAGGCAAGTTCATCACTTGCTCATACCCTTTGCAGTACTTCATAACAAACTAATTGCAAAAACTCTATCGTACTACCACCTAGTCTCAAAAGAATGCATGATCCTATAATAATATGACTAATTGAATAACTACCCGAGTGGTAGTGTTCTGTTTGGTGGGCGGATGGAACCATGGTAAGATGAATAGGTCAAAGGAAGGTTCCATCTACACGAGAACGTATTACCTAGGAATTAATCACAAATTCCGTCAGAACTCGGTGCGCCGTAAATACCGCGTTAACCATGGGTCTTCTATGGCGGGAGTAAGTCAGCTGTGATCTTTTCTCGTTCGCATGTCAACGGGCTGTCAGAGACGTATGTTGTAGGTCTTGCGAGACTACATGCACATGGGTAGGATCCCTTAATTCCCACGGACTCTGCGGGTCTATGATGGTTTTCCAGGGGCGCGTAGATATCCATCGTGAGGGGTGGAATCAGGCGTTCAACCTGCTGGCAGAAATGGGTGGGCATGCGTTGTGCGGAGAAGCACAGTTTGGCTTGGACCAACTACCGGGCCCCACACCTGAGTGGGAGTGGACAGGATCTCGAGCCTGTTTGTGCAACATGGTCTTGGTCGCCCATGGGTAAAGTAACGCACCTCTGCCGAGTGTAAGAAGATGTGGCATGTTACCCCCTGTTCCGAGAAGAAGCTGCGAACGCTACAGGAAAGGAAACTCCATGAAGTTCTAGTCCTGTGATGGTCTGGCGGGCATAGTTTTTAGAAGTAAAAGCAACCTCTTGAAGAAAGTTTTACAAAACCTTGCATTAGCTTATGACTCTTTCGAGTCTAAAGCTGTAGTTAGTGCATCAAATTACCCACTGTATATCATGAACTTGCTGAGTAACGCTCGTTACTCATTCGTTCCCGTTTGACCCCCTGCTTAGAGTTGAAGCCTGATGGAAGTCGTCATCGTGAAGCATCGCCATCAACAACGCTGATGGAGGAGAAGCTATCAAAATATAGGTGGAGTCCATTCTTGGAGTTAGATTTTATAAGCCATAGATTAGGGCTGGCATCAGCCGTAGTAGGTTAGTTCTGAGCTAGAGTTCTTCTCCATCTCGGAGCTTCGCATTTGTTTCTTCTAATGTTTCATTTGCATGAGATCTTCTTGATTCATCAATGAGATTCTCAAGATTTTGTAATGAAGTTTGTATCCTATAGTTTTTCCTGGACCTGCTGTGTTTCTGTTGTACCACTCTAAGAGATGTAATATTCACGGATAAGTCCTTATGTGAGTTTTATGTCACCGACTTGCGCACTACACATGCAGTGGTGTGCTGGGTCACCACAGGTGGAGACAGCAACGACGCAAGGGGCGGCGACGGAGGAGCTCGAGGGATCTTTCCAGAACTCGGTGTGTCTCTCTGATCTGTCTGAAATGAGGAGTCGGGCCCTGGTGTGCCCTAAAGAACTTCATACCATACCTACTGGCAACATGCTGGTGGTGACGTGATCACACGGTCTTTGGGAGACCCCAAGCGGAAGGTATGATTTAGTCTAACATAAATTTCCCCCTAGTAAGGCACTAGAGTTTTATCAATCTAGGACTTCGTAGTCTTGAAGAAGGTTACTTGTATCAACGACAACGTTTACCGATGTTGATCAAGCGTGGAACTTGCACACAAGCACGAACTCTCTTTTGCCCCAAATTTCTGGAAGGTTGTCAATCTTCCGGTCTTGCTGAAAACAAGAGAATTTAACATATAGAGTCTTGAAAAGTAAAATAAAGTAAAAATGTTGTAGCAATAAAACAATGATGAAAATTGATTAAAAACAGATTGCAAATATGAGGAAAATAGGACCGGTGTGCATAGGTTAACTAGTGGTGTGTCTCCAAAGAAAACAAGCATGTTGGGTAAAAAAACTACAGCTGGACCATTGACAAATCATGACCGTGTATAACAATACTATTATGCAGAGATAAATTTCACATGTTCTAATATTGTAGGCATTACTTCAAGGTATATGCGCCGCTATCTAGCATGCATCCATATCTAAAAGTCGACGTCCAGAAAGCTATCCAACAAATCCATTGTTATTAAGTTACAACAACAAAGTGAATGGTATGTGTGCAATAGACAAATGCATTAAGAACAATATGTAATGTAGGCAGTGGTTCTCATCCGTAGAAAAGAGGACCGATGTTTTCTCCCTAGTGGCAACATCACATCCCCCACCTGCACATTTCGGTCACTCGAGCGTAGGCAACAAGGAGGCATGAACCCACTATCCAGCATATAAATCCACTCTTGGAGGTGAAAACAACAACATGGCCAATGTAATCAGAAACACTGGAGATCATTACAAGGCAAGATTAAAACTCTCTACAAATATAAGTAAAGCATCACAGATTGACATGAACAAAAATAATCGTAATCTCATGGTTCATTGGATCCCAACATACACAACATGCACAACTACATAACGGTGGTCTCGATCATTTGAGTAAGCTCACGATACTCTAAACATGGGCGCCGGAGAAGGACTCCAGAAGCCCTAGATTCGACTTTAAAGTGACGGCGCATCTCTGTATGTTTCGTGGAAAATAACTCCGCCCCGACATTTTATAGCCGAAGAGAGGACTTGAGGAGGTGGCGCGACTTGGGGGAGGCACCTGGAACGCTCCTAATGGCCCACTGGCTCCCATCGGGTCCCCTTTGCACTTCGTCTTTGTTCCGGGTAAAAAATGTCTTTCGTGGATTGTCAGCCCTTTCCGAGAATATTTCCTCCAGAACATTTACGAAATAGAAAAACAACAAAAAAACAACAACTGGTCTGGGGCATCTTGTTAATAGGTTAGTCGATGAAAACATTCAGAAAACAAAGCGAAACATGTGAAAACATGGTAATAACATAGGGTATTGGAAAGAAATCAAGCATGTAGTACTAAAAAATTATAGATATGTTTGCAATGTATCAGCATCACCAATTAAAAGCAAATGGTGCCCCCATATGTGGTTTTGGTAATTCATGGCAATATTTATGGACTAATGTTTGCATTGAATTATCCTTATAGATTTTGTCCATATGAAACATTGGAGTTCATGTGTTGGACTCTAGAAGTTTTCATGATGGCCATTATTATATTCAAAGTTTCATATGAAGTATATGGAATGGTGGAGGCAAGCCTTGCCTTTCTGCTTATCCTAGCCCATCTTATTTATATCTTTGTTGAGGTAGCTCTCTTTTCCACCTTTCCCGAAGGTGGCGTTCACCTCTTTTGGCGGCTTTGGAAGATCTTGTGTGGTCTTCATGTTTGTCTTTGGCTGCCTTCCGCAGTTTATGTATTTCTTGAATTTTCCACCACTCAGATCGTTAGCAGCAGCGTTCTTGTTGGAAGTGGTCAGCATGGATCCGAGGTACAGGTGGTCAGATGATGTTATCAAGAATTTTACCAACCCGTTCATCAGGCCATTGACGAACGGATGCATCGTTTGGAGATCACTGACTTGGTTTCGTTGTCGTATTGCATGCAGCTATTCTTCAAAGCAGTCCGTCATGACATAAAATCGATATTGGTTTCATTGTCGTATTGCATGCAACGTTAAAGCTCATTGATGCTCTTGGGCGTTTGTATGTTCCTCAGAAATTTTGCGTGAACACCATTCCATGTCCTCCCAATTGTTGATTGACTTTGGCGGTAGGCTTTCAATCCATGTTCTTGCTCCTTAGATTAGCATCAAGGGCAGAAAACATATGGCTTCTAGGTTAGAGCCACCATTGATTTTCGCAACCATATGGTATTTAGGCAACCATGTATCCGGGCTGGTGGATCCGTCCTAGAGCTCATGCGTTGTCTGACTTTGGCGAATCCAACAGGGAGCTTCAGGTGCATTATGTTTTTTCCAAATCACTTAGCCCTAGGCAATCGCTGTCTTTGGTCGCACTAATTACGTTAAAGTGCGCGTGGGTATCCGAGTTAAGGGATCAGGAATGGTGTGACCCTCTGTGCCTGGACGTTTCTCGCATTGGTTCGTCGTTTGCCTTCCAGCCGTGGTGGCAGGCCATGAACGCCGAGATGGAGGCGTCGGAGGACCAGCCGCCGCCACAGCCGCTGCCCCCCGGCCTGGAGTACGGGATGTCCTGGGCATGGACCGGCGGCGAATAGGCGCCGGAGCCGGAGGAGCTGCCGCCACCGCCGCCGCCGCCGCAGCCCGAGGAGCTGCCGCCGCCGCCGCACGCGCCCCCGATGTCTCCGCAGCCACCGGCGGGCCCGCCCCAGCTGCCTGCCCACCTGTGGCAGGCACCTGCCTACCACTGCATCTCCTCGGATGAGGAGTAGGCCGGCGCCGGTGCGCCCCCCCAATAGATATAGATCCTAGGTTACCCCCTCCCCCCCAAGAAACGGCCGGCCGCTTGTGGTCGCGCCGCCGCCCCCGATGAAACACGGCCGGCCGTCTATGGCCGCGCCGCTCCCTCTACGTAAGCACGGCCCCCGGGTCTTTTAAATATATATAGTTTCATTCCAAAAACGCGTCCCCTAGTTCAACCCCGCCGGCGGAACTAGCACCGGCGGGATCTTCTATCCATTCCCGCCGCCGGCAGGGCTTCGCCAAGGCCTTGTCCGCTGTCCTGGGTGGTGGCTCGGCCTGGAGAGAGGGTCGAGATATTTATACAACCGGGCCTCTAGTCCCGGCCCGTGCCACCAACCGGGACTAGAGGTACCCCCTTTGCCGGCTGGTACCACGGGCCGGGACCAATACTTATTTCGAAATATGGTGGCACCCTGCGCGCCCAAATTTTTTAGCGCCAAAATTTAAAAATTGTTTAAGTTTGCACATTAAAAACTTCTATATACTTTCGAATTTGACAAAAATTTCAACATGAAAAGTGCTAGAATTTGCATAACTAATTCAAATCCATTTTTTGTTGAACTAAATAATTATTCTAACTATTGAAACTATTAATTATTTTACTATTTGCATATAATTTGAATATAAATATCTTATAATTTTTGTTTTCTCTTGTGATCTTCCGAGTGAGTCCAGAGCAAACAAGGCATTCTGTGTCGCCAAATGATGATGACCCGATCGAAGGCGTTTCTCCTCATAATCACTGCGATCGCCGCGACGGATGCATGGATAGATAAACGCACTAAGCCGGATTATTTAAGGCAAGGCCAATCAATTTCGGCAATGCTCCTCATAATCACTGCAACTTTATATAAAGTTCGACAAAGCGAGTTGTACCTTTTTAACACGGAGAATTTGGGATCTTCGTCTACAACAGAAAAACCATAGTTCTCCTTCGAAGTTTCACTCTGAGCATCATTTCGCCATCTTTTCAAAACATAGTGTGGTGGAATTTCTTTGATATTTCTGATCGCAAGAACCATCAGTACCTGGCAACACAGAAGAACTACATTTTCAAACTTCTTGCAGCTACAAATGTATTCTGATGAGTCGAATCTAACAAAATGACCCCGACGCCTGTTTTTGACAGTTATCTCATACTCGGATATGGGTCCAATTTTGCCACAGTTATAGACAACGCAATCCAAGATCAGTTCAAATTCTAATCTAAAAATCTCAAACAGTGCATAAGTGTATGCATTAGCAGCTTGCCAAAGTAACCGCAGAGGTGCAACCCTTTGCGTCATTTGAACTCCAAGGTAGTACCGAAGATCTATTTCTGTTTTAAGGATATCTGTCAGGATGATATCCGTACTATCACTTCCAAGTGTGCCTGCAATATCTGCCTACAGTTATCTCATACTCGGGTGGGTGTGCCGCTGGTTGGAATAATAATGAAATCAGGCTGGTCATAATTGTCAGCTTTTTACCGGTCAATACAAAATACCGATCAAACAGAACTATATGATCATGTATTCCACGCTTATTATTACACATCACCAACAGACGGAGGAGAGAGAAACAGAAAAGTGGGTGGGTGTGCCGCTGGTTGGAATAATAATGAAATCAGGCTGGTCATAGTTGTCAGCTTTTTACCGGTCAATACAAATTACTGATCAAATAGGACTATATGATCATGTATTCCACGCTTATTATTACACATCACCAACAGACGGAGGAGAGAGAAACAGAAAAGTGGGTGGGTGTGCCGCTGGTTGGAATAATAATGAAATCAGGCTGGTCATAGTTGTCAGCTTTTTACCGGTCAATACAAATTACTGATCAAACAGAACTATATGGTCATGTATTCCACGCTTATTATTACACATCACTAACAGATGGAGGAGAGAGAAACAGAAAAGTGGGTGGGTGTGCCGCTGGTTGAAATAATAATGAAATCAGGCTGGTCATAGTTGTCAGCTTTTTACAGGTCAATACAAATTACTGGTCAAACAGAACTATGATCTAGTCTTCTGAATTCTCCCTTGCTTATGATCTCTTCCGTCGTAACCATGGAGCATCTTCATTATTTAACGGGATGGTGGGGTCAGCTTTCACTGTGAAGGGTGGAATTTCAACAAACTTATTATAATCTTCTGACATGTCTGTCGTGTCCTCGATTCCCACGATGTTTCTTTTCCCTGAGAGAACTATGTGACGCTTCGGCTCATCGTATGATGAATTTGTTTCCTTATTTTTTTCTTTTTTTCGGTCTGGAGGACATGTCCTTCACATAGAAGACTTGAGCCACATCATTGGCTAGGACGAATGGTTCGTCATTGTAACCAATATTGTTGAGATCCACTTTTGTCATTCCATAAAGCGGGTCTACCTTTACCCCTTCTCCATTCAGGTTGACCCATTTGCACTTGAACAAAGGGACCTTAAAAGAAGGTCCATAGTCAAGTTCCCATATCTCCTCTATGTAACCATAGTATGTGTCATTTTTTCCATTCTCGTTTGTTGTATCAAAGCGGACAACACTGTTTTGGTTGGTGCTCTTCTTATCTTGGGAGATCGTGTAAAATTTATTCCCATTTATCTCGTACCCTTGAAAACTCCCAATAGTCGAAGATGGTGACCCTGCCAACATGTACAGCTGATCTTCAACATTGGTGCCATTTATAAGATGTGTTTGCAACCAACTTCCGAAAGTCTCCATGTGTTTGCGTTTAATCCATGAGTCATCCTTCCCCGGGTTTGCGGAGCGTACAATATTCTTGTGTTCCTCGAGATACGTAGCCATGAACATAGAATTTTGTAGAACTGTGTAGTGTGCTTTGGTGAAAGAATGCCCGTCCCTGGGTATCATTGTTTTCTTTCCCAGCGTTCCTTTTCCCCTCAGTCTCCCCTCATGTCGCGATTCAGGAACACCAATCGTTTTAAGGTCAGGAATAAAGTCAACACAGAACCCAATGAGCTCCTCTGTTCCATAGCCCTTCGAGATGCTTCCTTCTGGCCTAGCACGGTTATGAACATATTTCTTCAAGACTCCCATGAACCTCTCAAAGGGGAACATATTGTGTAGAAATACCGGACCGAGAATATGAATCTTTTCACATAGGTGAAATAGGAGATGAGTCATAATGTTGAAGAAGGATGGTGGGAACACCAACTCAAAACTAACAAGACACTGGACCACATCCCTCTGTAATCTTGTCAGAATTTCTGGACCGATTACCTTCTGAGATATTGCGTTCATGAATGCACATAGCTTCACAATGGGTACTCGAACATTTTCCGGTAGAAGCCCCCTCAATGCAATCGGAAGCAACTGCGTCATAATCACGTGGCAGTCATGAGACTTCAGGTTTTGGAATTTTTTCACTGCCATGTTTATTATCCCCTTTATATTCCACGAGAAGCCAGACGGAACCTTGATACTGTAAAGGACTTCAAAGAATATTTCCTTCTCTGCTTTAGTAAGAGCGTAGCTGCTTAAGTAATGGCGCCCTGTATCTGTGTGCTTGTTGCTTGGGTCTTTCATACGTTGCTGTCCTCCCGTGCTTCTGGCGTATCTTTTGACTTCCCATACACGCCCAGGAAGGAGAGCAGATTCACACAGAGATTCTTTGTCACGTGCATCACGTCGATCGAAGTCCGGACCTCTAAAACTTTCCAATAGGGTAGCTCTCAAAATATAGATTTCTTCTTCACATGGGTGCGCGCTTATCAGGGCCGTACGGAACTGGTTGGCTGCCAGCAGCCTTACCAAAGATTACTTCTAGGTCCTTGACCATATCGAATATATCATTACCACTACGGATGTCAGGCTTCTTCCGGTTATCTGCCTCATCTCTGAAATGCTTCCCTCCTTTCTTTCTTACGGGATGCTTGATCGGAAGAAATCTACGATGCCCCAGATATACAACCTTTTTACATTTATCCAAAAAAACATTGTCAGTCTTATCCAAACAGTGTGTGCATGCATTGTATCCCTTGTTTGTATGTCCGGAAATGTTACTAAGAGCAGGCCAATCATTGATGGTTACGAAAAGCAACGCCCGTAGGTCAAACGGCTTTTGTTTGTTCTCATCCCACACACGTACACCTGGTTTGCCCCACAATTGTAAGATTTCTTCCACTAATGGCCTTAGATACGCATCAATGTCGTTGCCAGGTTGCCTCGGCCCTTGGATGAGAACTGACATCATAATGAACTTGCACTTCATGCACAACCAAGGAGGAAGGTTGTACATACATAGAGTTACAGGCTAGGTGCTATGACTGGAGCTCTGCTCCCCAAAAGGATTTAAGCCATCTGTACTTAGACCAAACCATAAGTTTCTCGCCTCTCCTGTAAAGTCTGGGAAGTCTCTCTCGATCTTTCTCCACTGCGATCCATCGGCGGGGTGCCTCAACTTTCCGTCTTTCTTACGGTCTTCTTTGTGCCATCGCAACAACCTAGCATGCTCTTTGTTTCTGAAAAGACGTTTCAACCGTGGTATTATAGGAGCATACCACATCACCTTAGCAGGAACCCTCTTACGGGGGGGGGGCTCGCCGTCAACATCACCAGGGTCATCTGCTCTGATCTAATACCGCAGTGCAGTGCATACCGGACATTTATCCAAATTCTCGTACTTCTCACCGCGGAAGAGGATGCAGTCATTAATGCATGCATGTATCTTCTGCACATCTAATCCTAGAGGGAAGAGAGCTTTCTTTGCTTCGTACATACTCTCAGGCAATTCGTTATCCTTTGGAAGTTTTGGCTTCATTAGTTGAAGTAAACTCTCAAATGCCTTGTCAGTCACACCGTTCTGTGCCTTCCATTTCAGCAACTCCAGTGTGGTACCGAGCTTTGTGCTACCATCTTCGCAATTTGGGTACAAATTTTTTTTGTGATCCTGTAACATGTTGTCCAGCTTCAACCTCTCCAATTTATTTTCACAGTCTTCCCTTGCATCAGCAATAACTCGGCCAAGATCATCATCGGGCTCTTCTGATGCCTCCTCTTGATCACCTCCTTCTTCTGCATTCTCTTCCATTGCAGTATCGTCGTATTCAGGGAACAAAGGATCTTCTTCTTCTTCTTCATCGTCTTCCATCACAACCCCTCTTTCTCCATGCTTCGTCCAGCAATTATAGCTGGGCATGAAACCTCTCCGAAGTAGATGGCCATGAAGGATTCTTTTGGAAGAGTGCTCTCTGACGTTCCGACAATCAACACATGGGCAACACATGAAGCCATTATCTTTGTTCGCCTGAGCTACAGCAAGAAATGCATTCAGGCCTGCCATATACTCGGAAGTGCGTCGGTCACCGTACATCCATCGCTGTCGTGCATTCATCTGCATCGTATAATTAAGTTTATCAAAATACATTACAATAATATATTAATACAGAAATGACCACAATACATCGACAAATACTACTTTTTTATGTATCAGTTACACATGAAAAAGATAAGTTTGTTAACCTCGGTCGAAGATACCATTTTCAGTGAGCTTATGACCACAATACATCGACAAATACTACTTTTTTATGTATCAGTGACCATTTTCGGGAATTTCGTCGAACACCTCGTGTGCATAGTAAAATAACACACACTGGCTGGGGCAGTATATATAGGGGAAGGGGGACATTGGTCCCGGTTCGTGGCCTGAACCGGGACAAATTCTCATTCGCGTGCCATGTGGCCTGTGGCTAGGCATTGGTCCCGGTCCCTGGCACGAACCGGGACCAATATCTCCCAACGAACCGGGACCAATGCCCCCAGGCGATTTCTGCTGCCCCGGTCACACAAACCGGGACCAATGCATGGCATAGGTCCCGGATCTGGTTGCAACCGAGACAGGTGCCCCCTGGCCCCCTGGACGAGAGGGGTTGTTTCCACTAGTGACGACGGGAGGGCGCTTCTTTCCCGTGTGCCTACATCTTTACCGTGTGCCAAATATCGGGGTGCACGGCAGTGAATCTTTCCCGTGTGCCGGCACACGGTAAAAAGGGACGCACGGCTTAGAACTGGAGCAAACACACGGTAAAGAATTGCACACGGGAAAGAAATGATAAAACACACGGTAAATACTAAGGACAGCGTCACGGCGGGTCTTTACCGTGTGCCAGCACACGGTAAAGATATATACTTTACCGTGTGTACGCACACGGTAAAAGACCAATGTGTATGTGCCACCCACTGGGGCCACCGTCAGTCTTTACCGTGTGCCTGCACACGGGATACATGGGTCTTTCCCGTGTGCAAACACACGGGAAAGAATTTTTTTCTCCAGATTTTGCTGTTTCATTTTTCTAATAATAAATTATAATGTTATATATCAATTTATAATAAATCCCAAGCAACTACATCCACTTTTCTAACACTTCCAACTCACGTATATAGTGTCTTAGAACGGTAGTTTCGGTTTTGTCTTTTTCTTTTTCTCCAGCGGGCCTAGGGATTCTCCGGAGAGTGGCTCCGGAGCGTCTGAATCCAAACCAATCCTAGGTTATGCCATACCATATATGTTATAGTGTGGCATGGGTCTTGGATGCCCAAGATTCTCTCACTCTCTATGTTATGGTTTCACTCGTGTCGGATTCTCTATGGCGGGTTCGAGGACTACTCAGAGCCTGAAACTGCCGGATGTGACAGACCGGGGGGAATCTTGCCAATAGGTGGGCCCTACCACTTTCTTGGGTGATCCTTGGTCCTAACCTAACACAACCAAGAATTTAGTTCAACTTTGCTACCCCCTTCCGGCTCACGTAAAGGGGCGAAAATGGCAGTTGCGTCTTTTTCTCATGCGAGCCTAAGGTTTCTCCGGAGAGGGGCTCCGGAGCGTCTGACTCCCACCCAATCCTAGGTTATGCCATAACTTGCGTGTTATAGTGTTTCATGGGTCTTGGATGCCCAAGATTCACTCACTCTCTATGTTATGGCTTCACGAGTGTCAGATTCTCTATGGCGGGTTCGAGGACTACTCAGAGCCCGAAACTCCCGGATCTGACGGAACGGTGGGAATCTTTTAGAGAGGTGGGACCTACCAATGTATTGGGTGTTCCTTCGTCCTAACCTAACACAACCAAGCAATTAGTTACACTTTGCTACCCCCTTCCGGCTCACGTAGAGGGGCGAGAACGGCAGTTCTGTCTTTTTCTCCAGCGGGCCTAGGGTTTCTCCGGAGAGAGGCTCCGGAGCGTCTGAATCCCACCCAATCCTAGGTTGTGCCATACCATGTGTCTTATAGTGTGGCATGGGTTTTGGATTCCCAAGTTTCTCTCACTCTCTATGTTATGGCTTCACCGGCATCGCATTCTCTATGGCGGGTTCCACGACTACTCACAGCCCGAAACTCCCGGATCTGACAGAAAGAGGGGAATCTTGCCAAGAGGTGGTCCCAACCACTGTCTTGGGTGTTCCTTGGTCCTAACCTAACACAACCAAGCAATTAGTTCAACTTTGCTACCCCCTTCCGGCTCACGTAGAGGGGCGAGAACGACAATTTTGTCTTTTTCTCCAACGGGCCTAGGGATTCTCCGGAGAGTGGATCCGGAGCGTATCAATCCCACCCAATCCTAGGTTATGCCATAGCATGTGTGTTATAGTGTGTCATGGGTCTTGGATTCCCAATATTCTCTCACTCTATGTGTTATGGTTTCACCAGCGTCGGATTCTCTATGGCGGGTTCGAGGACTACTCAGAGCCCGAAACTCCCGGATCTGACAGACCGGGGGGAATATTGCTAAGAGGTGTACCCTACCACTGTCTTCGGTGTTCCTTGGGTCTAATCTAACACAACCAAGCAATTAGTTCCACTTTTCTACCCCCTTCCGTCTCACGTAGAGGGGCGAGAACGACAGTTTTGTCTTTTTCTCCAGCGGGCCTAGGGATTCTCCGGAGAGTGGCTCCGGAGCGTCTGAATCCCCACCAATCCTAGGTTATGCCATACCATGTGTGTTATAGTGTGGCATGGGTCTTGGATTCCCAAGATTCTCTCACTCTCTATGTTATGGTTTCAGTCGTGTCGGATTCTCTATGGCGGGTTCGAGAACTACTCAGAGCCCAAAACTGCCGGATCTGACAGACCGGGGGGGGGGAATCTTGCCAATAGGTGGGCCCTACCACTTTCTTGGGTGATCCTTGGGCCTAACCTAACACAACCAAGAATTTATTTCTACTTTGCTACCCTCTTCCGGCTCACGTAAAGGAGCGAGAACGGCAGTTTTGTCTTTTTCTCCAACGGGCCTAGGGATTCTCCGGAGAGTGGAGCCGGAGCGTCTGAATCCCACCCAATCCTAGTTTATGCCATACCATGTGTTTTATAGTGTGTCATGGGTCTTGGATTCCCAATATTCTCTCACTCTCTGTGTTATGGTTTCACCGGCGTCGGATTCTCTATGGCGGGTTCGAGGACTGCTCAGAGCCCGAAACTCCCGGATCTGACAGACCGGGGGAATATTGCCAAGAGGTGTTCCCTACCACTATCTTGGGTGTTCCTTGGGAATAACCTAACACAACCAAGCAATTAGTTCCACTTTTCTACCCCTTCCGGCTCACGTAGAGGGGCGAGAACGACAGTTTTGTCTTTTTCTCCAGCGGGCCTAGGGATTCTCCGGAGAGTGGCTCCGGAGCGTCTGAATCCCAACCAATACTAGTTTATGACATACCATGTGATGGGGGGATAGTAACCCGGTAGGTCAACTCCCAGGTGTAACCCGGCCCAAAGGATGTAGCACAGGATCCGGCTAAGAATGAAGAGACTTCTGGAAGGCCCAAAGTTTGTAGGCTCGTAACCCGGATTGTGGGTTGCGGTAAGGAAAGCTAGGGTTTGTAAGCAAAGTTCGAATAGGACTCAAGATGTGCCTTGAAGGGCAAGTTAGGGGTGTACGGGTGCTTTATAAACCGGCCCCTAGGTTTGGTTTGCCAGAGATTCAAGTCATAGTTGTAACACCTGTTATCGAGTATCCAGTATAATCCATATCGAGATCCGGCGAGTTACTTTCCGGTTCTTAGAGTGCTTTCCGCCATGTCTTCCTTCGAGCTAAACCCTCTCCCGAATACCTGTGTCGACTTGCCCCAAGATCAGTTACTCCCGGTAACATCTGCCGTGATTATCCCACGACAGTTGGCGCCCACCGTGGGGCCTGCGTCCAAAGGTGTTTGCATCACGGGAGAAGCTCGGAAAAGCATGGAGAACCTCGTCGTCGGTGAGATCTACGACGACCACGAAGGAAAGAAGATGGTGGACGATTCCGGCTGGGGGCCTGAGTCGGATCGCCTCGAATCTGGATCGGTCGTGACGATCGGCCGAATCAACGTCTTCATCGGCATGGTATGTACCTCTGGTTCGATTCCTGACAATTTTTCTGATCCTGCATCAGGGGAGGCTGCGTACGCCCAACCCGATAGAGAAGAGTCAGTCGGAACAACATACCAGGCAGAGGAGCCTATTACACGTTGGGAACAGCCGGAGGAGCCGGCATGGACTCCGCGTGACCCAAACGATGGAAAGGATGACACTGCATCCATTAGGGACTTGCTGGAAGATCGATATGAGAAGGAAAACAGCGAGGAAGAACAATACGAATCTACACCGGGCATCATGCGCCGGGTTGCAGTTTATGCGGCTCCCGCGATCAATCTCAATCAAGAAAACGCAGCCGCGGCGCCAGTCGGGGCGGCTCAGGCAGTGGCCCAGCAGCAAGGTACAGTTGACCCGGTCTTGGTCCAGGTCGATGGAGAGTCGGCATCAGTCACCAGTCGCCCAGCAGACGAGGAGCGACACGCAAATATGTTTGGGTTCCAAGCAAACCGGACACCGGGGGCGGGCCCCTCGAATCCGCGCCACCCGGCTCTGTTTGATAATAATTTGATCTTGGACCCCACGGTCTTGGCCACAGTTATTACCCCAGAAAACGCGGCAGAGCGCGTAAGAGACCTGGACGTGGCTCGTCGTGCATTGGAGCAGCAAAGAAGGCAAGTAGAAGCAGAAAGGCAGGGGATGGCCGCACGGCAGCGCGAATTGGATGACCGAGAGACCCGGCTCCGGGAGGAAACGACAAGGATGCACCAAAGGCACCGAACTATGCTGCCGGCAACAGGAGGGGTTATTAACCCGACTGCCCTGGTGTTCACGCCTCAAGATCAGCCGATTCCACCGGTGAACCAAGGGACCATACCGCGACCGTCAACAGGAGCACAGCCGGTAAACGCGCCAGCCGGGTTACCTTTGCCACAGACGGGGGTGACAGCCGGCAATACCATGCCGCCACCACCATCACGATTCCACACACCAGCAGGCCATTACAACAATCCCATGGACAACGTGTACGCAGCAACGCTCGCATTAAACCAGATTCCTGTAGGAGATTCGCCTCATGCAGAAGGAACCCGACGAGCGATCGATCTGCTGCACACCGCGGTAGCACAGCAAGCCAATTATCCGGATCATAGGAGCGGAATGCATGGGACGCCGTACGTCAGTCAGCAACAGGGCAATGTCCAAGCAAGTGCGGCACGACGAAGGGAAGAGCAACAGCAAATGCCGCCTCCACCGCGTATCCAGACAGTACCAGTAGTATCAGCAGCGCAGGCGGTGGTGGACAGTTCCAGGGCCAGAAGAGCCGGGGCCGGGTCTGCAGGGCACGAGTTGCCGGTGGCGCCGCACCTCGTGGCACCCCCAGCCGGGTCACGTGTCTCCCGAGTAAGACCAGCCCCAACCACCCTGGCGGGACCCAAGTGCCTCTCGGACGATATCAGAGCAGAACCTTACCCGGAGAAGTTCAAAGAACCGGGGAAAGTAGTAAATTATGAGCCAACAATGGATCCAGAAACGTGGCTGAGCAGCTACGAGATGGCGATGTCAATTCGCAACGCCTCCGAGAATCTCCAAGCCAAATTCATGTACTTAATGATGTCAGAGGGAGCAGCAAAGTTATGGTTCACCAATTTACCGGAAAAGTCAATCAAATCCTGGGAGGAGCTAAAGACCGCATTTATCAAGCACTTTCATGGGACATGCAGAAAGTTATTTACTATTGATGATCTAGAAAGATGCGTTCAGAAGAAAGGAGAGTCAGCACGCAGCTGGGTACGCCGGGTTATGGAAATACTCCACTCGTCTACAGATATCCAGCCTAAGGACGCGCTACAAGCTATGGCAAAAACATGTAAGTATGTTCCTTTAGTGCAAAAGCTAACTCGCCTGAAATCTAGTAGGAATGCAGCGGAGGTTACGATGGGAGAGTTAATGGATGCATGCAACAAACACGCTGCAACGGATACCACAGAGGAGGAAGTTGATGACAAGAAAGCAAAAGCAAACACAAGTAACAGTGGGAAAACCGGCAATGGATCGGCGCCAAACAATAATGGAAATAGCCAGAACAAACGCCCGTTTGAAGGGAATCCCGAGTTTGTAGCCAACACGGAGGCCGGGTCTTCAAGACCTAGATCCGAAGGAAATTTTAATACTGGAAATCACAATGGGGGACACTACCAAGGACCTCCAAGACCAAGCAACAGTTGGGACATATTAGGATGGCATGCCCCGAAGCACAGCAGGAACGGCAAGCCGGCCAATCATTCGTTGGAGCAATGTGCCGACTTACAAAGGGTGGAAGAATGAGGAAGTGAACAAGAGCCATGCGAGGTGCAGGCCGAGGAGGAGGCCGGGCCTAAGTGGAAATTTGGGCAACGGACCGCCCTCAGCCGGCAAGCCGCCAGCTGCAAATCAAGGTAACAATCAAGGGGGAGCGGGAGGTTTTCAAGCTAACCCCAAACAGCTGGGTCAATATCATGTGCACACTACGGGAGGCTCTAACAAGGATAAGAAGATGCTGAAACAAGCAGTTAATTCGTCTCTTCCGCTGTTCCAAGATATTTGAGGTGGTCAGAACAAGAGGTAACATGGAGCAGGAAGGATCACCCCGGACAGGAGTTGACCACCCGGGAGTCTTAGCTTTGGTAGTAAGCACCACAGGGTCAACCGGCTACGAGCTGAAAAAAGTCTTGATGGCTGGAGTAAGTAGTATCAATATCCTGTACTGGGAAACTTTTCTGCGTATGGGCTTAAAAGAATCGCAGCTGCAAAAGAGTACAACAGTTTTTCACGGGATAGTGCCGGGTCATTCGGCATGCCCCGAAGGAAAGGTGGCACTGGAAGTAGCTTTTGGAGAGTCAAAGGACAATTACCGAGTCGAATGCTTACCTTTGAGGTAGTGAAAGTTGCGCAGTCCTTATCATGCATTGTTTGGAAGGCACGGCTTATGCCAAGTTCATGGCAAGGCCGTGTTATGTGTACCTACAGCTGAAAATCCCGGGTCCAAGAAGACCATTACAATACACGGAAATCGAGATATAGCAGCTGAATGTGATGAGGGAGATGCGGCAATGGCCCGAGCAAGCCTGCAGGAAGGAAGAGCTCAAACATTACCGTTCTCAGGTGGACTTAGAAGAGAGAACAACGTCAAAAAAGCCGACTCCTGAGGGGGACAAAGCAAAAGTCAGGGCAGAACAAAACCCTAAGATGGTAGGCTTCATAAGGAGCGATCCTTTCAAAACCCCTAGCAGGGAAGAAGAAGACGTACCGCCATCCGCAGATGATCACGCTTCAAGGACGATATACCCGGATTGGCTAGCAATCCGGGTACTCATTATGAAAGGGCCTAGCAAATGGAGAATGTGCATTCGGCCGCACCAACGCGAGGCCGGGTCTCGAGAATAACTAAAGCAGTGTAATGGACGGCAGGTTTCATACGCACTCTTTTCCTACCCAGGGTACCTAAGGGGACTGGAAGGTTTTTAATGAGGCGGCCTGCTGATTCAAAAAAGAAATTTTTATCAATAAAAGAAGATGGTCTCGAGTCTTATCACGGTCTTTGCTTCAGTTACAAGTAAGTAATGCTTGTTATTATCAATACGTCAATATCATCGAAATACGTCACGTGCATATAGGTCTTCGGGGATTGGTGTGCTTAAATAAGTAATCACAAACCCGGAGACCCGGCCTCGATGCCTATGAGTTATGAGGGCTGATTACTCGAAAAAACGGGTACGGCTGCAATCTTATAACCGGACAAAGGAGCCAAATTTCTTGATTATTCTTACTTAAGCTCGATGCGACTCGCGCTAAAGTGGCATGATCTGTTCACTTACGATTACAATCAAACTATGCAGCCCAATGGGACTTGCTTGACCCTGTTTTTCGTATAGATGTAACAGCATGGTATCCACGCGAAAGCCGGCTTACAGTAGAAGATAGTCAAAAGGGTCATCTAAACCACAAGTCCATGCAGAGTATAAGGCTTAAATAGCCGGAAACTCAACAAGTATTAAGCATGACTTCAGTATTTATGTGAACAGCTATTGGTCTTCAGCTTGGTAAAGAGCAGTTTGTCATCTGAGAAAGGCCACGCCCCCTTAGCTCGTACTTTGGGTCATGGGGACTGGGGACTTCGAGACAGAAACAAACTGCTTAACTACTAAAGCTCGTAAACCTTAGTTTCCGAGTCTTGGGGACTTAAAGAAAAGTCCGTCTATCAAAACCTACGATACTCGGTTAGCCGAGTTTCAAAAGGGAATCAAAAGCAAGAGTTCAAAGTATCGAGAATAAGCTTACATGTAACACAAGGATCGAGATTATCAAAAGCCGGGAGAGGCAAAGAGTTATCATAAATTAACAAGCGCAAAGTCATAATATCAGTATCAATGTTGCACAGGCGCACCGCTAAAAATCATATCAGTCTCGAGAAACGCAAGAAGCACTAGGTATCATCCTACTCGGCATCCTGGGAGTGGTCCTCCGGGTCTTCGTTTTGGACTTGCTCCTTGGCTTTGCCCGCAGTTTTACCCGGACTCTTCACGTCAGGACGGACAGGCGGAGGAACGGCTGGTGTTGAGGTAGACGGCTTTACGCCTAGTTCGGTTTCTCTCTTCGCAGCCTCTTCTTTCCTCCTGGCCAGGTCAGTCGACCACTTTTCCAGCATATCAAGAGGAGGGGGTGCCTCCACCAGAATAACCTTGCCCTCAGAGTCATATGAGCTCATAATTGTGTTTAGATCCATTTTATCTGCCAAAGTTGTGGCCGAGTGACGTACCGAAGATTGTATAGCTTTGAAGTCCTGGGGTTTAAACTTAGACCCGTCAGCCTTGAATTCTGGGAACCCGGATACTACCTTGGCCGGGTCAAGCTTAGGAAAATAAGCCTTCGCCAGCGTCAAAGCCCGGGTCATCCCAATCCGGCAAGACGAACGCTTCAATATTTCAATCCATCCAGGCGCTGTGGACAAGGCCTGCATGAGATTTTCTTCACCCGGGTATACCTCCGAAGGCCACTTTATAGCATCCAACAAAAGTTTCGTGCCGGCAAAAAATGTCCGGAGCACAGTCTTCAGAGTTTTAGCCTGAGTAACGGTGTTCTCCTCCGGAGCAGCAAGGTTAGCACCTGCAATCGAAACACACAGAAGCATATCAGTAATCTTGATTATTACAACGGCAAGATAGAGATACGCAAGTTAATTGCAAATAACAAACTTACTTAGCAAGATACGGTAAGTGTCCGTAATTTGAGTCGACAGGTTATTCAGCGAGGATTGGGCAGCATTGTATTTGTTCTTGTATTTGGAGACGTCTTTTTTCAAAGTCTTTATCTCCGCTTCAAGGGTTTCCCTACGTTTTGTTTCCGCAAGCAAGAGCTGCTCAGTTTTAAGTAATGTTTCATCCGACTGAGTTATCTCCGCCTGCAAAGAATGAGTGCAACTGTAAGCCGGATATCACGAGAATATTCCCTTCTGAGAAAATAATTACAGAAAATTATTATGCGAAGTGCCGAGAATAATTACAGAAAATTATGCTCGGAACTTGGGGACTGGATGTATAGTAAGAAGTATCAAGTAAGATTACCTGATGTGCTGCAGCCATACGCTCTAGAATATTTCCTTCTGAAGCTTTCATGGCGAGAAGAGCGCTCATCAGCTGGTTAAAATCAGCGTTATCCGAGTTAGATGACTCGGGTACCTGGAAAGTGGGAAAAGGAGCTTTTCTTGTAACAGGAGGTGGCACCCGGGTCATCCGAATGTCGGAGTCTGGTCCCCCTCCCGCGCTCGAAGCTGCTCCCTTCTCCTTCTCGCCTGCATGCGAAGCGATTGGATACCCGGTGTCATGCTTAGCTAGCTCCGGTGGCGACGCTTGCTCGTCGCCAGGTGTGGTGAAGGCATCATCAGCCGGCTCGTTCTCGACCCGGATCTTAGCCTCAGTGTCCTCCTGGTCGCTAATAACAACCGTGGCTCTAAAGAAGGTGCGAAGGCACAATTAATCTTTGGTTATGAAAAAGGCGATAAAAGCTCGGTATAATGTCAAGAAAAGGCGTTTACCCGGTGTTCACCGGGAAGTCCGAAGGAAAGCCGCTGCTAGATCCGGAAGATACTGAAAAATGCCAAGCAAGGTTTGAGATTATGTTGCAAAGGAATGTCCGGAAAGAGTTTTTATTTACGATATAAATACCAGAGTGTCGAGCCGGGGGCGATGAAGTGCCCGGGTTAAGGGCCTCGTTGCCCGGATGGTTCCGGGTTACTCGTCGCCTAGTCGCGGGTGGCTCCTTCATTTATGATCAAAAGGGGTGAAGGCGGGGTTAGCCCCGAAATGACGTTATGGGAACAAAAATTAAAGTGCAAGGGAACGAAATGAAAACCTGGAGGGCGATCCTCTGGGATTTCCTCTTGGATCCAGCTTTGGTGGCCGGCTCCGGCTCGTCCTCCTCACTGGCGGACTCTTCCCGGCCATCTGTCTCTTCTTCCTCGTCTTGGTCATCTCGTTCTGAAAGGTATTGAAGTTATAGCATAAGGAAAAAGAGGAGGCAGGATATAATGCGTGCGAGGGGATTGAGTATGCACCTTCATCCGAGTTAGCGGCATCGTCTTCCTCCTCCGCGTCTTCGGAACTAGGAGAAGTGTTGACCGTCCAAAAATCATTATCGGCCTGAGGTGAAAATGCCAGGGCAATGGTTAATATTGAGTCAAGAAAAGCGGATAAAGGAAAGCTTGTTAAAATCCAAAATCAAGAGGTAGAAAGCTTACCGCGGGGGCGGGGTTCTCGAGTGTAAAAGGTTCTAACCCGGCTATGTTCCGGATTACCTCGAGCTTCTCTGTTAAAAAACCCTTGATCGTTTTGTTCATGTCGTTAGGGGCGAAGGTGCTGGTAGAGTATCGGATCGGGTCCGTGGTTTGACCCGAATATTCGCACATCAGCTTCTCACGAATGGAGTTTGGCTGGATGCGGAAGTTGACCCAGGTCTTCACCAGGTTTAGCCCGACGAGGCCTCGAGCCGATAAGATAGAGATCTTAGCCAGCAAAGGCAAGATAGCCTCCCTGTCCGAGTCAGGGGCGAAGGCATTGAAAGACTCGGAAATGTCAAGCTGACCCTCCGAGTAACCCGGCAACTTCTTTTCGCCGGGAGGGGAGGTATCCTGGCAGTAGAAGTACGAGAGCTGCCAGTGCTTTACATGGGAATTAAGAGTGATAGGAGGCATCAAGGAGTTCTTGCGGCGCTGGATAGAAACCCCGCCGCAAGTAAGAAGTGCGCCGTCGCCGCTTTCGCGGCACGGCTTGGACTGAAAGAGTTCAACGAAGAGAGCCAAACTTGGCGGAGTGCACAAGTAAGACTCGGAAAGAACGATAAAGTGGGAGATGTTCAGAACGGAGTTTGGGCCTATATCGAAAATACGGAGGTTGTAGTGATCTAGGACGTCACGAAAGAAAGGGTGACCCGGAGGCCTGAAGCCCCGGGTCACGTGTTCGACGAAACATATTACCTCATCCGTTGCTGGAGAAGGCCGGGTTTCGTTGCTTGGTACTCTCCAGTGGATAGATTCCTGGGGAGGAAGGATTCCCAGCTCGACCAACTCCTCCAGTTTGGCCTTGGTAACGGAGGATCTCCCCCAATTGGCTGAAATGGAGTTAGTGGATTTAGCTTTGGCCGACTGTTTTCCCTGCCTCTTGGGTGCCATGGGGTTGACCTGGTAAAACATCAAAGGAAAGGAGGTGAGAAGCGAAAACTCGGAAATTAATGAATAATCAGTTACCGGTAACTTAAATATGATCCGGGTATTGCCTTGCTGGATCAAGTACGATCTGTCCGGGTATCGCATGTCGTTACGGAAGCTGTGAAGTTTTTCCGTAAAGCAAGTGTCCGGGGAAGGTAGAAGGATACCCTTATGTCTATTATCAGCAAGTGAGCCGGAGAAGTGAGATTTTCCGGATGATAAGAACAAGGGCGGAAATTTTTGGTGGTCCGAGCCCAGATGGGAAATCCAATTTCTGTATTTAAGGCCAAGCTAATAGTACTTAGTGGTAGGGGAGTAAGATAAGCTGCGCATCCTATCTATGGGAGTGGTTATGGTAAACACTAGCGAGTCAATTCGGCAGGGCCCGAGAAATTGTGGGCGACTCGATTCAGATCTGATCCAAGGAAAAGCTAAGAGATTGCAAGGATAGGCTGGAGGGTATCAAGAACTTACCGGAGGAGGTTGAAGTAGGGATTTGCGGAGACAGATGGCGCAAGATTGATGCCCTTTCGCGATTTCTGGCCGGCGAATCGGAGGCTTAGTGGTGGATTTGGGAGCTGGAGTGGGTTGCACGGTGGCGGAGCGCAAGCGACGGCGGATGGGCTCCGGCGATGCGCGTAGGGCTTCCGTGGTGGCACTCCGCGAACTCGAGCTTGAGGAGAAGAGGAGTGGGGGAAATGAGCCGTTAGGGTTGAGTTTGCTCCTTGGGGTCTATTTATAATAGTCCGGGTGGAAAAGCCTAACCTAACGGGCGAAACCCGGGAGGTGCGGAGTAATAGTTGGCTATTTTGAAATTTGAAAGATGCGCCTTGTGCGTAGATCGATATAATCCAGAGAAAAAGGAAGGGGAAATCTCTTTCCTGTATCAGTGATAGTTATCGAGGAAGATGTGAAATCATCGAGTTTCCTATTAAGACTCAAGTCCGGGAGATTGAGGGAGAGCCTTTGAGGGAGAGCTGGGTTGCTACCTGATCCCCTTGGTGCTAATCCCAGCCAATCGCCAACATGTTGTATCTTGATCTTCATGTATTTTTGTATCCTATATTTCTGCAGGGAATAGCCAGCACTTCGAAGAGTAAATCTTGGAAGCCCAGGCTATTCTGGGGACTACTGATGGGGGGATAGTAACCCGGTAGGTCAACTCCCAGGTGTAACCCGGCCCAAAGGATGTAGCACAGGATCCGGCTAAGAATGAAGAGACTTCTGGAAGGCCCAACGTTTGTAGGCCTCGTAACCCGGATTGTGGGTTGCGGTAAGGAAAGCTAGGGTTTGTAAGCAAAGTTCGAATAGGACTCAAGATGTGCCTTGAAGGGCAAGTTAGGGGTGTACGGGTGCTTTATAAACCGGCCCCTAGGTTTGGTTTGCCAGAGATTCAAGTCATAGTTGTAACACCTGTTATCGAGTATCCAGTATAATCCATATCGAGATCCGGCGAGTTACTTTCCGGTTCTTAGAGTGCTTTCCGCCATGTCTTCCTTCGAGCTAAACCCTCTCCCGAATACCTGTGTCGACTTGCCCCAAGATCAGTTACTCCCGGTAACATCTGCCGTGATTATCCCATGACACCATGTGTGTTATAGTGTGGCATGTGTCTTGGATGCCCAAGATTCTCTCACTCTCTATGTTATGGTTTCACTCGTGTCGGATTCTCTATGGCGGGTTCGAGGACTACTCAGAGCCCGAAACTGCCGGATGTGACAGACCGGGGGGACTCTTGCCAATTGGTGGGCCCTACCACTTTCTTGGGTGATCCTTGGTCCTAACCTAACACAACCAAGAATTTAGTTCCACATTGCTACCCCCTTCCGGCTCACGTAAAGGGGCGAAAATGGCAGTTGCGTCTTTTTCTCATGCGAGCCTAAGGTTTCTCCGGAGAGGGGCTCCGGAGCGTCTGACTCCCGCACAATCCTAGGTTATGCCATAACTTGCGTGTTATAGTGTGTCATGGGTCTTGGATGCCCAAGATTCACTCACTCTCTATGTTATGGCTTCACGAGTGTCAGATTCTCTATGGCGGGTTCGAGGACTACTCAGAGCCCGAAACTCCCGGATCTGACGGAACGGGGGGAATCTTTTATAGAGGTGGGACCTACCAATGTCTTGGGTGTTCGTTGGTCCTAACCTAACACAACCAAGCAAATAGTTCCACTTTGCTACCCCCTTCCGGCTCACGTAGAGGGGCGAGAACAGCAGTTCTGTCTTTCTCTCCAGCGGGCCTAGGGTTTCTCCGGAGAGAGGCTCCGGAGCGTGTGAATCCCACCCAATCCTAGGTTGTGCCATACCATGTGTCTTATAGTGTGGCATGGGTTTTGGATTCCCAAGATTCTCTCACTCTCTATGTTATGGCTTCACCGGCATCGGATTCTCTATGGCGGGTTCCACGACTACTCACAGCCCGAAACTCCCGGATCTGACAGAACGAGGGGAATCTTGCCAAGAGGTGGGCCCAACCACTGTCTTGGGTGTTCCTTTGTCCTAACCTAACACAACCAAGCAATTAGTTCAACTTTGCTACCCCCTTCCGGCTCACGTAGAGGGGCGAGAACGACAGTTTTGTCTTTTTCTCCAACGGGCCTAGGGATTCTCCGGAGAGTGGATCCGGAGCGTCTCAATCCCACCCAATCCTAGGTTATGCCATACCATGTGTGTTACAGTGTGTCATGGGTGTTGGATGCCCAATATTCTCTCACTCTCTGTGTTATGGTTTCACCGTCATCGGATTCTCTATGGCGGGTTCGAGGACTACTCAGAGCCCGAAACTCCCGGATCTGGCAGACCGGGGGGAATATTGCCAAGAGGTGTTCCCTAACACTGTCTTGGGTGTTCCTTGGGTCTAACCTAACACAACCAAGCAATTAGTTCCACTTTGCTACCCCCTTCCGGCTCACGTAGAGGGGCGATAACGACAATTTTGACTTTTTCTCCAGCGGGCCTAGGGATTCTCCAGAGAGTGGCTCCGGAGCGTCTGAATCCCCACCAATCCTAGGTTATGCCATACCATGGGTGTTATAATGTGGCATGGGTCTTGGATGCCCAAGATTCTCTCACTCTCTATGTTATGGTTTCACTCGTGTCGGATTCTCTATGGCGGGTTCGAGAACTACTCAGAGCCCAAAACTGCCAGATCTGACAGACCGGGGGGAATATTACCAATAGGTGGGCCCTACCACTTTCTTGGGTGATCCTTGGGCCTAACCTAACACAACCAAGAATTTAGTTCCACTTTGCTACCCTCTTCCGGCTCACGTAAAGGAGCGAGAACGGCAGTTTTGTCTTTTTCTCCAACGGGCCTAGGGATTCTCCGGAGAGTGGCTCCGGAGCGTCTGAATCCCACCCAATCCTAGGTTATGCCATACCATGTGTGTTATAACGTGGCATGGGTCTTGGATGCCCAAGATTATCTGACAGACAGGGGGAATATTGCCAAGAGGTGTTCCCTACCACTATCTTGGGTGTTCCTTGGGCCTAACCTAACACAACCAAGCAATTAGTTCCACTTTGCTACCCCCTTCCGGCTCACGTAGAGGGGCGATAACGACAATTTTGACTTTTTCTCCAGCGGGCCTAGGGATTCTCCGGAGAGTGGCTCCGGAGCGTCTGAATCCCCACCAATCCTAGGTTATGCCATACCATGTGTGTTATAACGTGGCATGGGTCTTGGATGCCCAAGATTATCTCACTCTCTATGTTATGGTTTCACTCGTGTCGGATTCTCTATGGCGGGTTCGAGGACAACTCAGAGCCCGAAACTGCCGGATGTGACAGACCGGGGGGAATCTTGCCAATAGGTGGGCCCTACCACTTTCTTGGGTGATCCTTGGTCCTAACCTAACACAACCAAGAATTTAGTTCCACTTTGCTACCCCCTTCCGGGTCACGTAAAGGGGCGAAAATGGCAGTTGCGTCTTTTTCTCATGCGAGCCTAAGGTTTCTCCGTAGAGGGGCTCCGGAGCGTCTGACTCCCACCCAATCCTAGGTTATGCCATAACTTGCATTTTATAGTGTGTCATGGGTCTTGGATGCCCAAGATTCACTCACTCTCTATGTTATGGCTTCACGAGTGTCAGATTCTCTATGGCGGGTTCGAGGACTACTCAGAGCCCGAAACTCCCGGATCTGACGGAACGGGGGGAATCTTGCAGAGAGGTGGGACCTACCAATGTCTTGGGTGTTCCTTGGTCCTAACCTAACACAAACAAGAAATTATTTCCACTTTGATACCCCCTTCCGGCTCACGTAGAGGGGCGAGAACGGCAGTTCTGTCTTTTTCTCCGGCGGGCCTAGGGTTTATCCGGAGAGAGGCCCCGGAGCGTCTGAATCCCACCCAATCCTAGGTTATGCCATACCATGTGTGTTATATTGTGGCATGGGTTTTGGATTCCCAAAATTCTCTCACTCTCTATGTTATGGCTTCACCGGCATCGGATTCTCTATGGCGGGTTCCACGACTACTCAAAGCCCGAAACTCCCGGATCTGACAGAACGAGGGGAATCTTGCCAAGAGGTAGGCCCAACCACTGTCTTGGGTGTTCCTTGGTCCTAACCTAACACAACCAAGCAATTAGTTCAACTTTGCTACCCCCTTCCGGCTCACGTAGAGGGGCGAGAACGACAGTTTTGTCTTTTTCTCCAACGGGCCTAGGGATTCTCCGGAGAGTGGATCCGGAGCGTCTGTATCCCACCCAATCCTAGGTTATGCCATACCATGTGTGTTATAGTGTGTCATGGGTCTTGGATGCCCAATATTCTCTCACTCTCTGTGTTATGGTTTCACCGGCGTCGGATTCTCTATGGCGGGTTCGAGGACTACTCAGAGCCCGAAACTCCCGGATCTGACAGACAGGGGGAATATTGCCAAGAGGTGTTCCCTACCACTATCTTGGGTGTTCCTTGGGCCTAACATAACACAACCAAGCAATTAGTTCCACTTTGCTACCCCTTCCGGCTAACGTAGAGGGGCGAGAACGACAGTTTTGTCTTTTTCTCCAGCGGGCCTAGGGATTCTCCGGAGAGTGGCTCCGGAGCGTCTAAATCCCAAGCAATCCTAGGTTATGCCATACCATGGGTGTTATATTGTGGCATGGGTCTTGGATGCCCAAGATTCTCTCACTCTCTATGTTATGGTTTCACTCGTGTCGGATTCTCTATGGCGGGTTCGAGAACTACTCAAAGCCCAAAACTGCCAGATCTGACAGACCGGGGGGAATATTACCAATAGGTGGGCCCTACCACTTTCTTGGGTGATCCTTGGGCCTAACCTAACACAACCAAGAATTTAGTTCCACTTTGCTACCCTCTTCCGGCTCACGTAAAGGAGCGAGAACGGCAGTTTTGTCTTTTTCTCCAACGGGCCTAGGGATTCTCCGGAGAGTGGAGCCAGAGCGTCTGAATCCCACCCAATCCTAGGTTATTGTGGTGACCCAGCACACCACTGCATGTGTAGTGCGCAAGTCGGTGACATAATACTCACAGAAGGACTTATCCGTGAATATTACATCCCTCAGAGTAGTACAACAGAAACACAGCGGAACCAGGTAAAACTATAGGATACAAACCTCATTACAAAATCTTGAGAATCTCCTTAATGAATCAAGAAGATCTCCTGCAAAAGAAACATCAGAAGAAGCAATTCGAAGCTCCGAGCCGGAGAAGAACTCTAGCTCAGATCTAACCACTACGGCTGATGTCAGCCCTAAAATATGGCTTGTAAATGCTAAGTCCAAGAATGGTCTCTACCTACATCTTGTTAGCTTCTCCTCCACCAGCGTTGTTGATGACGATGTTTTACTGTCTAAGTAGTAGATCACTCCACCTAGCTTCATGAAGTAGCAATGGTTTCTCGATGACCACTTCAATAGGCTTCAACTCTAAGCAGGGGTCAAACGGGATAGAATGAGTAACGAGCGTTACTCAGCAAGTTCATGATATACAGTGGGTAGTTTGATGCACTAACTACAGCTTTAGACTCGAAAGAGTCATCAGCTAATGCAAAGTTTTTGTAAAACTTTCTTCAAGAGGTTGCTTTTAATTCTGAAAACTATGCCCGCCATTCTTCACAGGATTAGAACTTTCATGGAGTTGCCTTTCCTGCGGCGTTCGCAGCTCCTTCCCGGAACAAGGGGTAACATGCCACATCCTTTTACACTCTGCAGAGGTGCGTTACTTTACCCATGGACGACCAAGACCATGTTGCACAACCAGGTGTACATTCCTGTCCACTCCCACTCAGGTGTGGGGCCCGGTTGTTGGTCCAAGCCAAACCGTGCTTCTCCGCACAACGCATGCCCACCCATTTCTGCCAGCAGGTTGAACGCCTGATTCCACCCCTCACGATGGATATCTACGCGCCCCTGGCAGACCATCATAGACCCGCAGAGTCCGTGGGAATTAAGGGATCCCACCCATGTGCATGTAGTCCCGCACTACCTACGCGAGAGTACAGCGTACGTCTCTGGCAGCCCGTTGACATGCGAACGAGAAAAGTATCACGGCTGACTTACTCCCCCCATAGAAGATCCATGGTCAACGCGAGTTTACGGCGCAAGAATCCTGACGGCATTTGTTGTTAATTCCTAGGTAATACTTTCCCATGCAGATGGAACCTTCCTTTGACCTATTCATCTTACCATGGTTCCATCCGCCCACCAAACAGAACACTACCACTCGGGTAGTCATTCAATTAGTCATATTATTATAAAAATAGGATCATGCATTCTTTTGAGAATAGGTGATAATACGATAGGGTTTTTGCCAATAGTTTGTTATGAGATACTGCAAAGGATATGAGCAAGTTATGAACTTGCCTGAGATTGAAATAATGACAATAATAATCCAGGTCTTCGGGGTTCGAGGGTCGCGTAGAGAAATCCAAACATCTGAAAGATTGCAAAGTAGTCCCGGTAAGGACTACAGAAAACACTAGCAAGATGATATATGCGTAGTAATGAGATGCATCGTGAAATACCCTGGAAAACACCCCAGCTTACAAGTGTAAGCCACTTTTGAAACGATATCGTAATCACACAGGTTTTAGGTGAATGGTTAATTACTTGTGGTGATATGGTTATTGTTTCTTTTAGACTTACATGTGTTTCACTTTTACTTAGCCAACAATTGTTATCATATTTAGGTAGAAGGGTTTATTACTTGATTAGATAACAAAATACAACACATGAAAAACAACTATTACAAAGATAACAGTCATATTTTATTTTATATTTTTAAAGTGTAGGGCTTATGTCTAGGGTTGAATGGAAAAGGAGTAACTAATAAAACCAATTCTATCATCACATAACTTGCTAGTGACATGTGATAATAGGTTTAGTAGATGTGAAAACATGGGTGTTTTATTAATTAGAAAAATAATATTTATGGTAATTGTTTATGGTTATAATGGTATATTATAGAATTTCCATTATGTCCTTTAAAACAATTTTATAAGTTGAACCAATGTTTTATGTTTAACATATTTGAATTGGAAATGCTTTGCTCTTTAATTTGATATCTCATTTAATGCTTTCTGAAAATATTTGAATAAGTTATTAATTTATTGATTTAAAATGAATTAAATGATTAGACAAATATTGCACACATAAAAACTTGGTCAAATGACCTTCTAAATATCATAGATGAGTTGTATTAATCATTTGGAGCATTTTGGTATATAACTTGTATTTTTCTGATTTTATGAATTATTTATTATTTTCTTAATTTTAAATGATTTAATTTAATTCAGAAAATGTTTAATTTTAAACTTTATCAAACATTTTTGGAAACTTGATAAACATCTAGATTATATTTTTCTAAACCTTTCCATATTTTTCTCATATTTTTCTGATAAGTATTTTAATAGTTATTGATTTATCAAATTTTAAATATTTCTGCCCTATTTAAATTGACAGGTGGGACCCACCTGTCATAATAAATTTTAAATCAAAAATAAAACTAAAAGAAAAGAAAATCATTTATGACACCATGCTGACATCAGCTTGATGTCAGCAATGGTCACAGTGGCTAAATCCTTCGAGCAATTGGGCGATTCCTCGCGCTATTCTTCGATTCCTATGTACCAGCGGGTAGAGGAGACTACGGTGAGCACTTTGGTAGCGGCGCCGCCGGTAGTTGACCACCGGAGCTACTCCGGCGATGACCTACCGCGGCGGTGGATGCTGATGATCGACGACGACGACGGATACGACCGCACCGGCCTTAATGGAATGCTCTAAGGTGATCAGGAGCTCACCAGGAATACAAAGAAGTGGTCGAGGTGGTCGGAGAGGACTCGACGGGGACGAGAGCTTGCTCTGAACCCGGCGGCCGGACTTTGAGAAGACGATGCAATTCGACGAATTCGGGCCATCCCAGCTAGCGTGGCTGCTCGAGGAGGAAGAGGAGACCTAGGCGCGTCCTCCGGTGGCTTCAATTGCGACAGAGGTGGACGGAATCGACGGCGCGCTTCCACGGCGGCCGGAGCGGAGAGCAAAGGGAACGGCCAAATACCATGGCTCCCGGCCTTCCCAACAAGCGTGGATTGGTGGAGGGATAGAGGGAAGCACGGCGCACCCGATGGTGGCCTCAGTTCCACTCGAGGTGACCGGAGATGACGACGGCGAGCGGCGGCCGTACAACTAGGGTTAGGTTTGTTCTTCGGGTTCGAGTAGAGAGAGAGCAGGCGAGCGAGGAGAAGAAGTGAGGCACGGCCTCTCGGCCTGGGTCTTATCCTCCACAGCTAGCAAGCAGAGAGGAGGTGGCAGCGGCGAGATCGACACGGCGACGTTCTCCTCTGCCTTCTGGCAGAGGAAGAAGAAAGAGGAAAAGAAATGCGAATTTTCAATAACCCCCTATAGTTTCTAATTTTTTTAACTAGGTCCTTTTGTCTTATAACTGAACTAAAAACACTTGTTTTCAGGGCCTTTCTGTGAACAGAAAAATTAATAAAAATTATATTTGAATTCCTTATCAAATTCTACAACTCACCATATTTTGTTTTGGTGAATTTGAAGAATATTTATATTTTTTATTTAGGGTGCTAGATTAAGTGATTTTCTTGTTTTCTCCTCTTTTAATTTATTTAATGACTTTAAAAATTATGGTAAAGCCTGTTTAAGAAAAGTACACACTCCATATTGTGGATACCAAGGTGGTCTATAATAGTTGGACATTTTTTTAGGTGTAGTCCCTTATGGAAAATAGTTTGGTAACACTAGTGAGTAGTGTTTTTACAGATGGTGATGAAATGCATCCAATTAAGGTATTTTGTTCCATGACATACCAAATGCCATTGAGTAAGAAATGAATTTGATCTCTTTCATGGACCTTGCTATTTTCCTATTTGGAACTCTGAGCAAGATTGGTTGACATTTTATTGAGATATGTATATTCTAGGTTTGCTGTTTTCAGTACTTGATCAAATGGAAAACATGTGTGGTTGTGAAATCTTATTTACTTGTGTTCCACATAGGTTCCAAATATGGATGTTATCTCATGTTGTTATAGATCATGTCATAATTTATATGGTTATAAGTAGATGGATTTTTTTTATCATCTGTTAGTCTTACATATGAAAAGGATTTGGAAAACAAGGTATTAATCTTGTTTTCACCTACCTCCACATATCAAGACATGTGGATGTAATGATTTTGTTATTATTTCATACTTGAGAATTGTTTTCATCTAAGACATTATTATGAGCTCTTCATCTCTGATGGGTTTGACAGAGGTTAATGGTTCCCTAATAAATCCTAAAGATTCACTGGATAATTTCTTATACTCCCTTACTGAGGTAGTGTTGCTATTTTCTCTCTTCATTTGCTTGATGTTCTTTTCTCTAGTTGTCACTAGTCTTCTGTTATCACCTTTATCACTTGCCAGTAAGAGCATCTCTGGGATTCCATTCTCAATTATCTCACCCTGGTGGTGAAAACAGCCAGTAACTCCAAGCAAGGATTTTACTTAGAGGATTATAAATGAATATGGGTTTATTTAATGACATCAAGTTACCATATGCATATAAGAAGAATTTGTTAACAAGTGGATCAGACTTGCCTCCAAATTACTAATCATATACAATCGGCTGAGATGTTCTAGGTGATTCAGTATTCTGTTTGTTTGTGTATGACACTCAATTGTTTGAGTATACAAAAGTGATCTGTTAACAAGGTAGCTAGTCTTGTTATCAAACTACTTCTATATAACACTAACATTGGGGTATCACACTCTTTCAAGAGAGTTAATAAGATCAGATCAATATATAAGAGTTTCCAGGTACTCTTATAATATATTAGAATAGCACTTCAAGTACACTCTAAATAATCTTCTTGAGAATCTTCATGTTGTAGTTCCTCCTGTCTTGTGGTTTCTTCTCTTGCAGATTATCTTGGAGAGGATTGGGGAACAAGACAATCTAAACAGAGTAGAAAGATCTTGATTTAAGAGTTAGTTCATGCTTTTACTATCCTTCCATATACTTCTTATTTTATTTCCCAAAATATATGTACTTGACTCACACATGATAGTTTTACTTAGCTTTCCATTCAATTCCTCTAATAGAGGTTATACTTGTTGTTATGCATGACTTGTATCCAGGGATACTTGATTTATTGAATTTGAGTGGAGATGTGGAATACTTATGGAATGATGACTTAATAGTAATTGATCTAATGGTTCATTGATGTGTTAATGTTTCATATGCTCACTTATATAATATGTTAAAGCAATGAGCATGTGAAGGTTTATTGGGGTTTAATGACTTATGTCATAGTTGTTAGTTGGTTACTCAGAGTGTCATGTTGTGATTTCATATTATTCATTTGTATTCATGATACAGACATAGAGGTTTGGAAAGATCATATGTGATAATCAAGGTTTTAAAGTAGTTTAAGAAGATTTATTGCTTCTTTTAGATACTTATTTTATGGTTGAGGAGATATGTACATATTCGATAAATATATTATTAATGATAATTAAGTTACTTCCCACTTGTGGGACTTGGGTTAACACTTGTTTGTATCACTTGTGTTCTGTTGAACCTTTGTTATTTACTTGTGAGGGTTCACTTAGTTGTTATGGGATGATTTACAAAGGATGTTGTGTAGATTGATTGATAACTTAAAGTAGTTCATGTTTTTGAGAGTCTAAAATATTTGTTGATAAGATTATTCCACCAAGCATTACTACTTGTGGAAGTGTGGTCATTAGTTATGAGATTTGGATACTCACCCCTGTTTGAGTTCTAGATAGGTAGTGAATTATCCCAAGTCACTTATAGACTTGTGGTTAAGGTTGTTAAGAATTTGTGTTAATCACAACCAATTATGGTTTGTGTACCCAGATGATTTGGTTTCTTAAGATACTTGTTATAAAGATCATCCCAAATGTACTCATGACTAGATGAACTAGACCTATTTCATCATGTCAAGGTGAAACTTTGGTCACTTTGATTCGTTTAAACTTTCGCGCCAAAATTTCCCGTACTTTTAGATGCATGCATTGCAAATGCACATATTAAATTTAGGATCCTTATAACTTCCCAAACACTGGGATGTTACAGTATCTCCACCCTTAACAAGAACTTCGTCCCGAAAGTTCAGCCTCTCTCACGTAAAGATATGTAGAGAGAACTTATATAGACCGTTGAATCTTCACATCTGTTTTCTTGTGTTGTCCTTGGCATGTGTAGCCTCTTGTCTTGATTGTTCACCTTCCACGTGTCTTATGTAATGATCTACTACTAAGCCTGTTGCTATGACAACTCTGTCTTGTTACTAGGCCTTCCTAATAGTCTCACGAAGAAAACGTGGTATTTCCACCATATAGTGGATACCAAATTTCATTCTCCGATGAATGGGTATGGTTTCCTACCTCTCACAACCGTTCTGAAGAACGTGTGGTATATCCACCAAATGATGAATACCATTAAGATTCTTCCGGTATACTGGATATTGCCTATGTTTTAGGACTCCATTTGGTTCCCGTCTAATGGTCTCAAGATAAAGATTTTTCAAAGAAACTTGTAGTGTACACTGACTTAGACTCTTCTAATTAGTAAAAATATCTTCGAGTTTCCTCGAGTTTTAACTTTTTCCTACAGGTGAGCTATAACCTATTCCATGGTTACTTCCTATGGTCCTTCTACATCTTTAGGTTTTGACTTCTACGGAAAGACTCTATAAGTTAACTTATCGAACTTCTACATATTTCCTTCTAGGATATAACTACTAATGTTATTTTCTTGGCATCACTTGTGGTAGATCTCCATGTGTTGATGAAGTATATCACCAACTCCAAATAAGGTGTGGAATGTGGTCCATTCCCATCAGTGGCTTCATTGACTTCTGGCTTCTTGACTTTCTAGTCTTCCAGAGCTTTGGTGGTTGCTTCAATCAGCTGATATTTCAGACCGCTCTCATACTAATCCTAACCCTCTAGGACCCGTAACATCAAGATAGAACTCAATGTTTGCACATGCATATGCACATCAAATTCAATCTTCATGAACAGATCTAGTCAATCAAAGATCCAAATAAGATCCAATAAATCCCAAATGCATTTATCACTCATGCATCAAAAGCCTGTGAAATAGAAGTACTTAGATTAAAACATCTCAAGTACCAAGGCTCTTAAATGCTATACACTACAAGTGGGTATATAGTACCTTGTAATCCTAGTCTACACAACCACCCTTTTACCCAGGTAATTACTCCAATTGCATGCCTTACTGCAATGGAATAAACCAAGACAAATGGATCCTATAGTAGTTGTTGTCTAACTTGGTTCTATATAGGATTAAGTACCATGACAACCAAAGTACTTCATCTTGATTACGATAACTCCTCATGACATCTGTTGATCCTTCATGGTGTTGATCACATCGTAGGAGTAGCATGGTAGCTTCCATCAATGCATATGCCTTCACCTAATACTATGGTACTACATTATGATGATTCACCTCTAGACTTGATAACGAAGGATATGGTATATACCCCATTGTTACCATGGTGTTAATTACTCTTAATGATTCACTAACATTCCTTTTTAATGACCCCTATACTAACTCAATACCATATTCTACTCCATCCTATTCATTCATAGAATGGGGTAATCATCACCTTGACTTAAGCATCTCTGACTATGTCAGAACACTCTTTTTCCCAACAACACTGATTCACACTAGACTTCTAACTATTCATACCTAGGTATTAAGAAAATAGATAAGTATCTTTACTCAAGTTGAGTAAGAAGATTCTATACAAGTATGATTGCATCATTCTCAAGTGAATGATCATCATAATTGTAGGAAATGTGGTTTAGATAAGATGGCTTCCTATAATCTTTACCAACCTACAGATCCCCTAAAAGGTTTAAAACCTAAGGTCGCTTCGCTCTGATACCACCTGTGGTGACCCAGCACACCACTGCATGTGTAGTGCGCAAGTCGGTGACATAATACTCACAGAAGGACTTATCCGTGAATATTACATCCCTCAGAGTAGTACAACAGAAACACAGCGGAACCAGGTAAAACTATAGGATACAAACCTCATTACAAAATCTTGAGAATCTCCTTAATGAATCAAGAAGATCTCCTGCAAAAGAAACATCAGAAGAAGCAATTCGAAGCTCCGAGCCGGAGAAGAACTCTAGCTCAGATCTAACCACTACGGCTGATGTCAGCCCTAAAATATGGCTTGTAAATGCTAAGTCCAAGAATGGTCTCTACCTACATCTTGTTAGCTTCTCCTCCACCAGCGTTGTTGATGACGATGTTTTACTGTCTAAGTAGTAGATCACTCCACCTAGCTTCATGAAGTAGCAATGGTTTCTCGATGACCACTTCAATAGGCTTCAACTCTAAGCAGGGGTCAAACGGGATAGAATGAGTAACGAGCGTTACTCAGCAAGTTCATGATATACAGTGGGTAGTTTGATGCACTAACTACAGCTTTAGACTCGAAAGAGTCATCAGCTAATGCAAAGTTTTTGTAAAACTTTCTTCAAGAGGTTGCTTTTAATTCTGAAAACTATGCCCGCCATTCTTCACAGGATTAGAACTTTCATGGAGTTGCCTTTCCTGCGGCGTTCGCAGCTCCTTCCCGGAACAAGGGGTAACATGCCACATCCTTTTACACTCTGCAGAGGTGCGTTACTTTACCCATGGACGACCAAGACCATGTTGCACAACCAGGTGTACATTCCTGTCCACTCCCACTCAGGTGTGGGGCCCGGTTGTTGGTCCAAGCCAAACCGTGCTTCTCCGCACAACGCATGCCCACCCATTTCTGCCAGCAGGTTGAACGCCTGATTCCACCCCTCACGATGGATATCTACGCGCCCCTGGCAGACCATCATAGACCCGCAGAGTCCGTGGGAATTAAGGGATCCCACCCATGTGCATGTAGTCCCGCACTACCTACGCGAGAGTACAGCGTACGTCTCTGGCAGCCCGTTGACATGCGAACGAGAAAAGTATCACGGCTGACTTACTCCCCCCATAGAAGATCCATGGTCAACGCGAGTTTACGGCGCAAGAATCCTGACGGCATTTGTTGTTAATTCCTAGGTAATACTTTCCCATGCAGATGGAACCTTCCTTTGACCTATTCATCTTACCATGGTTCCATCCGCCCACCAAACAGAACACTACCACTCGGGTAGTCATTCAATTAGTCATATTATTATAAAAATAGGATCATGCATTCTTTTGAGAATAGGTGATAATACGATAGGGTTTTTGCCAATAGTTTGTTATGAGATACTGCAAAGGATATGAGCAAGTTATGAACTTGCCTGAGATTGAAATAATGACAATAATAATCCAGGTCTTCGGGGTTCGAGGGTCGCGTAGAGAAATCCAAACATCTGAAAGATTGCAAAGTAGTCCCGGTAAGGACTACAGAAAACACTGGCAAGATGATATATGCGTAGTAATGAGATGCATCGTGAAATACCCTGGAAAACACCCCAGCTTACAAGTGTAAGCCACTTTTGAAACGATATCGTAATCACACAGGTTTTAGGTGAATGGTTAATTACTTGTGGTGATATGGTTATTGTTTCTTTTAGACTTACATGTGTTTCACTTTTACTTAGCCAACAATTGTTATCATATTTAGGTAGAAGGGTTTATTACTTGATTAGATAACAAAATACAACACATGAAAAACAACTATTACAAAGATAACAGTCATATTTTATTTTATATTTTTAAAGTGTAGGGCTTATGTCTAGGGTTGAATGGAAAAGGAGTAACTAATAAAACCAATTCTATCATCACATAACTTGCTAGTGACATGTGATAATAGGTTTAGTAGATGTGAAAACATGGGTGTTTTATTAATTAGAAAAATAATATTTATGGTAATTGTTTATGGTTATAATGGTATATTATAGAATTTCCATTATGTCCTTTAAAACAACTTTATAAGTTGAACCAATGTTTTATGTTTAACATATTTGAATTGGAAATGCTTTGCTCTTTAATTTGATATCTCATTTAATGCTTTCTGAAAATATTTGAATAAGTTATTAATTTATTGATTTAAAATGAATTAAATGATTAGACAAATATTGCACACATAAAAACTTGGTCAAATGACCTTCTAAATATCATAGATGAGTTGTATTAATCATTTGGAGCATTTTGGTATATAACTTGTATTTTTCTGATTTTATGAATTATTTATTATTTTCTTAATTTTAAATGATTTAATTTAATTCAGAAAATGTTTAATTTTAAACTTTATCAAACATTTTTGGAAACTTGATAAACATCTAGATTATATTTTTCTAAACCTTTCCATATTTTTCTCATATTTTTCTGATAAGTATTTTAATAGTTATTGATTTATCAAATTTTAAATATTTCTGCCCTATTTAAATTGACAGGTGGGACCCACCTGTGATAATCAATTTTAAATCAAAAATAAAACTAAAAGAAAAGAAAATCATTTATGACACCATGCTGACATCAGCTTGATGTCAGCAATGGTCACAGTGGCTAAATCCTTCGAGCAATTGGGCGATTCCTCGCGCTATTCTTCGATTCCTATGTACCAGCGGGTAGAGGAGACTACGGTGAGCACTTTGGTAGCGGCGCCGCCGGTAGTTGACCACCGGAGCTACTCCGGCGATGACCTACCGCGGCGGTGGATGCTGATGATCGACGACGACGACGGATACGATCGCACCGGCCTTAATGGAATGCTCTAAGGTGATCAGGAGCTCACCAGGAATACAAAGAAGTGGTCGAGGTGGTCGGAGAGGACTCGACGGCGACGAGAGCTTGCTCTGAACCCGGCGGCCGGACTTTGAGAAGACGATGCAATTCGACGAATTCGGGCCATCCCAGCTAGCGTGGCTGCTCGAGGAGGAAGAGGAGACCTAGGCGCGTCCTCCGGTGGCTTCAATTGCGACAGAGGTGGACGGAATCGACGGCGCGCTTCCACGGCGGCCGGAGCGGAGAGCAAAGGGAACGGCCAAATACCATGGCTCCCGGCCTTCCCAACAAGCGTGGATTGGTGGAGGGATAGAGGGAAGCACGGCGCACCCGATGGTGGCCTCAGTTCCACTCGAGGTGACCGGAGATGACGACGGCGAGCGGCGGCCGTACAACTAGGGTTAGGTTTGTTCTTCGGGTTCGAGTAGAGAGAGAGCAGGCGAGCGAGGAGAAGAAGTGAGGCACGGCCTCTCGGCCTGGGTCTTATCCTCCACAGCTAGCAAGCAGAGAGGAGGTGGCAGCGGCGAGATCGACACGGCGACGTTCTCCTCTGCCTTCTGGCAGAGGAAGAAGAAAGAGGAAAAGAAATGCGAATTTTCAATAACCCCCTATAGTTTCTAATTTTTTTAACTAGGTCCTTTTGTCTTATAACTGAACTAAAAACACTTGTTTTCAGGGCCTTTCTGTGAACAGAAAAATTAATAAAAATTATATTTGAATTCCTTATCAAATTCTACAACTCACCATATTTTGTTTTGGTGAATTTGAAGAATATTTATATTTTTTATTTAGGGTGCTAGATTAAGTGATTTTCTTGTTTTCTCCTCTTTTAATTTATTTAATGACTTTAAAAATTATGGTAAAGCCTGTTTAAGAAAAGTACACACTCCATATTGTGGATACCAAGGTGGTCTATAATAGTTGGACATTTTTTTAGGTGTAGTCCCTTATGGAAAATAGTTTGGTAACACTAGTGAGTAGTGTTTTTACAGATGGTGATGAAATGCATCCAATTAAGGTATTTTGTTCCATGACATACCAAATGCCATTGAGTAAGAAATGAATTTGATCTCTTTCATGGACCTTGCTATTTTCCTATTTGGAACTCTGAGCAAGATTGGTTGACATTTTATTGAGATATGTATATTCTAGGTTTGCTGTTTTCAGTACTTGATCAAATGGAAAACATGTGTGGTTGTGAAATCTTATTTACTTGTGTTCCACATAGGTTCCAAATATGGATGTTATCTCATGTTGTTATAGATCATGTCATAATTTATATGGTTATAAGTAGATGGATTTTTTTTATCATCTGTTAGTCTTACATATGAAAAGGATTTGGAAAACAAGGTATTAATCTTGTTTTCACCTACCTCCACATATCAAGACATGTGGATGTAATGATTTTGTTATTATTTCATACTTGAGAATTGTTTTCATCTAAGACATTATTATGAGCTCTTCATCTCTGATGGGTTTGACAGAGGTTAATGGTTCCCTAATAAATCCTAAAGATTCACTGGATAATTTCTTATACTCCCTTACTGAGGTAGTGTTGCTATTTTCTCTCTTCATTTGCTTGATGTTCTTTTCTCTAGTTGTCACTAGTCTTCTGTTATCACCTTTATCACTTGCCAGTAAGAGCATCTCTGGGATTCCATTCTCAATTATCTCACCCTGGTGGTGAAAACAGCCAGTAACTCCAAGCAAGGATTTTACTTAGAGGATTATAAATGAATATGGGTTTATTTAATGACATCAAGTTACCATATGCATATAAGAAGAATTTGTTAACAAGTGGATCAGACTTGCCTCCAAATTACTAATCATATACAATCGGCTGAGATGTTCTAGGTGATTCAGTATTCTGTTTGTTTGTGTATGACACTCAATTGTTTGAGTATACAAAAGTGATCTGTTAACAAGGTAGCTAGTCTTGTTATCAAACTACTTCTATATAACACTAACATTGGGGTATCACACTCTTTCAAGAGAGTTAATAAGATCAGATCAATATATAAGAGTTTCCAGGTACTCTTATAATATATTAGAATAGCACTTCAAGTACACTCTAAATAATCTTCTTGAGAATCTTCATGTTGTAGTTCCTCCTGTCTTGTGGTTTCTTCTCTTGCAGATTATCTTGGAGAGGATTGGGGAACAAGACAATCTAAACAGAGTAGAAAGATCTTGATTTAAGAGTTAGTTCATGCTTTTACTATCCTTCCATATACTTCTTATTTTATTTCCCAAAAGATATGTACTTGACTCACACATGATAGTTTTACTTAGCTTTCCATTCAATTCCTCTAATAGAGGTTATACTTGTTGTTATGCATGACTTGTATCCAGGGATACTTGATTTATTGAATTTGAGTGGAGATGTGGAATACTTATGGAATGATGACTTAATAGTAATTGATCTAATGGTTCATTGATGTGTTAATGTTTCATATGCTCACTTATATAATATGTTAAAGCAATGAGCATGTGAAGGTTTATTGGGGTTTAATGACTTATGTCATAGTTGTTAGTTGGTTACTCAGAGTGTCATGTTGTGATTTCATATTATTCATTTGTATTCATGATACAGACATAGAGGTTTGGAAAGATCATATGTGATAATCAAGGTTTTAAAGTAGTTTAAGAAGATTTATTGCTTCTTTTAGATACTTATTTTATGGTTGAGGAGATATGTACATATTCGATAAATATATTATTAATGATAATTAAGTTACTTCCCACTTGTGGGACTTGGGTTAACACTTGTTTGTATCACTTGTGTTCTGTTGAACCTTTGTTATTTACTTGTGAGGGTTCACTTAGTTGTTATGGGATGATTTACAAAGATGTTGTGTAGATTGATTGATAACTTAAGTAGTTCATGTTTTTGAGAGTCTAAAATATTTGTTGATAAGATTATTCCACCAAGCATTACTAACTTGTGGAAGTGTGGTCATTAGTTATGAGATTTGGATACTCACCCCTGTTTGAGTTCTAGATAGGTAGTGAATTATCCCAAGTCACTTATAGACTTGTGGTTAAGGTTGTTAAGAATTTGTGTTAATCACAACCAATTATGGTTTGTGTACCCAGATGATTTGGTTTCTTAAGATACTTGTTATAAAGATCATCCCAAATGTACTCATGACTAGATGAACTAGACCTATTTCATCATGTCAAGTGAAACTTTGGTCACTTTGATTCGTTTAAACTTTCGCGCCAAAATTTCCCATACTTTTAGATGCATGCATTGCAAATGCACATATTAAATTTAGATCCTTATAACTTCCCAAACACTGGGATGTTACAGTATCTCCCCCTTAACAAGAACTTCGTCCCGAAGTTCAGCCTCTCTCACGTAAAGATATGTAGAGAGAACTTATATAGACCGTTGAATCTTCACATCTGTTTTCTTGTGTTGTCCTTGGCATGTGTAGCCTCTTGTCTTGATTGTTCACCTTCCACTGTCTTATGTAATGATCTACTACTAAGCCTGTTGCTATGACAACTCTGTCTTGTTACTAGGCCTTCCTAATAGTCTCACGAAGAAAACGTGGTATTTCCACCATATAGTGGATACCAAATTTCATTCTCCGATGAATGGGTATGGTTTCCTACCTCTCACAACTTTCTGAAGAACGTGTGGTATATCCACCAAATGATGAATAACCATTAAGATTCTTCCGGTATACTGGATATTGCCTATGTTTAGGACTCCATTTGGTTCCGTCTAATGGTCTCAAGATAAAGATTTTTCAAAGAAACTTGTAGTGTACACTGACTTAGACTCTTCTAATTAGTAAAAATATCTTCGAGTTTCCTCGAGTTTTAACTTTTTCCTACAGGTGACTATAACCTATTCCATTGGTTACTTCCTATGGTCCTTCTACATCTTTAGGTTTTGACTTCTACGGAAAGACTCTATAAGTTAACTTATCGAACTTCTACATATTTCCTTCTAGGATATAACTACTAATGTTATTTTCTTGGCATCACTTGTGGTAGATCTCCATGTGTTGATGAAGTATATCACCAACTCCAAATAAGGTGTGGAATGTGGTCCATTCCCATCAGTGGCTTCATTGACTTCTGGCTTCTTGACTTTCTAGTCTTCCAGAGCTTTGGTGGTTGCTTCAATCAGCTGATATTTCAGACCGCTCTCATACTAATCCTAAACCCTCTAGACCCGTAACATCAAGATAGAACTCAATGTTTGCACATGCATATGCACATCAAATTCAATCTTCATGAACAGATCTAGTCAATCAAAGATCCAAATAAGATCCAATAAATCCCAAATGCATTTATCACTCATGCATCAAAAGCCTGTGAAATAGAAGTACTTAGATTAAAACATCTCAAGTACCAAGGCTCTTAAATGCTATACACTACAAGTGGGTATATAGTACCTTGTAATCCTAGTCTACACAACCACCCTTTTACCCAGGTAATTACTCCAATTGCATGCCTTACTGCAATGGAATAAACCAAGACAAATGGATCCTATAGTAGTTGTTGTCTAACTTGGTTCTATATAGGATTAAGTACCATGACAACCAAAGTACTTCATCTTGATTACGATAACTCCTCATGACATCTGTTGATCCTTCATGGTGTTGATCACATCGTAGGAGTAGCATGGTAGCTTCCATCAATGCATATGCCTTCACCTAATACTATGGTACTACATTATGATGATTCACCTCTAGACTTGATAACGAAGGATATGGTATATACCCCATTGTTACCATGGTGTTAATTACTCTTAATGATTCACTAACATTCCTTTTTAATGACCCCTATACTAACTCAATACCATATTCTACTCCATCCTATTCATTCATAGAATGGGGTAATCATCACCTTGACTTAAGCATCTCTGACTATGTCAGAACACTCTTTTTCCCAACAACACTGATTCACACTAGACTTCTAACTATTCATACCTAGGTATTAAGAAAATAGATAAGTATCTTTACTCAAGTTGAGTAAGAAGATTCTATACAAGTATGATTGCATCATTCTCAAGTGAATGATCATCATAATTGTAGGAAATGTGGTTTAGATAAGATGGCTTCCTATAATCTTTACCAACCTACAGATCCCCTAAAAGGTTTAAAACCTAAGGTCGCTTCGCTCTGATACCACCTGTGGTGACCCAGCACACCACTGCATGTGTAGTGCGCAAGTCGGTGACATAATACTCACAGAAGGACTTATCCGTGAATATTACATCCCTCAGAGTAGTACAACAGAAACACAGCGGAACCAGGTAAAACTATAGGATACAAACCTCATTACAAAATCTTGAGAATCTCCTTAATGAATCAAGAAGATCTCCTGCAAAAGAAACATCAGAAGAAGCAATTCGAAGCTCCGAGCCGGAGAAGAACTCTAGCTCAGATCTAACCACTACGGCTGATGTCAGCCCTAAAATATGGCTTGTAAATGCTAAGTCCAAGAATGGTCTCTACCTACATCTTGTTAGCTTCTCCTCCACCAGCGTTGTTGATGACGATGTTTTACTGTCTAAGTAGTAGATCACTCCACCTAGCTTCATGAAGTAGCAATGGTTTCTCGATGACCACTTCAATAGGCTTCAACTCTAAGCAGGGGTCAAACGGGATAGAATGAGTAACGAGCGTTACTCAGCAAGTTCATGATATACAGTGGGTAGTTTGATGCACTAACTACAGCTTTAGACTCGAAAGAGTCATCAGCTAATGCAAAGTTTTTGTAAAACTTTCTTCAAGAGGTTGCTTTTAATTCTGAAAACTATGCCCGCCATTCTTCACAGGATTAGAACTTTCATGGAGTTGCCTTTCCTGCGGCGTTCGCAGCTCCTTCCCGGAACAAGGGGTAACATGCCACATCCTTTTACACTCTGCAGAGGTGCGTTACTTTACCCATGGACGACCAAGACCATGTTGCACAACCAGGTGTACATTCCTGTCCACTCCCACTCAGGTGTGGGGCCCGGTTGTTGGTCCAAGCCAAACCGTGCTTCTCCGCACAACGCATGCCCACCCATTTCTACCAGCAGGTTGAACGCCTGATTCCACCCCTCACGATGGATATCTACGCGCCCCTGGCAGACCATCATAGACCCGCAGAGTCCGTGGGAATTAAGGGATCCCACCCATGTGCATGTAGTCCCGCACTACCTACGCGAGAGTACAGCGTACGTCTCTGGCAGCCCGTTGACATGCGAACGAGAAAAGTATCACGGCTGACTTACTCCCCCCATAGAAGATCCATGGTCAACGCGAGTTTACGGCGCAAGAATCCTGACGGCATTTGTTGTTAATTCCTAGGTAATACTTTCCCATGCAGATGGAACCTTCCGAGAGTTGCGTCTTTTTCTCATGCGAGCCTAAGGTTTCTCCGGAGAGGGGCTCCGGAGCGTCTGAATCCCACCCAATCCTAGGTTATGCCATAACTTGCGTGTTGTAGTGTGTCATGGGTCTTGGATGCCCAATATTCACTCACTTTCTATGTTATGGCTTCACGAGTGTTAGATTCTCTATGGCGGGTTCGAGGACTACTCAGAGCCCGAAACTCTCGGATCTGACGGAACGGGGGGAATCTTGCAGAGAGGTGGGACCTACCAATGTCTTGGGTGTTCCTTGGTCCTAACCTAACACAAACAAGCAATTAGTTCCACTTTGCTACCCCCTTCCGGCTCACGTAGAGGGGCGAGAACGGCAGTTATGTCTTTTTCTCCAGCGGGCCTAGGGTTTCTCCGGAGAGAGGCTCCGGAGCGTCTGAATCCCACCCAATCCTAGGTTATTCCATACCATGTGTGTTATATCGTGGCATGGGTTTTGGATTCCAAAGATTCTCTCACTCTTTATGTTATGGCTTCACCGGCATCGGATTCTCTATGGCGGGTTCGAGGACTACTCAGAGCCCGAAACTCCAGGATCTGACAGACCGGGGGGAATATTGCCAAGAGGTGTTCCCTACCACTGTCTTGGGTGTTCCTTGGGTCTAACCTAACACAACCAAGCAATTAGTTCCACTTTCCTACCCCCTTCCGGCTCACGTAGAGGGGCGAGAACGACAGTTTTGTCTTTTTCTCCAGCGGGCCTAGGGATTCTCCAGAGAGTGGCTCCGGAGCGTCTGAATCCCTAACAATCCTAGGTTATTCCATACCATGTGTGTTATAGTCTGGCATGGGTCTTGGATTCACAAGATTCTCTCACTCTCTATGTTATGGTTTCAGTCGTGTCAGATTCTCTATGGCGGGTTCGAGAACTACTCAGAGCCCAAAACTGCCGCCTCTGACAGACCGGGGTGAATCTTGCCAATAGGTGGGACCTACCACTTTCTTGGGTGATCCTTGGGCCTAACCTAACACAACAAAGAATTTATTTCCACTTTGCTACCTTCTTCCGGCTCACGTAAAGGAGCGAGAACAGCAGTTTTGTCTTTTTCTCCAACGGGCCTAGGGATTCTCCGGAGAGTGGAGCCGGAGCGTCTGAATCCAACCCAATCCTAGGTTATTCCATACCATGTGTGTTATAGAGTGTCGTGGGTCTTGGATTCCCAATATTCTCTCACTCTCTGTGTTATGGTTTAACCGGCGTCGGATTCTCTATGGCGGGTTCGAGGACTGCTCAGAGCCTGAAACTCCCGGATCTGACAGACCGAGGGGAATATTGCCAAGAGGTGTTCCCTACCACTGTCTTGGGTGTTCCTTGGGCCTAACCTAACACAACCAAGAAATTAGTTCCACTTTTCTACCCCTTCCGGCTCACGTAGAGGGGCGAGAACGACAGTTTTGTCTTTTTCTCCAGAGGGCCTAGGGATTAACGGGAGAGTGGCTCCGAAGCGTATGAATCCCAACCAATCCTAGGTTATGAATACCATGTGTGTTATAGTGTGGCATGTGTGTTGGATGCCCAAGATTCTCTCACTCTCTATGTTATGGTTTCACTCGTGTCGGATTCTCTATGGCGGGTTCGAGGACTACTCAGAGCCCGAAACTGCCGGATGTGACAGACCGGGGGGAGTCTTGCCAATAGGTGGGCCCTACCACTTTATTGGGTGATCCTTGGTCATAACCTAACACAACCAAGAATTTAGTTCCACTTTGCTACCCCCTTCCGGCTCACGTAAAGGGGCGAAAATGGCAGTTGCGTCTTTTTCTCATGCGAGCCTAAGGTTTCTCCGGAGAGGGGCTCCGGAGCGTCTGACTCCCACCCAATCCTAGGTTATGCCATAACTTGCGTGTTATAGTGTGTCATGGGTCTTGGATGCCCAAGATTCACTCACTCTCTATGTTATGTCTTCACGAGTGTCAGATTCTCTATGGCGGGTTCGAGGACTACTCAGAGCCCGAAACTCCCGGATCTGACGGAACGGGGGGAATCTTGCAAGGAAGTGGGACCTACCAATGTCTTGGGTGTTCCTTGGTCCTAACCTAACACAAACAAGCAATTAGTTCCACTTTGCTACCCCCTTCCGGCTCACGTAGAGGGGCGAGAACGGCACTTCTGTCTTTTTCTCCAGCGGACCTAGGGTTTCTCCGGAGAGAGGCTCCGGAGCGTCTGAATCCCACCCAATCCTAGGTTATGCCATACCATGTGTGTTATCGCGTGGCATGGGTTTTGGATTCCCAAGATTCTCTCACTCTCTATGTTATGGCTTCACCGGCATCGGATTCTCTATGGCGGGTTCCACGACTACTCACAGCCCGAAACTCCCGGATCTGACAGATTTAGGGGAATCTTGCCAAGAGGTGGGCCCAACCACTGTCTTGGGTGTTCCTTGGTCCTAACCTGACACAACCAAGCAATTAGTTCAACTTTGCTACCCCCTTCCGGCTCACGTAGAGGGGCGAGAACGACAGTTTTGTCTTTTTCTCCAACGGGCCTAGGGATTCTCCGGAGAGTGGATCCAGAGCATCTCAATCCCACCCAATCCTAGGTATTCCATACCATGTGTGTTATAGTGTGTCATGGGTCTTGGATTCCCAATATTCTCTCACTCTCTGTGTTATGGTCTCACAGGCGTCGGATTCTCTATGGCGGGTTCGAGGACTACTCAGACTCCGAAACTCCAGGATCTGACAGACCGGGGGAAATATTGCCAAGAGGTGTTCCCTACCACTGTCTTGGGTGTTCCTTGGGTCTAACCTAACACAAACAAGAAATTAGTTCCACTTTTCTACCCCTTCCGGCTCACGTAGAGGGGCGAGAACGCAGTTTTGTCTTTTTCTCCAGCGGGCGTAGGGATTCTCCAGAGAGTGGCTCCGGAGCGTCTGAATCCCAACCAATCCTATGTTATGCCATACCATGTGTGTTATAGTGTGGCATGGGTCTTGGATGCCCAAGATTCTCTCACTCTCTATGTTATGGTTTCACTCGTGTCGGATTCTCTATGGCGGGTTCGAGGACTACTCAGAGCCCGGAACTGCCGGATGTGACAGACCGGGGGGAATCTTGACAATAGGTGGGCCCTACCACTTTCTTGGGTGATCCTTGGTCATAACCTAACACAACCAAGAATTTAGTTCCACTTTGCTACCCCCTTCCGGCTCACGTAAAGGGGCGAAAATGGCAGTTACGTCTTTTTCTCATGCGAGCCTAAGGTTTCTCCAGAGAGGGGATCCGGAGCGTCTGACTCCCACCCAATCCTAGGTTATGCCATAAATTGCGTGTTATAGTGTGTCATGGGTCTTGGATGCCCAAGATTCACTCACTCTCTATGTTATGGCTTCACGAGTGTCAGATTCTCTATGGCGGGTTCGAGGACTACTCAGAGCCCGAAACTCCCGGATCTGACGGAACGGGGGGAATCTTGAAGAGAGGTGGGACCTACCAATGTCTTCGGTGTTCCTTGGTCCTAACCTAACACAAAAAAGCAATTAGTTCCACTTTGCTACCCCCTTCCGGCTCACGTAGAGGGGCGAGAACGGCAGTTCTGTCTTTTTCTCCAGCGGGCCTAGGGTTTCTCCGGAGAGAGGCTCCGGAGCGTCTGAATCCCACCCAATCCTAGTTTGTGCCATACCATGTGTGTTATAGTGTGGCATGGGTTTTGGATTCCCAATATTCTCTCACTCTCTATGTTATGGCTGCACCGGCATCAGATTCTCTATGGCGGGTTCCACGACTACTCACAGCCCGAAACTCCCGGATCTGACAGGCCGGGGGGAATATTGCCAAGAGGTGTTCCCTACCACTGTCTTGGATGTTCCTTGGTTCTAACCTAACACAACAAAGCAATTAGTTCCACTTTGCTACCCCCTTCCGGCTCACGTAGAGGGGCGAGAACGACAATTTTGTCTTTTTCTCCAGCGGGCCTAGGGATTCTCCGGAGAGTGGCTCCGGAGCGTCTGAATCCCCACCAATCCTAGGTTATGCCATACCATGTGTGTTATAGTGTGTCATGGGTCTTGGTTTCCCAAGATTCTCTCACTCTCTATGTTATGATTTTAGTCGTGTCGGATTCTCTATGGCGGGTTCGAGAACTACTCAGAGCCCAAAACCGCCGGATCTGACAGACCGGGGGGAATCTTGCCAATAGGTGGGCCCTACCACTTTCTTGGGTGATCCTTGGGCCTAACCTAACACAACCAAGAATTTAGTTCCACTTTCCTACCCTCTTCCGGCTCACGTAAAGGAGCGAGAACGTCAGTTTTGTCTTTTTCTCCAACGGGCCTAGGGATTCTCCGGAGAGTGGAGCCGGAGGGTCTGAATCCCACCAAATCCTAGGTTATGCCATAACATGTGTGTTATAGTGTTTCATGGGTCTTGGATTCCCAATATTCTCTCACTCTCTGTGTTATGGTTTCACCGGCGTCGGATTCTGTATGGCAGGTTCGAGGACTACTGAGAGCCCGTAACTCCCGGATCTGACAAACCGGGGGGAATATTGCCAAGAGGTGTTCCCTAACACTGTCTTGGGTGTTCCTTGGGCCTAACCTAACACAACCAAGAAATTAGTTCCACTTTGCTACGCCTTCCGGCTCACGTAGAGGGGCGAGAACGACAGTTTTGTCCTTTTCTCCAGCGGGCCTAGGGATTCGCGGGAGAGTGGCTCCGGAGCGTATGAATCCCAACCAATCCTATGTTATGAATACCATGTGTGTTATAGTGTGGCATGTGTGTTGGATGCTCAAGATTCTCTCACTCTCTATGTTATGGTTTCACTCGTGTCGGATTCTCTATGGCGGGTTCGAGGACTACTCAGAGCCCGAAACTGCCGGATGTGACAGACCGGGGGGAGTCTTGCCAATAGGTGGGACCTACCACTTTCTTGGGTGATCCTTGGTCCTAACCTAACACAACCAATAATTTAGTTCCACTTTGCTACCCCCCTTCCGGCTCACGTAAAGGGCGAAAATGGCAGTTGCGTCTTTTTCTCATGCGAGCCTAAGGTTTCTCCGGAGAGGGGCTCCGGAGCGTCTGACTCCCACCCAATCCTAGGTTATGCATAACTTGCGTGTTATAGTGTGTCATGGGTCTTGGATGCCCAATATTCACTCACTCTCTATGTTATGGCTTCACGAGTGTCAGATTCTCTATGGCGGGTTCGAGGACTACTCAGAGCCCGAAACTCCCGGATCTGACGGAACGGGGGGAATCTTGCAGAGAAGTGGGACCTACCAATGTCTTGGGTGTTCCTTGGTCCTAACCTAACACAAACAAGCAATTAGTTCCACTTTGCTACCCCCTTCCGGCTCACGTAGAGGGGCGAGAGACGGCAGATTCTGTCTTTTTCTCCAGCGGACCTAGGGTTTCTCCGGAGAGAGGCTCCGGAGCGTCTGAATCCCACCCAATCCTAGGTTATGCCATACCATGTGTGTTATCGCGTGGCATGGGTTTTGGATTCCCAAGATTCTCTCACTCTCTATGTTATGGCTTCACCGGCATCGGATTCTCTATGGCGGGTTCCACGACTACTCACAGCCCGAAACTCCCGGATCTGACAGGCCGGGGGGAATATTGCCAAGAGGTGTTCCCTACCACTGTCTTGGGTGTTCCTTGGTTCTAACCTAACACAACAAAGCAATTAGTTCTACTTTGCTACCCCCTTCCGGCTCACGTAGAGGGGCGAGAACGACAATTTTGTCTTTTTCTCCAGCGGGCCTAGGGATTCTCCGGAGAGTGGCTCCGGAGCGTCTGAATCCCCACCAATCCTAGGTTATGCCATACCATGTGTGTTATAGTGTGTCATGGGTCTTGGTTTCCCAAGATTCTCTCACTCTCTATGTTATGGTTTTAGTCGTGTCGGATTCTCTATGGCGGGTTCGAGAACTACTCAGAGCCCAAAACCGCCGGATCTGACAGACCGGGGGGAATCTTGCCAATAGGTGGGCCCTACCACTTTCTTGGGTGATCCTTGGGCCTAACCTAACACAACCAAGAATTTAGTTCCACTTTCCTACCCTCTTCCGGCTCACGTAAAGGAGCGAGAACGACAGTTTTGTCTTTTTCTCCAACGGGCCTAGGGATTCTCCGGAGAGTGGTGCCGGAGGGTCTGAATCCCACCAAATCCTAGGTTATGCCATAACATGTGTGTTATAGTGTTTCATGGGTCTTGGATTCCCAATATTCTCTCACTCTCTGTGTTATGGTTTCACCGGCGTCGGATTCTGTATGGCGGGTTCGAGGACTACTGAGAGCCCGTAACTCCCGGATCTGACAAACCGGGGGGAATATTGCCAAGAGGTGTTCCCTAACACTGTCTTGGGTGTTCCTTGGGCCTAACCTAACACAACCAAGAAATTAGTTCCACTTTGCTACCCCTTCCGGCTCACGTAGAGGGGCGAGAACGACAGTTTTGTCCTTTTCTCCAGCGGGCCTAGGGATTCGCGGGAGAGTGGCTCCGGAGCGTATGAATCCCAACCAATCCTATGTTATGAATACCATGTGTGTTATAGTGTGGCATGTGTGTTGGATGCTCAAGATTCTCTCACTCTCTATGTTATGGTTTCACTCGTGTCGGATTCTCTATGGCGGGTTCGAGGACTACTCAGAGCCCGAAACTGCCGGATGTGACAGACCGGGGGGAGTCTTGCCAATAGGTGGGACCTACCACTTTCTTGGGTGATCCTTGGTCCTAACCTAACACAACCAATAATTTAGTTCCACTTTGCTACCCCCTTCCGGCTCACGTAAAGGGGCGAAAATGGCAGTTGCGTCTTTTTCTCATGCGAGCCTAAGGTTTCTCCGGAGAGGGGCTCCGGAGCGTCTGACTCCCACCCAATCCTAGGTTATGCCATAACTTGCGTGTTATAGTGTGTCATGGGTCTTGGATGCCCAATATTCACTCACTCTCTATGTTATGGCTTCACGAGTGTCAGATTCTCTATGGCGGGTTCGAGGACTACTCAGAGCCCGAAACTCCCGGATCTGACGGAACGGGGGGAATCTTGCAGAGAAGTGGGACCTACCAATGTCTTGGGTGTTCCTTGGTCCTAACCTAACACAAACAAGCAATTAGTTCCACTTTGCTACCCCCTTCCGGCTCACGTAGAGGGGCGAGAACGGCAGTTCTGTCTTTTTCTCCAGCGGACCTAGGGTTTCTCCGGAGAGAGGCTCCGGAGCGTCTGAATCCCACCCAATCCTAGGTTATGCCATACCATGTGTGTTATCGCGTGGCATGGGTTTTGGATTCCCAAGATTCTCTCACTCTCTATGTTATGGCTTCACCGGCATCGGATTCTCTATGGCGGGTTCCACGACTACTCACAGCCCGAAACTCCCGGATCTGACAGATTTAGGGGAATCTTGCCAAGAGGTGGGCCCAACCACTATCTTGGGTGTTCCTTGGTCCTAACCTGACACAACCAAGCAATTAGTTCAACTTTGCTACCCCCTTCCGGCTCACGTAGAGGGGCGAGAACGACAGTTTTGTCTTTTTCTCCAACGGGCCTAGGGATTCTCCGGAGAGTGGATCCGGAGCATCTCAATCCCACCCAATCCTAGGTTATTCCATACCATGTGTGTTATAGTGTGTCATGGGTCTTGGATGCCCAATATTCTCTCACTCTCTGTGTTATGGTCTCACCGGCGTCGGATTCTCTATGGCGGGTTCGAGGACTACTCAGACTCCGAAACTCCAGGATCTGACAGACCGGGGGAATATTGCCAAGAGGTGTTCCCTACCACTGTCTTGGGTGTTCCTTGGGTCTAACCTAACACAACCAAGAAATTAGTTCCACTTTTCTACCCCTTCCGGCTCACGTAGAGGGGCGAGAACGCAGTTTTGTCTTTTTCTCCAGCGGGCCTAGGGATTCTCCAGAGAGTGGCTCCGGAGCGTCTGAATCCCAACCAATCCTATGTTATGCCATACCATGTGTGTTATAGTGTGGCATGGGTCTTGGATGCCCAAGATTCTCTCACTCTCTATGTTATGGTTTCACTCGTGTCGGATTCTCTATGGCGGGTTCGAGGACTACTCAGAGCCCGAAACTGCCGGATGTGACAGACCGGGGGGAATCTTGACAATAGGTGGGCCCTACCACTTTCTTGGGTGATCATTGGTCCTAACCTAACACAACCAATAATTGAGTTCCACTTTGCTACCCCCTTCCGGCTCACGTAAAGGGGCAAAAATGGCAGTTACGTCTTTTTCTCATGCGAGCCTAAGGTTTCTCCGGAGAGGGGCTCCGGAGCGTCTGACTCCCACCCAATCCTAGGTTATGCCATAAATTGCGTGTTATAGTGTGTCATGTGTCTTGGATGCCCAAGATTCACTCACTCTCTATGTTATGGCTTCACGAGTGTCAGATTCTCTATGGCGGGTTCGAGGACTACTCAGAGCCCGAAACTCCCGGATCTGACGGAACGGGGGGAATCTTGCAGAGAGGTGGGACCTACCAATGTCTTCGGTGTTCCTTGGTCCTAACCTAACACAAAAAAGCAATTAGTTCCACTTTGCTACCCCCTTCCGGCTCACGTAGAGGGGCGAGAACGGCAGTTCTGTCTTTTTCTCCAGCGGGCCTAGGGTTTCTCCGGAGAGAGTCTCCGGAGCGTCTGAATCCCACCCAATCCTAGGTTGTGCCATACCATGTGTGTTATAGTGAGGCATGGGTTTTGGATTCCCAAGATTCTCTCACTCTCTATGTTATGGCTGCACCGGCATCAGATTCTCTATGGCGGGTTCCACGACTACTCACAGCCCGAAACTCCCGGATCTGACAGGCCGGGGGGAATGTTGCCAAGAGGTGTTCCCTACCACTGTCTTGGGTGTTCCTTGGTTCTAACCTAACACAACAAAGCAATTAGTTCCACTTTGCTACCCCCTTCCGGCTCACGTAGAGGGGCGAGAACGACAATTTTGTCTTTTTCTCCAGCGGGCCTAGGGATTCTCCGGAGAGTGGCTCCGGAGCGTCTGAATCCCCACCAATCCTAGGTTATGCCATACCATGTGTGTTATAGTGTGTCATGGGTCTTGGTTTCCCAAGATTCTCTCACTCTCTATGTTATGGTTTTAGTCGTGTCGGATTCTCTATGGCGGGTTCGAGAACTACTCAGAGCCCAAAACCGCCGGATCTGACAGACCGGGGGGAATCTTGCCAATAGGTGGGCCCTACCACTTTCTTGGGTGATCCTTGGGCCTAACCTAACACAACCAAGAATTTAGTTCCACTTTCCTACCCTCTTCCGGCTCACGTAAAGGAGCGAGAACGACAATTTTGTCTTTTTCTCCAACGGGCCTAGGGATTCTCCGGAGAGTGGAGCCGGAGGGTCTGAATCCCACCAAATCCTAGGTTATGCCATAACATGTGTGTTATAGTGTTTCATGGGTCTTGGATTCCCAATATTCTCTCACTCTCTGTGTTATGGTTTCACCGGCGTCAGATTCTGTATGGCAGGTTCGAGGACTACTGAGAGCCCGTAACTCCCGGATCTGACAAACCGGGGGGAATATTGCCAAGAGGTGTTCCCTAACACTGTCTTGGGTGTTCCTTGGGCCTAACCTAACACAACCAAGAAATTAGTTCCACTTTGCTACCCCTTCCGGCTCACGTAGAGGGGCGAGAACGACAGTTTTGTCCTTTTCTCCAGCGGGCCTAGGGATTCGCGGGAGAGTGGCTCCGGAGCGTATGAATCCCAACCAATCCTATGTTATGAATACCATGTGTGTTATAGTGTGGCATGTGTGTTGGATGCCCAAGATTATCTCACTCTCTATGTTATGGTTTCACTCGTGTCGGATTCTCTATGGCGGGTTCGAGGACTACTCAGAGCCCGAAACTGCCGGATGTGACAGACCGGGGGGAGTCTTGCCAATAGGTGGGCCCTACCACTTTCTTGGGTGATCCTTGGTCCTAACCTAACACAACCAATAATTTAGTTCCACTTTGCTACCCCCTTCCGGCTCACGTAAAGGGGCGAAAATGGCAGTTGCGTCTTTTTCTCATGCGAGCCTAAGGTTTCTCCGGAGAGGGGCTCCGGAGCGTCTGACTCCCACCCAATCCTAGGTTATGCCATAACTTGCGTGTTATAGTGTGTCATGGGTCTTGGATGCCCAATATTCACTCACTCTCTATGTTATGGCTTCACGAGTGTCAGATTCTCTATGGCGGGTTCGAGGACTACTCAGAGCCCGAAACTCCCGGATCTGACGGAACGGCGGGAATCTTGCAGAGAAGTGGGACCTACCAATGTCTTGGGTGTTCCTTGGTCCTAACCTAACACAAACAAGCAATTAGTTCCACTTTGCTACCCCCTTCCGGCTCACATAGAGGGGCGAGAACGGCAGTTCTGTCTTTTTCTCCAGCGGACCTAGGGTTTCTCCGGAGAGAGGCTCCGGAGCGTCTGAATCCCACCCAATCCTAGGTTATGCCATACCATGTGTGTTATCGCGTGGCATGGGTTTTGGATTCCCAATATTCTCTCACTCTCTATGTTATGGCTTCACCGGCATCGGATTCTCTATGGCGGGTTCCACGACTACTCACAGCCCGAAACTCCCGGATCTGACAGGCCGGGGGGAATATTGCCAAGAGGTGTTCCCTACCACTGTCTTGGGTGTTCCTTGGTTCTAACCTAACACAACAAAGCAATTAGTTCCACTTTGCTACCCCCTTCCGGCTCACGTAGAGGGGCGAGAACGACAATTTTGTCTTTTTCTCCAGCGGGCCTAGGGATTCTCCGGAGAGTGGCTCCGGAGCGTCTGAATCCCCACCAATCCTAGGTTATGCCATACCATGTGTGTTATAGTGTGTCATGGGTCTTGGTTTCCCAAGATTCTCTCACTATCTATGTTATGGTTTTAGTCGTGTCGGATTCTCTATGGCGGGTTCGAGAACTACTCAGAGCCCAAAACCGCCGGATCTGACAGACCGGGGGGAATCTTGCCAATAGGTGGGCCCTACCACTTTCTTGGGTGATCCTCACTAGTAGGGAAAAGGCTACCGCAGGCGAACCAATTTAGCCTACCGCAGGCGAATGACTGTTCGCCTGGGACCACCTCGCCAGCGGTAATGACTTACCGCAGGCGAACAACCAAATGCGCCTGGGGTATCTTGACATACCCCAGGCGAACAAGACTTATGCGCCTGGGGTAATCCTCTTACCTGAGGCGAACAAGCGCTGTGCGCCTGGGGTACATGTTCGCCTGGGGTATGCTTCCCTGTTCGCCTGGGGTATGGTTTTGCTGTGTCAAAAAATAAAAGAAACGAAAATAACAGAATTACAGCAAATTGACAGTAATAAATATGAAAATGACAGCAAAATAACAGAAATATTTCGATCATCACCAAATAGTCTCGAAACGAATAGTTTAGTTACAAGCATAGTTCAAACACTAGGAGTACATAGTCCAAACAAATCGATAGTTTAGTTATCTAGACAAGCAAAACAACAAGTAGCATCAACACTAGGAGTACAAGGAGTATAAGCACGGCGATGGCGAATGTGGTCATCCGGGCCCTCGTCTTCTCCGTCTTCTCTCTCGCTAGGTAAGTGGCGTATCGAGCTTCCGCCTCCTCCATGGTCTTGTACCCCTTGTAGCTGTTGCCGCTGAAACCGTGCACCTGTCTTCGGCATTGGTCCCAGTCGTCGTAGACTCCGGGAACCCTACCGACATACACAACATACCATGTCATCTGTGCATAGGACAAAAATACGAGTTTAGCATCGAAAGTGATAATAGACCGCAAATAACTATCAAAAAATAGAAGCATCAAGGTTTACGAATAAAACACGACAAATAAAGGTCTAAAAGTTATATGATGCAAGTGTATACTAACATTTTGTCAATCCTATATTCTCGGCGGGAACGGACGAACGCCTTGTAGCGTGTTGAATGTCCGGGTGTCACGTTGCTCTCGTAGGTGTGCTTCTATGTCACGGTTGCTCGGTGGTGCGTGGCCGTGGAAGAACAAGCCACCCCGAGTGATGACATCCGACGAGAGTATCGTGCAGATCCTCCGCTGGATGCGACGGAACTCAGCCCGCACATATTCATCGGTGGTGTTGGCCATTTTTGTGGTCAGGTCTCGGAGATCACTTGGTAGATGGGCCTGTTGGGCATCCTTTAAGTACTCCCTCATCTGAAAGATGACATACCAGGCTTCCAACTCAGATTCTTGCTCCGATTGCTTGAGGCAGGGGAAGTTTGTTACGTGGGTGCACACGTAGGCGCCTCGGACTATTTTCTCCTTTTTTAGGGGCTTGCCTAAATCGGCGGCGAAGCCGTTGAGGGCACTATTAAGAACAGCTCTTATGTCGGTGTAGTCCTTCTGCACCGCCCTACCCGCATCAAGATAAGTGCATTGTGACCAATGCGGTTCCATGACGATGAGTACGCATCCTCCGTTTCTGCGCAGAACATTTCGAACAAGAGCCATCAATATCATCAATCGGAATACTAAGGAGATTCTAGAAAGAATGTAACGACGTGAAGCGGAGAGGACTACTTACTTGGGAAAGTATGGCATGAGAATGGCGTTCTTATCCTTGTTATCTATCAAAAACCCCGTTATGTAAGTCGTGATAAGAACTCGGTCCGCATGTGACCGCAAGTAGTCCTCATTCATGTAGTACGGGTCCATAATCGCCATGTGCGGGGTATTCTCCATGACCATATCATGCGCCATGCTGAGCGATACCAGGCGGACAATGCTTCGGTCGAGCTTACCCAAGTGGAAGACCCTGAATATGTCTTCGTATCTGATGAAGAACACCTCTGCGGGATTTGAATCCACAAAGCCCAAGGATCGGGGCACCTTGACCACGTATAGCGGGTAGGAGGGATGTTTCTCACGTAGAAGTTCATTCTCTTTGAACAAAATCCCGTCGTGGATGGTCCTCATGTCACCACCCATGACAGCGACAACCTCTGCCGGCAGCATCGGCTCACCCATCTCATGCACCTTCCTCCACGGGACGGCGGGAGGCAAACGGTCCAGGACTCGGGAGACCGCTGGCTGGCTACTAGAGGAGGCACCACCTTTCTTCTTGTTGCCCGGCCTCTTCCGATTCTTCTTCGGCCTCAAGCAGATGGGAGTGCCGCTTTGTTTTACCGCCTCCGCGGCCGTAGCACGGAGTGTATTCGGGGTAACCAGCGTAGGCTGTGGAGCCGTAAAGGCCGTCTGCTCCTCGGGAGTTTCTTGGGAATAGGTTAGCTTCTTCTGTATATCCGGTTTTCTGGTGGGTAACTCAGAAGAACCGCCCTCTCCGCCATCTACCTTCTTCTGGATATCAAGAGTTCTGGCGGGTAACTTCGGAGGAACCGGCTTCTCGCCATCCAACTGATTTATGAAATCGTCAATGGGAGCAAGTTCAATATCCATGTACTCGTCATGGGTCTCATGCTCGTGATGTTGCTCGTCATTGGACGTCTCGTGCTCGGGAGGAGGAGGATCCACCGGAGGTGGAGAGAGGACATTGCCATGTTGGACCTTGTCTTGTTGGCTTGCCGCGGGCGCAACCGGTGTAGTGGTGACGGTCATGGCTTGGCTTGGCGCCGACCCTGACGTCGTGTTCAGCCGAATAAGGGCTTTCGGCCATAGCAAGATTTGATTGTCCAGTTGGCCGAGATTCAGCTCGCTGTCGGCATCGGCGGGTTGATTAGGAGGATACAAGTTCTCGAATCCCGGTAGCACCAGATCGACGCGAACCCGAAGCTCGTTGTCCGGTATATCTCTGCAATGGTACTTGCGGGATAGTGGCTGCAAGATGCTCCCCTTTGCAACATCCTTCAACTCGCTGCCCACTTTTAGCAGGAAGGTGCATCCCGTCGCGTCAGCCTGCGATAACATGCATGGATAGGTCAGAGAGTAGGGTTATATTGAACTGGCTACAGCTTTTGAGACGGTCAATAATTTACCGTGAGGGCATTGAGCTCGGCTAACGTCGACGGACCACAGGTGATGGTGGGCTCGTCGAGCAACGGGGTGGTGGCCGCGCCGGACACGGCCGACGGTCCATCGGGGGCAGGCGCGTCGGGCACGGCCGACGGTCCATCGGGGGCAGGCGCGTCGGGCACGGCCGACGGTCCATCGGGGGCAGGCGCGTCGGGCACGGCGGGGGCGACAGGCACGGCCGACGTCGACGGACCACCGGCGGCGGCCGCGGCGGGCACGACCAACATCGACGGTATGTTGAACGTCGGTAACGGCCCCTGTGAGCCGCCGGCGATGTAGCCACATATTTTTTCAAATACGGCTGGGATGAGCGCATTCATCTTTTCCCCCACCGTTCTCTCAATCTTCTTCTCCATGTTTGTTTCCAAGTCATGGACCTTCTTCTTCAGCTCCTCCGTCTCCTCGCTCTTCTTCGCCGCCCGCGACTCCTTAGTGCTGGGCTCAGCCAAGCCATGGTGAGCGTGCTTCTTATTAAGTCCGCCGCCGGTGATACGGCCTAAGTGCGGCCTTTTCAGAGGGTCCTGGCTCTTTGCCTTGTTGTACCCCCTGATGAAAGGCTTATCCCACGCGACTTTGGCCGTCGACGTCTGCGACGAGGAAGATTCAAGTTGTTGTTCTTCTAGCTGCAGAAGCAACATATAAACGGTTTAGAATTGGTTTCGTACTAGAATGAAATCATGGACTTGATGATGATGAGTTGCATGAAATGGTAAATTTCTTACCACTAGCTTCTCAACATTCTTCACGCTATCGTCCGTGACCAAAATAACACCCTCCACCATCTTCGGGTCCGAGACAAGTTCCCCGGTCGGAGTTACTTTTCTGTACCTCGACCTCATGAATTTCTGGAATTGCGGGTCATGGGAATACTTGGCGTAAGGGTTCTCAATCCCTTTTTCAATGTAGGCCTGGTCCTCTTTCGCCCAAACTGGCTCCTTCCCGTCGTAGCCACGACAGCCGAGATTGTGGTGACCGATGTTCTTCGACGCTAGATCCTTCCCCCATCCCGTTTGCTTCTTAGTGACATCAAGCGACTCGTTATCTAGGAAAGTCTTGAAGTCATCGGGCGTAATCCGCGGGAAGTGGCGATGGATCTCTTCGAATGGTGTCGATTCCTTAATCATCGCCCTCACCATAGTCTTGTAATTGCTCAGGGCTTTGGTGAATCTAGTGAGGGCGAGTTTGTTCACGAGGTTGCCCTTCAGATTCTCGTTGTTGTAGGGGGGAGGGAACTCGTACCGCGCGTGCAGCCTCGAGATGAGTTGGGCGCGCAGAGTTAGTTTCTTCTTGAGAGTCGGCTCGTTGACATTGACGACGTCTCGAAGTATCGCGCCAAGTTGGAGGAAGTACCCCTTCACAAGGTCCAATGGCATTAGAGGCGTGCCACTGGAAGGGTCCACCTCCGTGAATTTCTCTCGAACGGTGCCGACCTTGTTCGGAGCTCGCTTTCGACGCTTGTTTCCCGTCGTGCTGCTCCCTGAGGGACCCCCCGCGCCACTATCAGTGGTTTCCTCCTCGCCACCGGTGAGCCCGTCATCATTGAGGGGCTCGACATCATGGTCAGTTTCTGTCCGATCTTCCTCTTGCGACTCTCGGGCCATAAGGATGTAGTGGTCCAATAAAGCCGGATCCGTAGTAGAAGAAGACATGCCCTAGCTAGCAGTAGACAAAACGTATACTGTTAGTCACCGGAAAAATTCGGCGTGACCTCGGCTATATATAAATGGTCATGCCGGAGTGCCAGAAATTCGCCGGAACGGAAATGAATCAACGTTCCGACAAAACATTGGCACTCAATGTACCTGCGACAGAAATTGAATGCACACATATGCATGGCCACAAAAACAGTTCCTTGCATTGCTGTCATCACATGGCACAAAAACACCCAGGAAATTCATATATCATGCCAAAAAAACCTTCATATATATTGATCAAAGTAAAATACTGCACTTAATTAATAACAAATCACGGAGAATTCTAGCAGTGTCCAAAGCTTCAGTGTTCTATTCACATGTAATTAGTAGGTGATTCAGCTAGTGTAAGAAATATAGCATTTTATACTATGAGCTGAACTACCAGAATCCAGAAATAATGGTATACATGATCAGATCCAGTTGTAGCTAAAGCATGTAGCAGCAGTAGTACTATGAGGGCGTTGGAAGAGGGGGAGGGGGGGGGGGCTGACCTGGGTTCGTCGTGGGCGTGGGCGACGGCGGCGTGGGTGACGACGGCCGGCGTGGACGACGACGATGAGAGGGACGGCGCGCGCGCGGCGTGCTCCCGCTCCTCCTGCCCTGCTGCTCCCGCTCCTCCTCCGCTGCTGCTCCTGCTCCTCCTCCTGCTGCTGCTCCTGCTCCTCCTCCTGCTCGACAACGACGACGGCGGCGTGCGATGAGAGAGGCGACGGCGTCGTGCGATGAGAGAGGCGACGGCGGCGTGCGGTTAGGGCTCGATATGTGCGATGAGAGTGATTATGCGGGTTGTGAGTTAGCAGATCGAGTACTTACAGGCGCACAACGAGTGAAATGCGCCTGCGCTTTCCCTTACCCCAGGCGAACAAAGGGATGTGCGCCTGCGCTAACGTTCTTAGCGATTCGTTTTGCGTGGGCCCACAGAGGTATACCCCAGGCGCACATACTGGGAGATGCGCCTGCGCTAAGCATTAGCACCGGTTTGTGTCACAAACCGGTCCTAAAGGCCTGCGGCCATTTGTGCGGGTAGCTAGGTGGGCCCAGGGGACATACCTTTAGAACCGGTTTGTGACACAAACCGGTTCTAGTGTTCTTGGCTCGATGCCCTGTTATGCCCGGTAGATCCTTACCGCAGGCGCGTTATCTAGATAATGCGCCTGCGGTAAATTTCGTAGGATTTTGGTTTGCGCGGTCCCACATGGCATTACCCCAGGCGCATGTCCTGTCAAAAGCGCCTGTGATATATATTACCCCAGGCGCGTTTTCTCGATGATGCGCCTGTGCTAAGATTTTCTAAATTACACAGCCCCACGGCCTGGGACTACACATCGAGCTAATATATGTCGCATCGAGCGTAAATAGATTGGTTTAGCGAGATACCGCAAGTGTTTCTCTCTAAAAACACATTTTAATATATGTTTGCTGCTTTGATTGCCAAACGGATTGAGACCGTCGGTGCTCGCACCAAGCCTGATATGATGTTCCTTGGGTCGTTCCCGAATTCCTCATCGAATGCGTCTAATGCTTTCCACTGACATGCATCCGAAGGGTGTGTTAGCACTGGTTTTTCAACACGTTTTGGATCGCTCAGGGCATCTCCAGCCGTTGCGCCCCCCAGGGCCCAAAACGCCGCCGTTTTGGGGCCGCCGCGGCGCTAAACGGCGCTATTCTGGAACCTGTGGGGGGGCGCGTTTCCCAGTCGCGTCCCGAGCCCAAGAACCGGCCCAAACAAACGCAAAATGAAAACATGCGAAATTTTATTGAAATTCGAAAACTGCGTACATGCATATTCGGCGCGAATTTAAGCTAGTACGAAAAATTTAAACTACTCGATGACTGCTCCGCCTACGCATCGTCGTCTTCATCAGCGACGTCGTCGTGGCGGTGCTGGTTGGAGGGGCCGGCTCCGTCCTGGCTCGCCGCGGCGAGACGGCGTTGCTCCGCCCGCTCCGCTCGGGCCTGCAGGCGCAGCCGGTGCAGCTGCGCCTGCTCGGAGGGCAGGCGGTTGCGCCGCCGCTCACTCTGCAGCGCAACCTGCCGCCGGTCGGCCTCGTAGAGGGCGATGATGCCCTCCTGCTCGACGGAGGCAGCACGCTGGGCCATCTGGTGGCGCACCGCTCGCGCCGCCTCCTCCCGCTGGTGCGCCTCCAAGGAGGCACGAACGGCGGCCGCCTCCGCCGCCGTCGCGGCCTGCTCGAGGACGCCGCGCACCTCGCGGTACGCGTCCTCGTTCTGCGAGGTCTCGAACGAGTGCAGCCCGGCGTGCTGCTCGGGCCACACTGGTTGCCTCCTCACCTCGCGTCTCCAGTGGCGGGCGGCTCGCCGCGCTTCTCGCGCCTCGTCGTACTCGGGTGGCTGCTCCGGCGCCACCACCTGCGGCGCCAGCGCCGCTTGCTGCGCTGGCTGCAGCTCGTCGTCGTCGCTCTCGGGGCCCGCGTCCCAGAGGTTCTCCATTGCGGCGAGGTTCGAGGGTGGAGAAGAAGGGTGGAGAAAGAATGGCGAGACTGTGCGTACGGGGAGGGGGCGGGGCACCATTTTATATACTACTCGCGGGCCAGTCGCCGCGCCGCGCGTGTCGCCGCTGCCGCCCCGCCATTAATCCGGTGGACTTTGACTGGGGCGCATGCACTGGCCGGCCGCCTTTGACGGCGCGGGGGTTTCTGTTCCCGGCGTTTAATGGCGGGGGTTTCTGTTCCCGTGTTTAATGGCCATTAATCCGGTGGACTTTGACTGGGGCGCATGCACTGGCCGGCCGCCTTTGACGGCGCGGGGGTTTCTGTTCCCGCGTTTAATGGCGGGGGTTTCTGTTCCCGTGTTTAATGGCGCGTTCTGGGAAGCGCCTGCGCTAAGTGGTGCTACCCCAGGCTATTCTTTGTCCCAGGCGAACTACTTACACGTGCGCCTGCGCTAAAGGGAGCTACCCCAGTCCACTTTTTACCCCAGGCGCTTCGGTACGTACTCGCCTGTGGTATCTGTTATACCGCAGGCGAACTAATACGCGATTCGCCTGCGGTAAAGGAAGCGTGCCAGCGTCGGCCGTGGTTGGCCCTGCCACACTTTACCCCAGGCGCTTCCGGTTTCTGTTCGCCTGGGGTAAATGGCCTACCCCAGGCGCACCTGCTTTCTCTTCGCCTGCGCTAATTAACCCAGGCGCACCGTTTTTCTTGTTCGCCTGTGGTAGGATATGCTGCTATAAGCAAATCTCTAGTAGTGGGCCTAACCTAACACAACCAAGAATTTAGTTCCACTTTCCTACCCTCTTCCGACTCACGTAAAGGAGCGAGAACGACAGTTTTGTCTTTTTCTCCAACGGGCCTAGGGATTCTCCGGAGAGTGGTGCCGGAGGGTCTGAATCCCACCAAATCCTAGGTTATGCCATAACATGTGTGTTATAGTGTTTCATGGGTCTTGGATTCCCAATATTCTCTCACTCTCTGTGTTATGGTTTCACCGGCGTCGGATTCTGTATGGCGGGTTCGAGGACTACTGAGAGCCCGTAACTCCCGGATCTGACAAACCGGGGGGAATATTGCCAAGAGGTGTTCCCTAACACTGTCTTGGGTGTTCCTTGGGCCTAACCTAACACAACCAAGAAATTAGTTCCACTTTGCTACCCCTTCCGGCTCACGTAGAGGGGCGAGAACGACAGTTTTGTCCTTTTCTCCAGCGGGCCTAGGGATTCGCGGGAGAGTGGCTCCGGAGCGTATGAATCCCAACCAATCCTATGTTATGAATACCATGTGTGTTATAGTGTGGCATGTGTGTTGGATTCTCAAGATTCTCTCACTCTCTATGTTATGGTTTCACTCGTGTCGGATTCTCTATGGCGGGTTCGAGGACTACTCAGAGCCCGAAACTGCCGGATGTGACAGACCGGGGGGAGTCTTGCCAATAGGTGGGACCTACCACTTTCTTGGGTGATCCTTGGTCCTAACCTAACACAACCAATAATTTAGTTCCACTTTGCTACCCCCTTCCGGCTCACGTAAAGGGGCGAAAATGGCAGTTGCGTCTTTTTCTCATGCGAGCCTAAGGTTTCTCCGGAGAGGGGCTCCGGAGCGTCTGACTCCCACCCAATCCTAGGTTATGCCATAACTTGCGTGTTATAGTGTGTCATGGGTCTTGGATGCCCAATATTCACTCACTCTCTATGTTATGGCTTCACGAGTGTCAGATTCTCTATGGCGGGTTCGAGGACTACTCAGAGCCCGAAACTCCCGGATCTGACGGAACGGGGGGAATCTTGCAGAGAAGTGGGACCTACCAATGTCTTGGGTGTTCCTTGGTCCTAACCTAACACAAACAAGCAATTAGTTCCACTTTGCTACCCCCTTCCGGCTCACGTAGAGGGGCGAGAACGGCAGTTCTGTCTTTTTCTCCAGCGGACCTAGGGTTTCTCCGGAGAGAGGCTCCGGAGCGTCTGAATCCCACCCAATCCTAGGTTATGCCATGTGTTATCGCGTGGCATGGGTTTTGGATTCCCAAGATTCTCTCACTCTCTATGTTATGGCTTCACCGGCATCGGATTCTCTATGGCGGGTTCCACGACTACTCACAGCCCGAAACTCCCGGATCTGAAAGATTTAGGGGAATCTTGCCAAGAGGTGGGCCCAACCACTATCTTGGGTGTTCCTTGGTCCTAACCTGACACAACCAAGCAATTAGTTCAACTTTGCTACCCCCTTCCGGCTCACGTAGAGGGGCGAGAACGACAGTTTTGTCTTTTTCTCCAACGGGCCTAGGGATTCTCCGGAGAGTGGATCCGGAGCATCTCAATCCCACCCAATCCTAGGTTATTCCATACCATGTGTGTTATAGTGTGTCATGGGTCTTGGATGCCCAATATTCTCTCACTCTCTGTGTTATGGTCTCACCGGCGTCGGATTCTCTATGGCGGGTTCGAGGACTACTCAGACTCCGAAACTCCAGGATCTGACAGACCGGGGGAATATTGCCAAGAGGTGTTCCCTACCACTGTCTTGGGTGTTCCTTGGGTCTAACCTAACACAAACCAAGAAATTAGTTCCACTTTTCTACCCCTTCCGGCTCACGT